>VWZP01010151.1:524801-1017098 GCA_013396995.1 Dicaeum eximium
TTTTTTTTTTTTTTTTTTTTTTTTTTCTGTATGTGGAAAAACATGGAAAATATTTTCCTCAATAGGATAAATATATATTTTGAGCCATGTGTTTACATTTCTTTGCCTCCTGGTGACTTTCTTCTTTTGTTATTGGTTAAGTTGACATAACTACTATAGACAGAGTAAAAAATGCCATTGTTTGTAGGAGTCTCACAGAAGGCCACTTCTACAGCTGTGTTCTTATTTTTGCTTTTGCATGTCCATTTCCATTGGTATCCCTCACACCTGCCCAAAGCTCTACACTTTTAAGTTATAACCTTTACCTGCAGAGTACCTAAAGGAAGGTGAAAAGTCCTATTTTAGATATATTTATTGTATGTTCACTGTTTTGTCATCATGGAATCACCTCTAGAGATCATCCAGTCCAATCCCTTGCCAAGGCAGGGTCACCCAGAGCAGGTGACACAGGAGCTAGTCCAAGTGGGTTTGGAAAGTCTCCAAAGAGGGAGACTCTACAACCACCATGGGCAACCTGTTCCAGTGCTCTGTGGTACACCTTCCGTGTAAAGAGGTCCTTCCTCATGTTGAGGTGGAATTTCTTGTGTTTAAGTTTATGGCCATTGTTCCTTGCCCTGTTGTGGGCACCACTGAAAAGAGTCTGGCACAATCCCCCTGTCACTTTGAGATATTTATATGCATGAATGTTTTCTTTTCTCCAGACAAAACAGGGACAGCTCCCACAGTATCTCCTCCCAAGAGAGATGTTCCAGATTCCTATCTGGCTTTGTGGCCCTTCACTCGACCCACTCCAGTAGCTCCTTGTCTTCCTTGAACTGTGGAGGCCAGAACTGAGCACAATCCTTCAGGTGTGGCCTCACTAGGGCAGAGTAGAGGGCCAGAATCACCACCCTGGCCTTGGTGGCCACAGATTTCCCTGGTACTTGGGGTTATTCCTCCCCAGGTGCCAGACCCTTCACTTGCCCTTGTTGAACCTCATTGTTCTCTGTGCCCAGATCTCCAGCCTGTCCAGGTCTGGAGAAATGGCAGTGCAGCCTTCAGGTGCATCATTGACTTACCCCAGTTTCATATCACCAACAAACTTCCTCAGAGTTATTCTGTCCCTTCATCCAGGTCATTGGTGTTGAACAAGCTGAATCAGACTGGAAACAAGCTGAATAAGACTGAAACAGATTGAATGAGACTGTATGATGATCAATGACTGTATGAACCTATGATTAGAGCTGTAGGTTAAATGGCTCAAAGTTTCTACCAGCATAGAAGAGATTTTTTCTTTGTAGCATTATTTGTACAGAAGGCAAGGATCACAGATCCCCCCTGCCTGCATGTGTCTGTGTCTTTGGGTTTCCTTCAGAAGCTTTTGAACTTGGTGCATTTTAACAGAATGTTACACAAGTAGAGGAGTCTAATTAATTAAATAATTAGATTTCCACAGGTTTATAAATGTTTCAGTTGGACATCAAGGTCAATCAGTCATGAGACACTTCTATAATGAATTATGTTTTATTAGTTCCAGTGACATCAGGCCTTGCTGTTGTCTTTCCTTAATCATTCAATTGCTTTGGTGCTAGAGGATGAGTAAACACACATGATGGATGGAGATGGCCGTGCAATCCATGACTTTCGAACAGTCTAGATTTTCAAACATATTTAAAAGCAATTGTGGTGCTATTTGAGCACCCAATAAAATGTCAAACACCTAACAGGGTTTCATGTATGGAAACCTTGGGTGTTAAGTAACTAAGCATTTTTTAAAGTCTCCATGTATCTTTTCAAGCATATGAGAGAACATCTGTTGCACTTTTGTAAGTATGAGCAACAAAGGTTCCTTTTCAGTCCACTGATAAGCTCATTTTTAGGAAACACTGATGCTCTGAATTCCAAATGCCTCTCTGGTTCCCTAAATTATGCATATGGACAAAGAAATTTAAAAAAAAAATCAACAAAAAAAAAGGACAGAGAATTTTAAAAAAATCTCCAGATTTTTCAGTGAATTATCTGCAGACATCTTTCTTTCCTGAAGTGCATTTAAAATGTTCACAAGTAAGGTGCAATAATCTGATAAGCATATAAATCTGAGATAGTTGCCTAGGATTCCCTAACAGTTGGCAGAAAGAGATAGGTGATGCTCAAGGCTAATTCCCCCTAAGTATGAAAGCTAAGTGGAAAACATTGCCCTGTGGACACTCCTGTCTCTTTTTGTAATGCAGACTAGATGATTAGGTTGTGTTTGACATCGATCATTTCTGTTATTAAAATTAGCCAAAATTATAGCCCCATCTAGTCTGCAAATTGACATATCAATTTCTGTGAAGTAAAAGTGTTCCTCAATGTGAAACAGGTAAGATCTAACCCTTAATATTCCCTTAAATTGTCTGTTCTATTTCATGAGATTCATCAATATAGTTTTGTCATCATATTTAAAACTTAAAAAATGAGGGCCAGTGTTCACAAATGATTATAAGATTTGAATTCATGCCTTTTCAGAGACTAAAGCAACTTCAAAATTTCCTTAATCTGATTTAGAGCCCAGAGATTGGTCTTGATCATGCAAGCATTTTTCCTACTGATTCCCATTGTTTGCAGTTAAAGTCTTGCTAGTTGAGAACTATTTGCCTTGACCAGTCTAAAATCATATTCATGCCATCACAGAGTCTCTGAAATATTTATCCTTGTCATTAACAGATAAACTGTGGATAATCAGCGCAACATTTTGGGTGAAAGTTGAGCTGAAAAGTTATTAAGAAACACTAAAGATGACAATTTTTCCATGTTCTCTGTAAATATATTCTAAAATTCCACTAGGAAGAATTTGGTCCTAGAATAGCTTAGATTGTTTGTGAGGAGTTTGTGTTGATCTTTTAAGCCACAACAAAACAACATGCCCTCTTCTGGGAAGTGCAATTCATTGTCTCCACTCATAAAGTAATCTCAGGCTTGAGAATGTGGGCAAATTTTATTTTTTAAAAATTGCATTCAATTTCCTTTTAAAATCTCTCAGTACCAAAGTTCCCAGTAGCAATGAGCCTGCAAGCAGCTTACATGCTGTTTCTAAATAAAGCTTTTATTCCAGGCTCCCGTTTTTCTCACCTTACACACACAGGCACACAGGGGACTCACTCTTGGCAGTTTCTGCCACTTTGTCTCCTAAAAACAGACAATAGTCTGTAATCCTAATTGTAAGCCCTTGATGTCCTATTACAGCAGTGACAATTCAAGCAAAGAGAGCTTCCAAGCTTGGCAAAGGGTAAAGTCTCCTCTCCTGCTTCCTATTCATTCACCAGAAGTCTGTTGGAAGCATGAGAAAAGAGGGATGCAGCTCACACAGAAACATGAATATTATTCACAGCCACCACCATGCCACGTAGCAGCAGCTCTGGCAGTTCCACACTGGCCACACTTTGAGGGACAGATTTATAAACCTGACAGATGTCCCTTTTTCTCCCCTGTACCATTAATCTTATGCTTATTATCAAGGCATTTTCAAGGACTAACACAACCAGTTTCCTTCCACAGGTGACATTTCTGGATGACAGGACAGGAAGGGTAATCTTCAGATTCTGCTAAACAGGAGGTGGGTTTGCCTTGATCTCAGAGGTCATTGCAGTATCTTGCAAAGCAGCAAAAATAGAAATGGATCCCATATGTCACTGGAAATCTACTGTTCTGAAAAAAAAAAAAAAAGAAAGAAAAAAGTTATTTACCCAATATTTTATTTCTTTTTTTAATATAATGTGTAAGAACAGAAATAAATGCCTTCTGTTTGTGAAGTGTAAATCTATTGTGAAAGTAGTTTTTATACTGCCTAATCACATTGGCAGAATTTAGTAAGGAAAGCAGCATTCATTTTGGAGGATTTTTATATTTCATTTTGTTTTGACTTTTACAAAAACTATTCCAAAACCTGCAGAGATGTTGCAGGTATAAAAAAAGGGATCTGGATCCTATTCCCTTTCTGTGCAACAGCTAGACCATAAACCAGTATCCCTTGGTCAGTCCAGCAAAGGATTGCACATGGGGGGGAAAGTGTGGATGCAGACACTTTATACTGGAGTCAGTGGAAATCCTGAACACATTTGCTGTGGACACCATGGAGAATGAGAGTAGAAGTTGGTACCCAAAGCAATGCACCAGAGAGGGCAGAGGTGCACTGCTCCCTGCAGAGTTACATCTCCCCTGCTGACACATGCTCTTACTGCTCATCAGTCCCCAGCAATTTAATTTCTCCTAACAGTGTACATTACATTTTAAAAGGTGCTTAAAGAGGAGTATCAATGGTATCTAGAATATAGCAAGGAAGTGGATACTCAGTCTACCAACTATGCTTTCAGAAATGTCTTTTTTTTTTCCTTTATATGATGTAGTATTGTTGGGAAATCAGATGCAAATAAACATTACTTTGGAAAAGATGGAGAAGGAGAACATTATCACATTGTTTTAAATAAAACGAAGTAAGCACAACTGACATTTTTTTCCCTTCACTGCTCGATGTGGTATAATAAATCATCCTTGATGTTTCCCCATTTTATTATCATTATCTGTGAACAAGCGAGAAGTAAGTTGATTCTTTATCAGCTATGACATTCATCTGAAAAACAAGACTAAAAATTCAGTCTCCAGAGGAAAAAATTAAAACCATTAGGGAAATATGGAACAGAATGCCTAATCAAATGATTATATTGGATGAAGGAAAACCATGATTTGGCAATGAGGCATTTTGCTTTGTAGTCAGAATTAACTTGGTAATTATAATGAGTTATGAATTTTTGCAATTATTATTTTTTAGAAATATATAACTGTCCAATAGAGTGGATTTCAAAATGACAGTGTTTTTAACATCAGGAAGAAAAATGTACTAAAGTACTAAATAGAATTAAAGTTTATGTACACACAAAACATAACTGTAACTCTGCAAGTAACCTGAGTTTGCACCAAAACCAGTATTTACTGGTGAAAGCAGGGACATGTGATCTGGAAGGAATATGGAAACACTGTACAAACACACAGAAACAGGGTAGAAATGTCAAAGCCCTTCTGGATTTGAATCCAGTAGGGGACATGATGGACAATAAGAAGGCTTCTGCAGGTAGAAGAAAACAAAAATAGGGCAAGTGTGTTCCTGCTGCTGAGCTGTGCAGAGTACCTGGTGATGAAGGATGTGGAAAAGGATGAGGCACTCAGTGTCTTCTTTGCTTTGGTCTTTACTGGTAAGACTGGCTTTCAGCAATTCCAGGTCCCTGAAGCCAGTAGGAAAAGTCCTGAGAAAGGAAGAATTACCCTTAGGGAAGAAGGACCAGATAAGGGAGCACTCAAACAGATAGGGCAGGATAGGAAACACAAAAATATGAGTGCATCCCTGAAGGTTTTTACCCATTAGTACTGAGGGAGCTGGCCAGTCACCACAAGGCCACTGCTGGTTGTATTTGAAAGGTCACAGCTGTCTGGAAAGGTTCCTGAGGACTGGAAGAAAGCAAATATTACTCCTGTATCTAAGAAGAGAAAGGAGGAGGATGCAGGGAACTGCAGGCTTGCCTGCCTCACTTTAGTCCTTGAGCAGCAGAAAATCTTGGCAGCCATTACTGAATGCATTAAGGACAAGAAGGTGATTGGAAATAATCAGAGTGAATTTATGAAGCAGAAATCAGGCCTGATCATGCCTTTGTACAGTAAAATAACTAGCATGGTGAATGAGTGGAGAGCAGGAGATAATGGACATCTTGACTTTAGCAAGGCTTTAGGCACTGTCTCCCATATTATCCTCATAGACAACTGATAAAGTATGGATTGGAGAAATGGACTGTGAGGTGTATGAAGACTTCTTGAACTGCTGGTGCAAAGAGTTTTGATAAGCCACCCAAAGTCCAGCCTTTGAGATAAATCTGTCCTGTGCAGGGTAATAATGAAGCAACAAAAGCATCCTGCTTAGCAGGTGTCTGTGAAATTCAAAGCACACTTTATGGATAGGCTACTGAAACACAGAATAGACTTTTTTGGGGGTAAATGAACCACTTATGCTTAAGTTCAGAGTAGTCAGATCTTAAGGAGCACCTTGTCCTTTGTGCTGGCATGGGGATGGTGTGCCTTGTAAGGAAGCTTGGGAACTGGTTTGGGGGGACAGGTGGGACAGGATTTTTCCTGTAAAAGTACCTTGGTCATCTTTGGGACAGGTCAGCATCTTGAAGTAGCACAATGAATGGAGGAGGAGAGAGAGGATGAAGCCATGGCAAATTTTCTCTGTGCTGAGATAAACTTCTGTCCCTTTCTCAATGTGAAACAATAGGAATAAATCAAAGAGCAAGATTTCAGGAACTAGACCAGTATGTGGGCACAGTTGCAAAGAAGATTTTTTCGTACTGAAAATACATCCTAAATTATCTTTCATGTATTTATAGAGTGATTATCTTTCACTGTATAAATCACTTGACACTGTACAATAATGTTGAAAGGAATAGCAGTTTAGGCAAAGTCACAATTTACACATGGAAACAGGACTGCTTTGAAATGTTCCCATTAGCTTGACTTCTTGCATATCTGTTTTAAATTTTACTGAGCAGAGAAATATTCCCTTTGAAGTAGCGTATCTAGATCTGTATTTTGTTACAAACAAGGTTAGAAATATTTCATTATTGATTGTGTGATTAATTAGAATGGTAACTAGAAGGAAACCTATATTAGTGTTCAAGTGAATTTGGTTTGTTTTTCTTTTGTTGGATAAAGTACTGACTATATCAAGGGAAATGGCTTTGGAATGGATCAGCTGACTTAAAAGGGTTAACTGCTTTTCTGGAAGGGCAAACGTATTTATTTCCTTATCTGTCTTGTTCCAGAGAAAAGCAACTGGCATGGAAAGTATTTTCTAACTCTGGCTAAGCTGTTAATTAGAACACTTCTCAGAAACAATGGATTTTGTGAGCAAAATGAAACAAATCTGATTGAAAAGAGCAATTCAGAGCAGTTAGGTGTTTTGCTTACGGTTTCCTGCATACTATAATTTAAGAGTTTCTGGTTTTTAAAATACATATTTTTAAAATTTGTAGATGTATATTAAAATATGTATTTTTAAAATTTGTGTCTTAGTTAGAAAAATACACAAATCTCCAAGTATAGGCATAAAACTGTAAGAGCACAAAATATTTTTGTTTTCTTCTTTTTCTCTTAAATGTGCACATCCATAACACAAGGCAATGCTAAGGCAATGATAGTAATAGGCTTAGCTATTGGTGAGTTTTTCTGAATAATAGTATGTTTCCTGAAAAATGCAGTTCAGGGATTAAACTCCATGTGATCTTTGCTTTAAGCTCTTAGATGAATTACAGAGAGAGAAGGGAAATATCTCCTTTGAACTTTTTTGAAACTAAATATTGTAGCTTTTTTATTCCAAATTATAACATTTAGAAAGCTACGTATAAAAGTGAGATTCTTTTGTTGTTGTTGTTAAATACACTGGAGAAAAATACTTTGTTTTTGTGGTGACCTCAGACTCGGTGGTGATGGTACATGAATAAAAAGGAACATCTAACTTGATTAATTATCACAAAAAGCAAGAACTGTTCATTCTAGGAGAGAAACAGATGTCCAGAATTTCCTTGACTTTGCCACTGTCATGTAGTACATTCTGTATGAAAGCTACGATTGGAATGCCGTTGTTTCTACCTGAAATATTCCTCAGAATTTTAAGTAGTGGGATATTGGGTTTAGGCATTTGTTTGCATTCTGGAAATTGGTCTTTGTTGTAGCTAGGTAAATGAAAATAATTGAATAAAGTGCAGGTCCCCTAAAAAAATTGGAAGAGTAATGTGGATGGAATCATCATATTGTAATGTACTATTATTACTGTAATGATTTTTCTTTAAAGAATGTCAGTGTCTTTAAACCTTATCCATTTATTTTTCTAGTAAAATTTCCTTAAAGGGGAGACTTCTACATTTGTTAACGAAGATACCAGAGCAAAAATTTATATCTCAATTCTTTATTCTCAGTTATTGCTCTTTAATTAAAATCATGCAAGATAATCAGTCATTGTCACTCATGTGGATTGGCAACTTGAAGAGATCATGAACTTTACAGACTTGGCATGGAAGCTGAGGTGCATTCCCACTTTTTGTCAAGCAGCTCTTCTCCAACCAGATAGGAGCCAGTCTGGGGGAACATTGTGGGGAACTGTGGGGTTTTATTCATGATGTGGTGGTATGAATTACTAGGCACATTTGCAAAAAGAAACAAAACATAAAACCCTAAACCAACAAAGAAACAAAAAGGCAGTGAATGTTTTATTTTGCTTTTGTAAACCAAAACTGAGCATCCAAAGTGTTAGCTGAGGTCAGTGGAAAGCATTATTGCTCAACCCTTCAGAGAACAGCTGGAGAGACCTTGATCAGGCAGTGGGTGAGGGAGCCTCACTCATAGACCTCTTGGGTTTTAAAAAAACAACCAAATCTAAGGCCAAAACAACTGCCTCCTTCCTCCAATGAACCACAAATCCAAGGTGACCTGTGAAGACTGGCAATTAAATATAAGCAAGTAGATTTTAAAGCACTTTTTAAAAAAATGGAAATTTTATGTAAATTCCTAAAAATAATTCATAAAAAACAAAAAATCTACAAAATGGAGAAATAATTTTGTGGTGTGAAATATAGTAAAGGAGAACTTTCAAAATCAGTCCTTTAGTTATCTCACAAATACCTATATCTTTGCATTTGAATATACAACCATTTTAAGCATTTTACATTTGCTAAAATCAAAAGAAAATTTTTTTTTGGTATCAAAAAACGGGGACTTGTTGCAAATATAAACAAATGAAGTGCATGCTCCTCATGTGTTTAACCAGATGCTTCTTACTGGCTGGCTACTTGCCATGAAAACTACAGAGCGACAAAATAAATAAAAAAAAGTTTCTCTAGTGAACAAGAAAGGTTTTACATATATTGAGATTAAATTCATGCTGTATTGTCTAAGTACCACATGTATGCATCCAAGAATTCTCATTTCTCTTTTGATGCAGACACTACAAATAACAACCTCTCATATACAGGGTGAGGAAGAAAACAAATACTGAATTTTATTCAGACTGAATATAATAGCTGAAGAAAATGATGCAGAAAGATAATAATGGGGCATGAATTTTAATTTTATTATGTGTATGACTTTATTAGAGTTTAGCTAGAGAAATAAGCTGCTTCTTGAGGTGTTTGGAGAGTAAGAAAATCAAGCATTATTCCTTATTCAGAAATAACACTATATTATATGTTACACTAGTTTTGAGGCACCAAACCTCTCAGTGAATTGATTCTATTAAAGAAAAAGTGCATGTCCCCAATATACACACCTGTTTTTACAGCACTCTTGATGGCAATATCATTAATTAAAGTAGATGCTGAGTTTTTCATTTTGTATCCATCAAATCATGACTGTAGGCTGTGGCAATCTGAAAGGAATTTGCTTTAAACAGAATTATCTCAAAATCTGCAAACTACCTTATATGTGGGAACTTCCTCTGGAACCAGCATTATGCTGCATCCCAACTGGTGTATTTTTGCTATCAAATGAGAATCAGGCCTTTTTTTTCCTGTGCTTTTACTGTCCTGCCAGCACAGTGATGGAAGGTGAGGAGTATCTTGAGATGTACAGTACCAGTAAAAGTGTGATTTTGGTACTCACAGTTGGTGACTGAAATGCAGTGTTGGTTTGAGTTTTTTTGGTTTTTTTTCTTTAACTTCAGCATTGTCTCAAATATAAGCTGCTACATTCAATTTTACATCATCTGTTCCTACTGATCTTAATGGATCCTGAAGGTGCCTGATTTTAAATGATATCTCAAGTACTTAAATAGGTGATTTTTCACTTTTTGTTGCAGTGAGTAGGTAACAGAGCAGTTTAAAGGCTGGTTTCCTGTGGCATTTTCTTTCCTAGTTATGGAAGGAATTAGAAAATCCTATTCTCAAGTCCTCTACTGCAAGACTTCTAGCAATGGGAAATGTGCCACATTGTATTGTTTGACAATCTTCCTTTCTACCACATAAACTATTAAATGAAGAAATTTACTTTATAATATCTTTAGCAACTTCTTCAATCACTGAATCCTCATCAGTCAGTAATATGCAGGTATCATACCTGAACTGCTAGCTCACCTAACCTCCCAAACTACAGCCAGTTGGTCATTCTTATCAGTACTTGTATTTGTTAACTTACTCTGCATCACCTATCCACCTCTGTCTTTACAGAAAGATACACAGAGACTTCTGTTTGCCCTTCAGTCTCTTGCTCTGGAATGAAAATGAAATGCACTCCTTTGCTTTCTTACCTTTTCTCAGGTTTGGCATCTTCACTTTTGCTGAATGAGCAAACTTTTTTCCATATAGCCAGTTTCTTCCTTCAATTCTAAAAGTTTTGTTTTACTCTTCAGAAAACTGATGTGTTTGCATGAAATTTTACACAGTAGTTTGTCAGCACTTGAAATAAGAAATACTGTACAACAAATTGTCCATACTGAAGTAATGCAGTCACAGTATAATTAATGCAGCTTTCAGGGCTCTCCTGCCTTCATTAGTGTGTAAGAATATTTTCCATTCATAATTCTCTCCATGACAACTCATAAAATGAACAGTTTGTGCTCATTTTGTGCTAGTACTCGTTTTGTTTCTCAGTCATCCAAGACCATCTGCACACTCCTTTTACTCTAAAGATATATATTTCCATTTCAAATCAACTAGCAGTTTGCTGAATATAGCAACCCAAATACTGTGATTGAAGACCTCTTCAGATAAACTCAAATACTTTCATTTCTTCTACTAAAATTCCTGTGGACTAGGTACTTCTTCCAATAGTATGCTCTCTCCTGAGTGTGTATAGACATCTAATTTTGTCTTTAATTCAGAAGGCCCATAATGATTTGCTGTTTTCCATTTTCAGTTGAATGGGTTTTAAAGCATAGCTCCCATGTTTCAATTTGCACGATGTTCTTTATTTTAGATAATCTTATCCTCAAATCCAGAAAAAGTTGGGAGTGAACTCAGAGCTGACTTTCTAAAAGACAAACCCTTAACAGGTTATTATGGTAAAAACAATTTTCTTAGCAAAACTGCCCCATTTCCTTTCAAGACAGCAGAAACTGACAGTAGTGAGAACACATTTTTCTGCAGTTTTTATCTCTTCTTTCAAGAATACAGTACTTCTGCACTATGTGTCTTTAGGTAAAAAACTAATAGGATGAAGCATTTTGAGATATTTCTCATAAAATATAAGACTTTTTTGCTATGTAATTGCTATACATTTTGCCCATTTATTTTACATCTTGTCCAGAACTTTCTTTTCCAATCTCTATCTATATTATGTTTGATGATTTTTTTTTAAATTTTCTTTTTTAGCTGCAGTTTAAAAGGTAAATTCAATGATTTAGGGATGGCCAAGGGCAGGCATATAAAATCATGTCAAAAGAAACTAAGCATTTCAATCATGAACACAAGGGATGGGGGGAAATCAAATAACATTTATATATTTCACTGCTCCATAACATCCAGCTCAGGTTATAACTTAAATAATAAGCAGTTCATTTTTCATGCTCAGGGACCAGGCACGTTCTTACACAAAGAACCAGCAACCCAGCACACTCCTTCACCATCCAGGCTTCATGCTGATCATTAAGAGCCCCCTGCAAGGAGCCTGAGGTCAGGAAATTTTGGCCCTGTACATATTCTTTCAAAACTAGAGATCTGTAAAACATCTGCCCTTTTTTTGTACTTAGAAGCTGTACTTAACCCACAGAGACTAATGCTGTTTAGGTTTGAGAAAAACTAACAATCCATCTCTCTTAGTATCTTAGTAACTCCAGAATCCAGTGATGAGAATTACAGGAATAATGGGAACGATGATTACTCTTCTGCTGTAGTAATGTAGTCAGGAGTGAAAAAAAAACAACTTCCTTCTGCCTAATTGCAACAGTTACTCAGCTTTCAACTTCTGCAACAGCTACATCCACCTAAATCAGCTTCAAATCTTGTATAAAATTGGGTTTGCTTTTATATTTTAGCATTCACAGATCTGCACAAAAACAAAATTAATGTTTATGGAAGGTAGTCCAATGTATTAATTGAAATATGTGCGTTACCTGCACATCTATAAATTTCTCCCTGTAGCCTGATTCACAAGCTAACCACTGCTGCTTAGACTTGTCAAATTAAATCTGTGGGAAATGATGAAATATAAAATTAACCTTAGCTCTGCCCTTGCTAATCCATGGCCTGCCATATGTATTTTGCATTCTGTTTTTGCAGATAATATAAAAGAATCATGGAAAAAGCACTTTGCTTACTTCACAGAAACACTTTTTCTTCCCTTTAACTCACTCTATATTTTACCACTCTGCCCTGTCATGCACTGCTTTTGGAGATGGGCTGTCACAGATATTCCCAGTGGCTTTTGCAGAGGTAAAATCAGAGTGAGTTAGACTGAGCTGTCATGTACTGTAATTCTTTATTTTATGCTTTTTGGAAGGTTTAATTTTTCTGAAGTGATGCTTTGTAAGAGATACTAGGGAAAGTCTTAAATGTGTGTTAACAGAGTTTTTTTTATCAGACAATGTAATTTCTAAATGTAGGAGGATATAGATTTATATCTGATTTCTGCCATACAGGAAGATTTTCTTAAGATTGAAAGCCTAACTAAAACATAGATCCTCCTACAGCAACAGAAACAAAACAAAGAAAAACCCAGCCAAAAGATCCCCAAAACCCCCACAAAGTAACCCAAACTAAAAGAAAAGAAATAAAAAAGAAAGATACTAGAACTGAATTGGAGCTGTTTGGTGAGACAGAGGCACCACACATGCAAATTTCTCATTATCTGAAGAGGCAAGGACATTTAGAAAGGTGCTGAGGATGCAGTTACCTCTTCAGCATAATGGTATCCAGGAAAGGATATATCTAACTAAGTTTTGAGGTTTTTATGGTAAATATTGAAATAGTTTGCTGAACTGTGTTGTCCTGATGGTAATGTAAATGTCATAATTAAAGCTATCATTTGACATAGGAACAAGGATCCAGTCATGGTTTGTGTCTGTGGCACCATTATGAACTATGGAACTTTAGATTTTGATGCATAACCTTGACTATCTTCCAGACAAATATTAGAAAAATGTCCTAAAAGGTTATAGATTTTTACATGTGGGATGGTGAGTGTTGGATCCTCAGCACAATTATAAAGTTGTCCCATTTTATCTTTGTTTTCCTTTTTCTAGTTATGCATCATTTACTATACAATGATGGCAAAAAGCACCATCTTTACCCCTCCAATCCTGCAGATGATGTGTCTTTTATTATTCAAAGAACTGTTGGTGCAGATGTTTGTGCTCATAGACATTCACATGCATGTCTCCTACAATGATTCCCCTGTACCTTATGAGCATAATTAAGCCCTGCAGCACAGTTAAATGCCATTCTGGTTTCATAAACAGGTAAACTGAGGCATTGCAGTCCTGATTTGCTTAAAATTACACCATTTTAATGATAACATTTTTGGGGCAAGCCAGGAACTCTGACTAGCAATTGTTTCATCTGAATTGTAACATACAACATCCATTAACCCAGACCGACATCACTTCTACAGCTACAGCTTCACTTTACAGCTTCACTTTACAGCTACAGCTACACTTCTTTATAACTTTGTACTACAAATGTTTCACTTGCATTAAGCTGTAATGGTTGTTGACATTTATATTTCACCAGCTACCTCCGTTCCAAGTACCTCTTAAAGAAAGTTCAGCTTCCTAAAGCCATGTCATACATCCCTTTTTACACACTCATATTTTTCCCTTATTTCTTTCCATTGAGTTTCCACCCCACTCTGCAAAACCTCGTCACTCTGACCCTGCAGTGTGCTAAGCACACTTTAAAATTCTCTTTCCTTTCCTGATGATTTGTTTCATTAGTGACATTCTTCAAATCAAATGTACCTAATCCATGGTTCAGTCTACTAACAGGAAATCGGTTCAGTGAACAGGGTTTTATATAACAAAAGAAGTGCTCACTTAAAGAGAACTTTTAATACTTCGTTCATTGAAAAAAATGCTGACCTTTGGATTTTTCTGGCTTTAATGCTCTGGTGTTTCAGTTTGGATTTAACTGTAAATGAAAGCCTTCCAAAGCCATATAATCCATCGATCTCATACTTGCTGAAGCATAAGTTCCATGGTACATGAGGTTTTTTTATTTCTTTAATTTTTTTTCTGTTGTAATTATGTCAGCTATGTTATTTCCAGGCATGCCTAATACTGTTGTCTGTTCTGCTGTACATTTCCTAACCAAGGCCCAAATGTCTACTTCATTTTGTATTGTTTGGTTTTGGAATTAGTAATTGCAACCCCAGCATCTGAATTCATTTGATGGGAGGAGGGAGTGTCCTCTTTTTTATGCTTTCAATATTTTAGTTATTGAACCGCTGGGGCTTAGGTGTTCTGCTTTTGACAGGAATATGTTTTTATTTCTCTTTGCTTTTAGAGACGGTATATCAGAAACTACAATAGACTACAGGTCATTAGATTATTTTATCATCTCCCACATCAGTTTAACTAGCTGTACAATTCATTGTTCCTAGGAAATACCAAAATCTACTGTCACCAACACCACCACTGTTAGCTTGGAAGGCTTTCAAAATTATTAATCTATTGGTAATACTCCAGAAAGAGAGAAAGATGGACATTAAAGTCAGAGAATGAAATCAAGAAAGACCAATTATGCCAAATAAATTCTGTCTTGAAATTGTAAGAGTCTAAGGAATTATTATGCCAATTAAATACATTTATATAATAATTTGTTTCTCTCCTCAGGGAACAACAATTCCACAGTGTTATTGATTAGAATATTTAGGTCCTAATGTAAAAAAGCCTTTTTACTGAGTCATGTCATGCTTCTTTTATTCCTTCATTTTTAAATCTAGTAAAATAACCTCTACCTCATAGAACACAAATGACCTTGTGCGGCTCAGCTGTCATTAAATTATTAATATAAATACATTTTATAGTAGAAGCATGCATGGTGATCAGATTTCAAGGAAAGTAGGTTTCTAAAGAAAGGAAGTGAGAAGAATCCATCCAGAATGTGAGCAAGAATTATATAACATGATTTTTTACTCTTAGTATATACTTGAAGAGCTTTTTTCTTATTATTTATCTCATGGATTTTCCATTGCTTTTCAAGGGGATACAAGTATTCTTTTAAAATCCTAGCCACATAATGATTAGATGTTCATATTTTCTATGTACAGATCTATAGTTTTCAAAAAAAATTTGTTGTGATACTTTCTGTCACTACTCCTAGAAGTGATGGTCCAGCTCATCTCTGACTATTCTCTTCCTTCCTTCTGGAATAAATATCTCATGAAAGGAGATACATAGATGGCAGTTTTAGCCACGCCCTAAATAGGAAGGAATTTCCTCCTGATAGACCCTGCTCTACCTTCTAAAAGAGAGGACAGAAGCAACCCAGCCATTCATTATCAAGTTTTCAATTCAGAATCCACCTTATCTGACTGGAGCCTGGTTTAAAATAAATGAGATCTCTCCATTTCAGTCATCTGTTTTTGCTGTTGTGATGAAATGCCAATAACACTCAATAGCCCGTGCTACTGTCAATAAGATCATTGTATTCATTAAGGAACTCATCCTTATCTAGGCATACCTGTGAAATAGAATGTTTGCTATGACATGAAAAAGTTGAACAGCAGAAAAAGAATTCCAAAGCTCAATGTAGCATCTGCAGTACATCCCAATACTGATAACTATTCTTCTTTATTCACAATTAAAAATACCCTTAATAGTCTACATATGAAAATTGTTGCCTGTACCATCACTGGAATCAGAGGCAAGGCAAAAATCCACAAGTCCTCTTATGACTCCTCTAGGGATCATGAGACCAGCAGTAAAGATCTATGATCTAGTCAAAGTTTCAGCTCTCATTATATAAGTTGCTCCTGTTCTACTCTTTCTTTGAAATGAAAAAATCCTTCTGTATCATATTTTAATGGAGTGGCAAGATAGAGATATTTGCAATACGGTATTCTGTTTGTATTTTTTGCTTGCTAGGCTACAAGATTTTGACAATACCCAAAAGTTCTTATTTTATCAAATTCCATATAAGAAACTGGAAGGGTTGAATGAATATGCACTGAATTTTGGTATGTGTAATCTTTGTTCACAAGAATTTTTTTGTCAGTGAAGAACAGTGAGGTAAACTGTGATATCAGAAATCTTGACATGTATGTCAAAAATGGGTTTCTCTTCATGTGTGAAGGTGTTGCACAGAATGCAGAAAAATACAGTGGATGAAAAAGCAAGATTAAGCTCTTGGTGTTGATTCTGACAGCTGGATACAAGCCTGACACCCTGGAAAATGAGTAGTTGCAGCTACCTACCTTCTAAGGAGACTTCTAAGCTGTGTGCTTGGGATGCCAACTCACAACTGTAACATTTCCACCTGAAGTATCTCTAAAGACTGGGTGTTTAGTATTTATTTTTGACTTTCACATATAGCAACTGCAATTATTGCTCTGTATTTTAACTCTTTCTAATGTTCCCACTGCATAGGATATAAGACTTAGAAAACCTTAATTTTCTGTAGTTGTACATTTGGAATTCCTGTTGATAACAGTCACTACCTTTTGCCACTTCTAACTTTTAGCTCATGTTTGAATTCACAGATTTCCTTTAAAATCTTTACTTGTCAACTTTCTTTTGCCAAATATGGGGCTTCTTAATTCCAGAATCCTTATATAAATAAAACCACTTTTTAGGAAGTTAAATAAGTTATTATTTCCATCAGAGTTAAGCTATCAAAGATTCTTCTAGATAAAAGATTTTTATTTGTGCTAGAAAAGACCTATAGAAGTAAAATATTATTTATTAGGAGCATACTGTATCAGTTTTAGCTTCCATTTGACATTCAGTCAGTGCCTACAGAGTGGCATTATTTGCTCTGCTTTCAAATTTGAAGGCATGGGAATAATAACAGCTCCTGCCTTGCAATGAGGATGGTTTGCCTTCCTCTTTCACTACACATGGAAGTAAGACCTGTGGTTTTATGCTGAAGAAATACCTTCTTCAGCCCAATGAGCTTTGTAGAGTCTAAAATTCACCTCAGACCTATGAAGTTGGTCTTCCAGACAAACTTTTTTATCCTCAGTTACCAGCTCATGTAATGACCTATATGCTAGCCAAATCAAGACCTGAGTGATCCTGTGATTTATTGACTGTGTTTTAATGTGACTGCATTTGTAGGCACCTTTGACTTATTCTTGTCTAAAGTGTACATGTCCTTATTCTTGCAAATATGTGGGGTTTACCCTTCAGACCTCCCACTTTGTATGGCCTGATTTTCCTACTTGTATTGAAAAGTGCTTTGACTGAAAGTGGATCTTTGGTAAAAGGTGCCTTGGAGCCACTATAAACAGTCCATCATGGCATGTCAACAGTTTGACTGTTTTCTTCTGAGGATTTCTTTTTTCTGTGTGTCTGAATCTTCCAAAGCACATTGCATGAGTGTTTTTTTGTTGTGAAGAAAGAAAGGCTATTTCTTATTCTGATGGAGGGGCCAGTGCTGAGGATACACTCTGTATTCCATATGGCAGAGTAAACCTACAA
Organism: Dicaeum eximium; assembly: GCA_013396995.1. Taxonomy (NCBI): domain Eukaryota; kingdom Metazoa; phylum Chordata; class Aves; order Passeriformes; family Dicaeidae; genus Dicaeum; species Dicaeum eximium. The sequence continues at coordinate 542,428 of VWZP01010151.1, forward strand.
AGCCACATAGTGAAAAAGACATGAAATGTATTTTCTGAACTCTCATGGCTTTTAGAAAGAAAGAATGCTTTCATGATGCCAAATCCATGAAAAGGGTCTCTTATGAATCCTGTGGTTGATCTCCAGAATATGCTCATTATTCAGGCCTTCCTGATTCCCCCTACCCCTTTGGATCTTCACAAAAATTCTAAAAGCTTGATAGGCTGAAGATGACTATTGCATTATAAAAATCATTGGAAATTGGCCATTGGGGTCCAGCATAGTCAGGAGGACTGAAGGACACACAGACAAATTAATGTTTCTGTATATGCAATACCCACTTCCTCCTTTCTTTCCTTCCTTCTTGCCTCCCTCTCATAATCCCATTACAGAAACTTGATTCTCCTTAAGAAACCAAAATAAAAAAAATTCACTGAGTTACACCAGTGAGTCTGTACTGACTTTTGGGAATCACTCTTGATTTATGTCTCTCTGAGAGTTAATTAAACTCTGAGGCTTAATGAGATCATTTAGGAACAGGTCTGCAAGGATGTACAGGTACAGCCAGGTACATATTAAAACAACAGAACTATAATGCTTGATACAATAATTATATTAAATGTCCCATGATGATATTGTCAACATTAAAGATAAGGCAGCCTTTAAAAAAAAAAAAAGAAAAAGAAAAAGAAAAAGAAAACACAAATAAACAAGAAGCCCAACACACTTTGAAGAATGAAAGGGAGAACATTTTGTTTCAGACAAAAAGTTACTGCAACAGTAAATGTTAGTATAAGAGAGAAAGACGATTTGAGGAAGAGGAAGAGGAAGAGGAAGAGGAAGAAGAAGAGGAAGGGAAATATGGAGCAGTCATAAGAGACACAGAATAAGAAGAGAGGATAATAATAAGTGGAACATGAGAGGGCAGGGCTGAGCCTGTTTCTGTTTCTGCCAGCGGGGCTCGGGGCTGCTCTCCAGGGTCCTGAACAATGAGAGCCGCCAGGTTGGTGAGGAGGAGCAGGGAGAGGAGTCCTTTAAATAGGAAATTTGAGGTGGATGGGGCCAAAATTACTGAATAAATTTAAATTCTGGATTAAATTGTTTGTGTAAGTAAGACCATTCAGCAATTGTGTTTATTAATTAATTTATTTATCTACTTATTTATTTATTTACTTATTGCAGTAGGGATTGTTTCGTACATCCTGTGCATTTCACTGTGGTTCTTATGGGGAATGTGCATGTTTTTGCATACTCATGCACAATATTTAGAAAAGAGTTTGATGTGTTCTGCTGACACAAGCTTCCCATTGTTGCATTCCTTGTGCATTAGATCTAATCAGAGATATGCTTCCATTCTGCTTTTCATACTGAGTTAATTCCCTCTTCCAGTGGGCAAGCACACCACAGAGTGTTTCATTTACTTGTCATGGTGAGATCAGGAAATCTATTGTTAATTATCATGATTTCAATTCCCAACTCAGCTGCCTATGTCAGATGTGCCACTGTGTGAGTGTTTGACTATTAATGACTAGATGGAATATTACTATGTACACTATGAATATGAGGCTTTCTTTCTTTTTTTAGCCAAAATCTTCTAGAAAGAAAAAAATGAAAAGGGTACCAGGAAAGTCTCTTAAACACTTGTCCAATAATTTATTTAAATACAAAACTATCTGTTTTATGTGTGCACATAGGAATTAAGTGATACAATTCTTTGGACTTTTAAAATGCACATAACATGCAAACATAACATTTAAAACACTGCACGAATACAGAGCTGGATACTATTAATAATAATAGCAGATTCTTATTAATGATAAAATATATTGTTAGTTAAAATACTAGTTAAAATACTGAAAGTACAAGATAGATTAATAAAATAATTAAAATTGTAGCTATCATAGATCATGCTTACATATAGATACAATTCTTCTATATTTATTCTGAGTTATTTAATGATTGTCTTTTGTTAATAGGAAACAAAAAAATTCAGAATTTCAGTTTAAACCCCTAGCCTACAGAAGCCCTAATGAGTTCCCCACATTTGAAGTTTCAGAGTGACAGAGCAATTGTATGAAAAGTCCTTACCTCCTCCTCCCATACAATACAGCGATAGGTAGGGAAAGGAAAAATGTGTCATAATTTCCAAATGTTCGGTTTCCCCAGAACAATCATATATGAAATTTAAAATCAGCCACTTCCCAGTAAAATATTGTTGGCTTCAGAGGAATGTTGTAGTCTTTGGTTAGTAACCATAAGGAGTTAGAGTAGTGAATGTCTTCCCTTTCTGTAAACACCAAGCTGTGGAGTTGGACTATTTGTGCAAAAAGTATAGACCTTCCATTTTCTTTTGCAAAGGTATTATAACAACCCCATAAAAACATGACTTATTTTAAACAATGTTTCTTAATATAGCATATAGAACCAGAATAACAAAATGTATTTTGCTTTCTTGAGTTCCTTTGTTTTAATATGACATTAAATAAACGAAGAACATTTTTATAGTTACAATTATTAGGAATATAATAAATTAGTAGACTCAATGGTCTAAAAATTGGTTTTCTTAATTTGTTATTAGCATTATCTTAATCCAAAATTTGCAATAGAAATTTTGAGAACTGTTTTAGAAGGGCATTGTGTCATATACAGGGACTAGGGAGGACTGAGCAAACAAGCAGTTGAGCAAATAATCTTTAGCAGGTAATAACTTGGAAGCACAGTGCAATATTACTAGTTTGAGAAGGCTCAGTCAAGAGTCTTGTTATTTTCTAATATACATCCATTCCTTCTGCAAATTTAAATTTTCTTATTCTTTCTGTTTCTTTCCTACTAGTAATAGCACATAGGATTAAAGAATGTTTGCTAAAATGTAATTTAGCTCTTCTTAAATCGTGGTAACATTTGAGTAATAACATTTATAAATAAATAACTTTTGAGTAAAAACACAGTCATGTCATATTAACTTTCATACAACCATTGTGATTTTTCAAGTTTACACTTTAATTGACATTTACAGATCAGGAAATTATTTTTCTCTGTGAAAAAGTTTTACAAAATTTATTACACCTGGCTATTTAACAGAGGAAAAAACAGATTTGCAAAGATGTTATTTTTGATTAAAATTGTATTTAATCAAGATATTTACATAAAAGGAGAATTGGCAAAATCTTTGACCAGTTTTTATGAATTAAGGTATTGTCTTTGCAACATACTAGGTGTTTTTAGCAAAAATATTTGGCATCTTTATGGTTTCAGGTCTCAAATTGGATGACAGAGTGATAGGGAGCAGTCAGGAAGATAAGTCAAGGATTTATTTTTATTTAATTCTTTCACATAATTTAAACACTTGAAATCTAGAAAGATTATTTCCAAACAATTCTATTTTCTCAAAAGAACTAACACAATCAATTTTTTTTTTCTATTGGACAAAAGTTCTGCATAATTAAAAAAATTGTATTTTCCCAGTTCCGAAGAGGGAAACTATCAACACATGGTCAAAGTCATAGGTGCAGGAAGACATCTCAACTCTAGCTTCAAATAAAGTAGGCCACATGCTATAAACTCAGACCAGGTAGAGATTTAATTTTTGCAGTCAGTGCCATGAGAGTTGTGTGATTATGCTGCTGTTTAATAAAGAATGTGGCATCTTGGTACAATACTTATTCTCTGAGAAGAGGGGAAGAGGTCTTCTAATAAGAGAAGTGTGCTGAGTGAGTCAATCAAGTGCCATTGGAAGAAGAGTGAACACTGTGAATAAACCAGTAATTGACATCTTGTGGTTGCCCCTATTGTAATTCAATTAAACTGCATTGAATTCCAGCAGGGGAAAGCAGTAGGGGCACAGAGCCCCACTGCCATGCTGCCATAGACCATCCTACTGGCAGGCACTGGAAACCAATTAAAAAACTTACTTACCCAAAATAACACACTTAATGAACACACTGTCTGAAGAGGACTGTAATTATCTTCTCCTTCTCGTCATGAGCCTGAGCAGGCAATATTACAAGCTCAAGGAGAAACAGTTGAACTATCCCAAGAAAGTTAAATTAATATTGGACATTTTTATGGGACTTTTTCCCATTGTTACCCACTGGCTTCTGCCAAAGTTATTAAGGCTACTGTGTTTAGCAATTGGATGAAGACATTCAGTTTTCTTTGAAACACAAGTTTTAGAACTGGTTGGCAAAGTGATTATGTTAAAGTTTTGCTGGAAGCTGTACATTCCATTCCCCAAACCCTCCACAAGTTGAATTTTATGGAATTTAATTGAACCCTGTACAAAGTTTGAACAAGGGAATAAGTTTCCTCTCTACTGAGCCCTAATGAGGCTGCACTGGGCTCCTCAGTGTAAGAGAGACCTGGTGCTCCTGGGGAGTGCCCAGTGCAGTTCTGTGAAGATGACTGGGGACTGGAGCATCTCTCTTATAAGGAAATTAAAAGCTGAGGGAGCTGGGCCTGTTCAGTCTTGAGAAGAGATGACTGAGAAGGGACCTTAAGAATGTCTGGAAGTATCTGAAGGGAGGGTGCCAACAGGATGGAGCAGGCTCTTTTTGGTGGTGCCGAGCAATGGGAAAAGAGCGATGGGTGGAAAGCAATTCATAGGAAGTTCCACCTGAACACAAGGAAGAGCTTCTTCACTGTGCAGGTGACCAAACACTGGAACAGATTGCCCAGAGAGATTGTGGAAATTTATTACTGGAAATAATTTTTAAAAATCTGGATGCAATCCTGTGGAACATACCCACAAGGGGAAAAAAGCATGGACATTCCAGCAGACTTGATGGTGAATTACCTCCTCACTGTCAAAGGAGTTTTGTTACTTCTATTTTTGTCATTCATCTGCTTTTTAAGAAGGGAAAGTTTCCATAATTTCTTTTTGTACCTTCCCATAATTTGACAAGGAAAGGTCATGAATTCCAAAGGATATTTGTGTTAATGTAGCTAATCATCTCTCAGTTCCTGCTGTCTGTTTTAAAGTCAAAGATACGAGTGATCCATGGAAAGGCTTCTATAGAGGCTTTCTCTAGCACAAGTCACAGACCACACGTCAAATGGCTGATTTATAATGTAACTGGATTGAGACCACATCTCTGCCTCAGCCTTCTTTCACTTTCTTCTTTGCACTCTTTAACCTGTGACGACAAAGGACTGTAGATAAAGCCAAAACCCAAAACAAATCTACCTTAAAGTTGTTAAATTTCCTGATTAAAATTTACAGTATTTTTAAGGATGGAAGATACTCAAAACACTGTAAATGCCATTTCTGTTGTGGTTTGCCCCATTGTATAAATCATGTGTGTAACTTGTATGCACTTGGATATTTTCACTCATCAATAATACTTATGTAATGGATCTGAAGTCAATAGTTGTTTTCTTCCTTTAGCATTAATTTTGAAACTTAGACTTGCAAATTCTGAATCTGAAGAGTAATGGAAAAAGAAGCCATTTGTGCCTGTTTGCTGCACAAATTCAAAAAGACTTCATAAATATGTGACATACCTGTTTTCTTACTGATATAGTTTCATTTTTAAGGATATACCTTTTTGACTTGCATATAAATGAACTGTAAAAAAGATGGAACCTATTTCTATGGCTTCTTTTAGGAATAAATGCAGCCTTAAGGCTGATATTATTATAACTATAATAGGGATTTTTATTGTTATTTTATGTAGATATATGCATTTTTTTACTGTTTTGAAATTAACATTGCAAATATTGGGACTATTTCTCTCACAAAGTAGACCATTAATTTATTTTTGTCATGCCTCAGTAATTTGATTATGTCTGTGTTGTTGTTTGAATTTAAACTCTAATTTTTGGAAGAGTATGATTTAAAACTAGCGATTCTTCTGGGAAACTCTCAAATTCCTCTCTAAAGATTACAGGAGATAAACTTGATGATTTAAAAAAAACCAGTAAAGTATCAGTTTGTACTGATTTTTATTTTGATAAATATTACTGCACACAGTTTCCAAAACATAATTGTTATCTGCATGGTTGTGACAGGTTTTTATCCATATTTATTACATGGTTTTATTAATTATGTATACATGTCTGTACACATTATTTACATTCTTGCATGTATACATACAGCCTTTAGATGGAAGATTAGCCTCCAGTTTCTTCCAGTGGATTAGACCTGTATTTAGAGCATCAACATGTAAAGTCTGAATGTCTTGTTCCTGTCAGTGTGTATGGCAGCCTAGACATTATAAAAGGCTTTTCTTTGGAAGCCTAAAATCATTGCTCTATTTCTTAGAAACAAAATTACTTTCTTTTGAGATTGTAAGCCATACTTTGCAATAGATGGGTGACCTCAGCATTTCATTGTTGAACAGCTCTGCTGTACTCAGCTTTGCTAAAGTGAACATTCTGATGACTGTAATAAGTGTGCATAAGATGTGACCCTCTTGCTTATCATGAAACTCATCACATTCAGTGGGAGTCCTGTGCAGAATGACACAACTGCATTCCAGTAGTTGACTACACTGGATATTTTGTCAAGCAGTCCCATGATTTACACACCATTGTAACTACTCTTAAGTACCAGGCAGGGTAATTTGTGTCAATTTGCCTTTTCACCAATGATAGTTTAGGCCTTTTTTTGTAGTAAAACCAAGTTTTATTTTGACTTTATAACAATAATGAAAAGGTTGACAGTATCCAAGTTAGAAAACACCAATATATATGCAATTCTGAGTTCTGAAGACATAGCCTGGCTGGCCCTGCTGGTCTCTCCAGGTGACTTGCTCAGCTGGCTCTCATATTTGACCCATTGCAGCCAGTAAACATCACTACTCTGCTTGCAATGTTGTGGCTTCAGGAGGGTGAAAGGAAAAAAACTATCAATAGAGTAACTACATGTGGCTACACAGAGTGCCCAAAAGAACTGCAGAATTCCACCTGTAACCAGAAACTTAGACAACTGGGATGAAGTTATTTTGTTTTGTCTTGTATTGGTTCCTATGGCCTTCATTGCATAGATCATTTTAAACCTGTTCTAGTGTTAAGTGTGCAGTAGTTGTTAGGTGTCTTTCTACAAGGATATGCGCACCTAGGCATGACAAGCATCCCACTTCTGACTTTTTTCAATATATAATTAAATCAAATGTAGAAAAGCAAAAGTCTAGTGATTTTTTTCCCCATGAAGACTGGTTTGAAATAATGCCTTATACATATATGTATGTATGTATATACATATATGTACGTATATATGTATGTATATACATATATGTACGTATATATGTGTGTGTGTGTTAATAATAGTTATGAGAATTTTACCAGCCCCTTGCAGTCAGTCTTGGCTTCTGCCAAAAGCTGATGGACTGTGGCAAAAATTTTGGCTATGATAGGAATGATGTGAAGGACTCTTACTAGGGCATTACTGTAAAGGATGTGTCAGGGTTAAAAACCTTAAGTCTTTGAAAGACAGAATTGTTAGTATCAATCTAGTAGATATAATAATAACCTATGGTGAAGTTAATCCCTGGAAATATTTAGAAATATGGTGAAGTTAATCCATGATCTCTCATATAACTCTTTTCCCTCATTATCCTAAAAGAAATCCAGGTTGCTCCTTTGTGTACTTATCAAGAGAATTACCTTACACCATAAGAGTGATAGTACAGAAAGTAAAAGGTGGAAATCTGATTCTGTGTGTAGTGCCAGAGGAACTGAGGTGTCTGTGGACAGATCTGCTTTTAATACAAGATGAGTAAATGGTTATCTGTTATATTGTTGAAAACATGGGGAAGTATTAGAAGTGCCTGTGTTGAATGCTGGATGGATGAGTATATATGGCTTTCTGGTTTTAACCTGAGTCTTTAAGAACATGGTCATAGGAAAATGGGTTTAGATTTCTTCTGGAATAGATGATCCATTACATCGACTCATTTAGTTTCTCAGAAAGACTGATTAAATGTGGATGCCTACTTTACCCTTTGTACCTAGTTTTGCAGGTGTTTCCTGTTTTTTACCATTTTATAATGAATGCATGGAAATATTTTGGGTGAAATTGTGGTCTCATTAAACATGATAGACAATTTTTAATGGAAAATGGGGTTCTAAATGCAGTATTTTATCAAGACTCAGTGTGTTTCTTATAAGATTTTCTTGTAACATATTGTTTGCAAGTAATTCTGACTTTTGCGACAATATTTGGATATATCTTATTACTTGGCAATAACTGGGATTCTCACAGAATCTGAATTCTTTCAGTCTTTTGGAGCCTAAATTCCAAAACCCTGCACCGTATGGTAGCTTTAATGAGGGTAATCACAGGGAGCAGGACCATTGGATAGCCTAAAATTCAGTCAGTTGTAAACGTAATGGCCCTTACATCAAAGATACTTTGAATTGCTATATAATAATATGAATAAAGAACTAATAATTGTTTTTAGTTGAGCACGGTCCATTTGCTGATGAGAAATTAAATATGGCTCCAGCATAAATATTTAAAGATTGTATTGTAAAAAATGTACAGTTAGGAAGAATCTGTAAAGGAATACAGAACCAGCATAGCATCTAAAAAAATATTATGTTTATTTAGAAATAAGCCCCTGATTTTAAATATTTAGGGGTGTCATGGTATCCAAACTATGTATGATTATTGCCACTGAAAAGTTCAATTGCATATCTTTGCGCCGCGCCTCCTTGTGCGGATTGCCAGCGCAGAGCTGTAAAGCAGAAGGACGCCTGATGATCTCCTCCGAGCCCCATTTCCCTCCCTGCTTTGTAATGTAAATGGCTAGTTTGAATCCCACCACGGATCCGTGCGCTCAATCTCCGAGCATCCTCTCCGTTTTTACCCGGAAGATCACCTGACCGCCCCCCGAAGCTGCCCCTTGCCGGGGGAATCTCGCTGGGCTCGGGCTGGGCTCGGCGCTGCGGGGGCCGGCGCTGCCGAGCGCTCCGGCGCTGCCGGGGGCGGAGGGAGCGGAGCGGAGCGGAGCGGGAGCGCCGCTGCCTCAGCCCTGGAGAGAGGCAAAACAAAAGAGCTCAGCTGCAGTTTTTGTGTTGCTCTGTCTGGCTTAAGCAGAAGATTCTAGACATTCGTGCCGAAAAATCAAAGCACAGCTGAGGCTACATCTACCGGGAAGATAATTTCCGTCCCCAGAATGGGCTGGATCCAGTACAGGTGGTTTGCAGATCGTGCGAAGACAGACGGGCTGAGAGCCATGGAAAGGTGGGATAAGGCGCTGCCTTCTCTTTCTTGCATTTTTTCCCTTCTCTCTCTCTGGATTTGTGTATATGAAGCAGTATAGCTGGAACCTGAGTCAGGGTCACTTAAAGAGATTAGGTGGGGTTTAATCCCGCAAAACAAAACCAAAATGGGAGGCACTACTGTGTTCAGACAGATGTTGAACCCAAACTTGGGCTGAGTTGGACTTGCTGTGGGCGATTCTTGTGTAGCTTTTGATGTTGTCTTTGTTTAAAATAGTTCCTTCACAAAATACGAGGCTTTAGGAGGAGCTGCATGCCTCTGTAACAAATTGTCAGATGACTGTTCCAATGCTTGCAGATTTTTGCTAGAGAAGCTGCAAATGAAGGCTTTGGAGGTGAGTTTATGGAAATAGGAAGAGCTGTTGACTTTTAATTCCTTGTGGTGCGGGCATGGTTAGAAGTTGAGCCGTGCTTGTTGTTGTACATTGTCTGAATTGTAACAATGGGCAGTTCGAATACAGCAAGTTTGAATGGTGTTTCTTCAGCAATACCAAATGCATTTCACTCGTAACATCTTTGGCTTTTCACAGAGGGCAAGGAATTTCTCCTTTTTTTGAGGAAAAAGCCAACAGATTTTTTTTTTAAATATTGAAGAACAAGACCAAATGAGCATTTTTATTTGAATGGTTGTTGTTGTTAACACCAGCATGCCTAAACACCTAAAACATATCCCAGCAATTTCTCATTTCTTTTGCTGGACAGATACATTTCTTTTGTTCCTGAATTTTTTTTTCCCTGCCTCTTTAGAACAAAAGGCATTTCCTTTTATTTTTTTTTCTTATGGCAGCAAGAGAGTTATATACAAATTAGCAATTTTATACAGGTTAATGCTCTGCTTCATTCTGAAGTAAACTGCCTTAAGGTATTAGGAGGAGAGGGGGTGGGCAAATCGGGGGAGGCTTGACCGATGCCCAAGAAATACTGAATTCAGATGGATTTAGATCATACAGAGAAGCAGACATTTATCTGTAACTGGATTTCAGCTCCATGTCATGCAAAATCTGCAGACTATAGCAGGAAGACTCTTAGCAACCAATAAATCAGATTTGTAATGGGCCTTTAAAAATGTCTGTGAGGGGTGACTGCTTGGGTCCCCTTTGGCCAAATTAAGATGCAATCTGACAGTACAGTAGCATCTGTGTGCTGACATTTTCTCGTGAACCTAGTGAAAAATGGCTCCAGATCTCTTCTTCAGTCCCCAAAAGACAGTTTCTGAATAGCCATGCATTTTTCCCTTGTATTGTTGTTTGTTATAATCACCATTCTCTCTGGTAATGTCTGACTGGCTTGTTTTGCTTTGCTTTCTTTGACTGTCTGACTAGCTGAGGGGCTATGGTGGGCAGTGGTTGTTTTACCCGAAATCAGAACTTCATGCCAATACTACTGCTTACAAAAAAGCAATCAATTTTCGAAGTGTGTATTGCAAATGTGTTGTATAAATACTGCTAATAAAGCAGCTTCTTCCAGTTCTGCTGGAATTAGGTAAGTGGGTTGAAAAACATGTGTCTTAAATAATGTGCTGCCCATCATACAGATGAAAAATAAATGCCAGCCGGTGGTGAGTGCAACTGACAGGTAAAACTGACAATCCTAACAAAAGGCACTGGAATAAAGTCCTTAAAGGCCAGAAGTATACCTGTGGGTACAAGCATTTGTTTATCCAAGGGAGTTCACATTCAGATACTACAAGAGCGAGGGGGGAGGAGGAGCAGGGGAGGCACTCCTTTAATTGTACTACAAGTGTGCTGGGTGGAAAGAGCCCTGCGTGGAATGGCCATTCAGCCTGATTCTGCAGCTCTGCTCCAGCATTCCTGAGCAGCAGCTGCAGCCCAGAGGTGGGAACAGCCTCTGTCTGTCCGTGTGTGGGGTGATTGCAGGGGAGCGAGGACGGGGACCGCGTTTCTCCAGAGGGATCTGTGCCAGGGGATTCGTGGGGCGACTGGGAATTTCCCTCCAGTGGAAACTGCTTCTTTAAATGTTCCTTTAGATAAGGTGGCTCCATAGCACAAAAGTAGGGCAAGTAGGAGGCAGAAGGGTAGCTGTGAGAAGTTGTCAGTAGTATGGATCCTCTCCAGAAAATGTGGCCAGTGTTTTTTGTGGCTGCTTAATAGTGCCTACTATTTTTGTTGGTGCTTAGAAAGCATGTTGTGTGCAGTACTTACAAAACCCCCAAATGTTACTTGCCAGACTTATTACAGTCTTTTGAGATTAATTTTCATAGACCTAAATGCTTCCACTACTGCCAAAAAGGAGCAAAAAAGGAACTTTGACACTGTGTGCAGATCCCATTGCTCCTTCTGTACAGGTAGATAATCTGACAGTAGTAAACACTTGCTTCATGGAAAGTGACACAATTACACAGTGGGATTGTGGAAAAGAAAACAAACATCTTGCCAACCATCAGACAAGCAGAAATGGTTAAAAGCTTTGAGTGACAGAAAGATGCCAGGTGCCTTATTCACACTGACCATAGTTACAAAGCACTGGAATGCAGCTCCAGTTTTGGAAGGTAAACCAAACCAGGCTGGTTTTCAGGTGTGTATGTACATAATCAGAATAAAATGGGAGTCCAATACTGAACTGGAACAAATTAGATTTCAGAACTTTACACATTAAGAAAAACTGGATTGAAGATCCCTACAGGCAGAAAAGTTTCCAGAAGAAATTAAATTAGTAAATTTAATACTAAAGAAACACACACATCCAGTCAGGAGCATTGTGTATTGATTATGTGATTATTAACTACAATATTATTTAAAGTGGGATTTAACAGTGAAAATCTGATTTAAGAAATTAAGCATGACTTTTATTGTCATTACTAACTAAAAACTGTCCAGAGACTTTGCTTGGAAATGCACATTTTTTGTGGTACAGCACTGACACACTGGATCTCTGTAAAGGGGGAGGGGAAACAGAAATAAAATGGTGGCACTAGGAAAATTTCTCACCATCACTTTCTGAAAGCTCTGTAAATACATCCTGTGGATAAACATAAAAGTCAGGATTGTCTTCTGGTTGCAATGAAAAGAAATAATTACAAGAATTAGATAGATTAGTATATACTAACAGGAAAAAAAGACTCAGACCCAGAGTATTGAAATCTGAGAAAATTCTATTTACATTGAAGCAGTCCAAGTAGCAATTGCCAGTGTTCCAGCTGACAGACTCATCAAACAGCCCACCTATTTCCCATTTCAGTAGGAAATGCCTATACAGAAACCATCATGCTCTCACTGCAAAAGAAGCTTAAGAACATTAAAGGCCATATAGTATTCCCAGCTGCCCTAATGCAACCAGTTTAAATCAAGTTTGTTGTAAATGATGTCACTGTAACAGAGCTGATTGTAGCCCACAGAGCCAAGAAAATAGTGTGGTCAGCATAATTTACTTTTTTTCCCTCCCCCTGTAAGAACATCTCAGCTATTCCTATTCCCATTCCTCTGTCATTTCTTCCTCATAAATATAGCATACCTCAGACCCACATGATAAACACACCAGACAAAAGTTTCAGAGAGAACTCTCTGATCACTGTAGCAAATGTTTTCTGACTCCATTATGCTGTGGGATAAAGGGAAGTGACCTTTGGTGGCTGTGTACAAAGCATACCTATGTTTAGACTGCCCACTGTTTTGTAGAAAACCAAACATCAATAGTAGAGTTAGCTGAAAACTCTAAACTGAAAGTTGTCTGGGTCTGTTCTTTCTCTAACCATTGAAGGTTAGGTTGACTTTTTCAACTAAATAAAGAAAACTCACCTGGAAGCATGCAAGATGCTTCTAACCTGACATTACAATCTTTTTCCTGTCACCCTTCTAATTTCTTTGTATTTCTCCTCTCATACTTTTCTTCTGACTCTCCACAAACTTCTTTATGTATGTAAACCTTCTTTGATTTATCCTTACCAACCATCTATGCCTTTTGCCCTCTGCCCCAGCTCCATGTTCTGGGACAGTGAGAAGCAATTTCTGCCATCAGGACTTTCTTTAGTCCAGGTGAAATCAGTATTTGGTGCTGGGGAGCTGGGTTATAGAGAGGTGCATATCCAAATGCCTACAGAACACAATACTCTCAATCTCACCAGTCTTCCTACGACAAAAAGGAAATTATTTTTCACCCCAACATCAGCCACATATACCATAAAGAATTTAGCCAATATTCCCATGGTTCAAACTGCTGAAGGGAGCAGTGAAAGATGGTGGCTTTCTTGGGACAGTTTTTATCATCTGAATCTGTATCCTGAATACCTGTATGCTCATAGGAATGGTACTAAAGGAGACTGGGGTTTATGGCTCAGTTCTGCCTCTGCTGAAATTGGTGCCAAGTTTCACTCTAGAGATGAGGCAAGAGAACATTTAGTAGAGAAAATCTGATCTTGCAGAAGGGCTCAGGTTAAATACATTTTATCACTCTCCTGGAAAAGAGACCAAACAAATAGGATTGATAGTGGGTGATCACTGAACCTCTAAACCCCCTGTTATCCCTTATGGAAATATGAACAACAACAAAAAAAGTGCCTGGGAAAAATTCTTTAATCTGAAGGTATTAGGAGTTAAGTCTTTACAGCCATGACAATCCACATTGACAGAATTGCTCATAACCCAGAGGTGGTGGAATACAAGTGGGCATGGATGTGGGAAGCATTGCAATAGAGAGCACATCACAATAAAAGCTCTCTTCCTCAGTTATCCTTTCCTTTCCAGTCAAATAAATAAATTGCAGTGAAGTACAGTGTGAAGAATTATTGCCATTAGAGTTCTTGTCTGATGACAAAGATGATGTAAGCTATAAAAGTCTGTCCTAGATAACAGAAATTAAAGGTTTCTGGATGTTTGTAAATATTTAGGAGATCTTAGAGTCTGGATTGATTCAAGCAGACAAATTGGATATGGACAGTGTAACTTCAGACTTGGTCATCTACTGAGAAACCTGCTCTGATGGGAGCACAAAGCCTTGGCACTCCTGTGCTGCTCCTGCTCTCCATCTGTCTCCTCTCCCAAGGTCCTGGCTGAAATCTTCAGGATTGCTCGTGACGTTGGCCAAAGTTATTGGAGTGATTGTTCTCATCTCTGTGACGGCAGAGCCATGATGAGTAGGAGGTGATAATATTGATGAAACATTGTAATGAAACATTGTTTTCATGAGCCTCTGCAGGGACAGCACCTTCAGGGCAGGGTTCCCTCTCATTAAAGGATTTTGCACCTTCAGAATCAGCTTCTAGGAAGAAATTCTGAAAGGTTGGTAGCTTGGCATTACCCTGTAATGCTGTGCAGTCAGATACAATCCAGCATTTTGTATTTTAACAGTGCACATGACCCAAAGAGGAGTGAGGAACAGTGCCTTTGTAAATAAGGTTCTCTGTCAATGGTTGGGATCAATAATATCTAAAAGCAAATCTTGATTATGACACCAGCCACTGGAATATTCCATAAATCTAGAACATCTGGGGAGAATTGCAGATGGCTGAATACAGGAGCTTGATCAGATCATAATTGTTGATTCTTTGATCACATAATTGACTGGGGCAACTGGACGCCTGTGTGCCTCTGTCTTCAGAGGTCTGTAGCTCCTGACTGACAGAAGGAGACTGTAGTTTTGGTGTTTCTTGTTCAGATGATGTAATAGAAAGAGGTTCTGAAAACACAAGTGAACATTTTGTGGAAATGTGAGTATCACTGCATTCCAGAAATCCTTATGGGATGTGTGGTACTATCCCCTCGGACAGCACTTGGAGGGATTTGCTGCACAAGAGGAAAGGGTAACTCCAAACTTTCCTAGCTTTTGCATGGCTGGATTTTAAAACCTGGAATAACTGAGGGGATAGTCTGTTCCCATTCTGTCATTGCAGCCATCAAATGCTGTTGTCAAACCAACTGCAGCAACATAACCATCAAAAAACACCTGCCTGTGCCCATTGGAAAGTCCTTCTGAAAAAGGAGGAGTGTGCCGGTAGGGAGCTCTTTATTGCGTTAGGTTTTTTTTCCTTCTGCAGATTCAGCAGGTGCTATATATTATCCTTTACAACCTTCAGCCATTTGGAGCTAGGACACTGTAATTATGTTCCCTGTCCATGGAAGTTACTGACTATTACTGTGTGAAATACGAGCTCTGCTCAGAATTCAAAACTGAACTGAGGAATCATGTTTGCTGCTGTTTTCATACCAACAGAATAACAGTAGTGCTCATTTGCAGTACTGTTCATTTACACTAGTAAATGCTCTTTGCCCCTTAAACAGTGGAACCTGTATAAAAATACCTTATTGTTGATATGTAAAGAAGTCAAATTTCCAGTGTTTACAGTTCTCTCCTACAAGTAGCAGTTTACATTTGTGTAGTTAATTTTATTTTAAAAAATCATAGGGGCTCACTCCTTTGTAAGTGTGAAATTGGGAGGCTGAGACAGAGAAAGTACACAATCATTTTTAAACAGAAGTAACTTTCAGTCATCTTTGTAGAAATAGTCAGGTTCTCAGGGCCCTTCCCAATGAGTTGTCTAAATTACACATTGCTCTTGGATTTGTATGTGGGTGGGCCTGTAGGTACCTGCACCTGGCTCCCCCAATGACTCAGTAGAACAGTAGAAACAAAGTTGGGTTTTCCATCTCCTGCTGCTCCTACTTTTGCAACCTCATCCACATGAGAATTTCCTTCTGTGAGGTTTCATCACTTTCTGACTAAAAAAAATGTAGCCTGTTTTTATCTTGCTCTGTTCTCTCCTGAAGTTATTCAGAGGAAGTGAGATATGGGGGGGGTGCCTTGCAAACTGTTCCATTAGGATAAATAATGTATGCTGTCTATTGTGTTTCGAAGAATGCTTCAAAGACAACTCTCCATGGCATAGTTATGATAACAAGCAGGAAAGAAATAAAAGGAGAGACAGCACAAAAAAAATAGGTGCTTTGGTATTATCTGCTAGTTCAACATTACAGTGCTAGATTCTAGTGTGCTTCTTTTGCCACAGCTTTTGTCAATAGCCACAGCAGGCCATGGAAAAAGATGTGTAGCCTACAACTGCCCTAGGAGAAACAAGGAGAAAGTTTTAGTTGCTCTGTACCTCCAGGAAATAAGGTGCAGACTGTCCTTGGTGAAGGCACACTGCACTGTGACCAGCTCTTGAATATTTTCTTGTCCTGCTCATTTCTTCATACCACTTTCACTTTAATAGGAAAGTCCCACATGCCCTCACAGTCTCTCAGGGGAATGACCATGGCTTTTAAGAAGCACTGATGTTCTCAGTTTGAGGTTCTCAGCCCACATCAGGTGTGGTAACTCTTGAAGGTAGAGGACACGCTCTTACGTCCTTCTGTGTATAAAGCTTAGTATACATGAATTATCCACTGTAATAAGAAGATGTGATCAGGCAGTCCAGATTCCACCTCAACAGCAAATACAAAAATTACTGGCAAAATATCTTAAATGTTTGATATGGAATTTGCTTCCCCAGCTGGAGTAACAGCAGGGTATTTGGCCCAGCATCCTGCTTTTTACACTGGGAAAGAGTTCCAGCACCAGGCCATGTGGGGTAATACTTTCCTTTTATGCCTCCCAGTTTCCAATATAACTCGCCAAGATACTAGGATATTTTCCAAATGATATGACATTCTTGTTCTGAAGCACAAATTGATATTTATGTGGCCACACAATGCAGAAGAAATGTCATTTTCAGTGTTAGTCCCACAGATACATGCTCAGTGGTGTGTATGTAACCAGACCTTTACACCTCAGTACAGGGTGACCCAGTCATGGAGGAAAATTGGTTTGTTATGCCTTCTCTGAGCTTGCTGCTGCCTTGGTGATGAGCCTTATATCTTCAAGCACATCAGACCTTCTTGCCATCATTAGAAATACTTTAAAACTTTAAAAGTCAAAAGCCTTGAGTTTTGGCTAAGTCAGCATGTAAATCTGAAAATGTGTTTCATTTATGATAAAGACATTTCTCTGTATATGAGTCATGCCTGGCAAAGGCAAAGTACAGTAATCCAAAAAGAAAAAAAAAAAAAAAAAAAAAATAAAAGGAATCAGATTAAACTCTTCTTTTAGGAAATTGCTATTAAAAAAATCTAGGAAAGTGTTTGACAGAATGTGCCTCCTCTTCTGGGATCATAGTACTCTCCATCAAATCACCTCTTCTCTGAGTGGGAATATTTTCCCCCCTTTTTTTTTTTGCAGGCATGCCTTTGAAATGCCAGTTCATCTTATCACTTTGCATATGAATTTGGTTTGCCTATTTCTTCATCCTTCTTAGGGTTCTTCCACCTTTCCCCAAAGGTGTGAGGGGAGATTGGATTGAAATAGATGTTGATGAACAAATGCATTTCTGTCTCTGAGTGCAGTACAGTTGTCTGTAAGAGACAGCCTCTGTTTGCTCTTAAAATTACTGACCCTCTCTCTGAGAATGCTATCCTTGAGTCTTGGCATGAACATCTTACACTGACAGAGAGAACTGGCCATTGTCAAAGGTTTTGGCCATTGTTAAAAAGGTTTTTTTACCAACTATCTCTACACCAAGAAGTCAGTGGGACGGAGAGTATTTAACAAGCTGAGTGAGTGGCACAGAGGAAGACAGGGCATGGAGAGGAGCTGAGAGCAGAGGGCTTGGAATAAAGCTCCAAAAAGAAAAGAAATCAAACAATTCACAGAGAAACAGAGAAAGCAACCAAAAACAAAATTAAGAGAAATGAGAAAGAAAAAATAAAATTAATGATGGCAGAAACAGGAATCCTTATGCAAATCCTCAAACTGTCATGGTAAAGAATATAAGCTTTTTCCTTCACTTCTCCATGGAAATAAAACTATTATCAGCAAACTATTCTATTCTATTCTATTTTATTCTTCAAAGAAGTTATTTAAAAGCAGTTCCCCATTCTGGAAAGACTTGACATCAAGAACAGATATTGTCTCTTATAAGGGTTCTTTATGGTTACAGTTTAACTCAAATGCCAGAAAACTGGCACACCATGCTACTTAACAGGAATGGATGGTTTTGCCTTATGGAACCTGAGGAGTAAGGAGAAAAATGTCTTTGAAAAGAAAAATAGTTGTGAGCTGGATTGTGTCCAAGGAGAGTTAAACCAGTGATAAAGTTTCCTTGCCCAGGTGGTAAGGTTTTCAGGGCAGTGGGGACCTTCACTTCCTCCAGAAGGACCCAGGGTCTGGTGTGTTGAACTGGGTTCCTCTCCACCACTGCAGTTTGGGGAGGAGTGGATGTCAGGGCTTTCGCTGGGGCAAAAAGTTTTATGCAGGTTTGTCAGCATCCTAGTGAACCATAGACTGTTGAGGAAGAAGAGGGTGGAAGGGTGAAGATGTAGAAACCCAGTCATTGTGGCCTCTAGGCAGCATCCCTGCTCATGAGAAAAGGCAGAGAGGAAGCAGTGTGAGAGAAACAGTCCAAAATCCTGGGTGCTTTGTGATATTATATTATATGAGAGCAAGAGAAAACTCTGGTTTCTGACAGAAAGTCACCTAGCACTTTCATACTCAGGTTCCTTGAAGCTCAGCCTGAATGAAACCTGGTTAAATAAAACTCTAAAACATGAGCTTTATGTTAAAGTCTTTGAAAAATTGTCTTCTCTTCTGAAACACATTGAAGCTTTATTACAAGCCAGACTCTGATCTGAGGCACTGTGGTGTAAATCTGCAATTACTTGCTCAAAACCAGTGGTATTTTCCTAGCAGTGGAAGAGAGGAAGTTCACCTTCCTCCCAAGCAGGGGGATGAATTCCTTCTAAATTGTTGGCACTGCAAAATTCTCCTGATATAGTGCTGGCACTTACTTTCATCTGGAAGATTAGAATTAAGTATCACCTTCAATTTACAATTATACTAAATTAAGTTAAATCATTATGTTTTAAACCTTCTGTTACACTGTAGAAAATTTACTCCAGCTAGAACTCATACTTATTATTTTACTTTAAATTCTATGCTCAGGAGTTTTTCCCAAAACATGGGAATACATAATAAAACCATGGAGAGCTTGTTGTCTCTGAAATGTTGCTACCAGTATTTCTGTTTTCAGAGTTAGAGAATAGTTAGAGATGCATTAAATTTCAGGGTGGTCCAAGGTTTGTCAATTTGTAATAATGACAGAAGTGCTGGGTTTACCAGAGAAGAGGTGTAGATGGTGGCTAATGAGGAGTCAGTGTTGCAATTTATATTAAAGTGGCAAGAGGCAAAGACTGAATATGCACAAGAGAGGTGAATAATTTCATTTGCTTAGACACTGTATTCTGCATTCCAGGTGGTAGTGTCAAACTGAGAGGATGTTCCAGGAAATAATCAAAAGAGTTCTTTTCTAGGACCATTAGTTCTAATCCTCTCATCATCTTTTTTCTTTTACACTAATATAATGTGCTATTTTAGTCCTCTTTCCTAGTCCTTCACAAATCCTTTTTCTCCTCATTAAGATGACAACTTATTAGTGATTGCCTCTGATGCAATAGGTACTACAAATCTTCATAAGTATTATTTGTACACATTTGTAAACAGAAATTCAGTGTCCATCTTAAAGGGGTTGTGAACATGCACTTCTACATTTGACATGTTCTGTAGCTGCACAATGGTATTCTGCTGTTCAAGGATTTCAGAATTCTTAACATAAAAGCATATTTCACAAAGGCTATTTTTTAGAAGTGTAAACCATGCAGTATTAAAACATTTCAAAGAACTTCTTCATCCATCCATCCTAATAGAGAGACTCTAAGAGGTTCATATACAAGATTATACAATCAGTTTTCCACTGGTTTTTTGCATAGGAAGGACCAAACCTGAAACCTTTCTGCATACAAATTAACTTATTTTACAATTTCCTGGTAATGAGAAGCAAAATGGTGACCACCTATTGAAATTAGTAGAGTTGTAACACTGTATCAGAGATTGCATATTTTCTTTTTAATTAAAATACCTGTACCATTTTTTCAGCAATGTAGAACTGGAAGAACTATTAAATTCAGTCCCCTTATAATCACAGGCAACTGTATCATAAAATCTCCTGGATAAGCAAATCAGTTTTTCTGTACTCAATGTGTGGAGCCCCAACTATTTTCTCATCAGTTATCAATGTTTTTCATTGATTTCAGTGCTGTGCTCTATTCACCAATTAACTGGGCATATCACCTTCACTGACCCAAATACAGACATTTTGCAGAATAATCTCTCATCCAGCAGCCAGATTTGCTGCTTTATGCCCTTCCACCTGTCTAGCTGCATTGTGATCATAGTTTTTTCTATTGAATTCTTCTCCTTTTTATTTGTTATTTTAAAGTCATAATTATAATATTAAGTAATAGGTGATTTTTAGATGTGTCAGTCAATACAGGGGGAGAATAATTTCTAATTTATGCTTTAAAAATAAATTTATTTTAAAATTCCGTTCACAGTAGAGATTGGTTTAACTTTTGCTGCCACAGTGCACATCCAGTTTGTGTCAAACAAATCTAATAACACAAATCCAGTAACACAAATAAGCATTGTCCTTGGTGCTTGAATCAAGGCATGTACTACACAAAAGAGGAGATCATTAAGCTGTTAAAATGTGCGATGGTGAGACTTCTATTATGCCAAATCTTCTGAACTCCTGGTTCTATCTGTGGTAATGATGGATCAGTGAAACAACCTTCATGTATAAACATGATTGCTGTATTTGTTGCACTCTCAGTTCTGGATGTCTGACATTTCCCTAGATATAGCCCCTTTAACTGTGATTTTTGCTGTGTTCTTATTAAGTCTTACATGATTTTAAATTTAAAGGAGAAATGTCACACCCCTTTCATCACATCACATCACATTGCATGTATTTTATTTTTTGTGCTTCCACATTTCAACATTATCTTAAATCATTCTTCCTGTGACCTTGCTTGGTCCAGACTTTCAATGAAGAACTTCCTTAGAAAATTAATACAGGGCATTTCTTCTACAGTGTTGTGTCATAGGGATCTCAAAAAATCTGTAGTTGACAATTAAAATTAATATTCCCTGA
The DNA here is from genome assembly GCA_013396995.1 of Dicaeum eximium. Classification (NCBI taxonomy): domain Eukaryota; kingdom Metazoa; phylum Chordata; class Aves; order Passeriformes; family Dicaeidae; genus Dicaeum; species Dicaeum eximium. The sequence goes on from VWZP01010151.1 coordinate 563,600, forward strand.
GACTAGTAGAATAAACTCTTGAGTATTGGGAAACAGCAATGAAGAAACAGTTTCTGTCTATAGAGCACCCAACATTTTTTTAATAGTCTTCCTTTGATCTCCTCCAGGAGCTGACAAGAAAGGAAGCAAATTGGTAATTTTCAGGGTTTATTTCTTCTAAAAAAAAAAAAAAAAAAAAAAAAGAGATAATTGCAAAAGCATGTTTTACATCAGTATGGGACTTGCCTAGCTAAAGATCCAGACAGGCAGAAAACAAAATCTGGATTTCTAAACAGCAGTTAAGGTACTGTGCTAACACAATCCTGTGGTAAAAAAATAGTATTTGCTGTTCTTAAAATAGCAGTTTGTGACATAAATCCTATTACATAAACAAACTATTCTGTGTAGGTGGGGTGGCTTTTGTTTCTTGAATATTTATCTGGCTCTTTAGTGTTACTTTGGCCACGATGAGCTGCTGTGACTCTGGGCTGTTACATTTCTAGACCCTTCTGTCGAGGAGGATTCAAACCACTTGTCGGTTTGCAGGCAGCATCTCCTGCGGAGAAATTAGAGACCAAACTCTGTAGTGAAGTGGTAACTTTTAGCTCTATTCACAAGTGCCTCTCAAGCCTGAGATGTCACTTGAGAAAAAGCCACATTGCAGAATGCTTTGAGATTTTGCTTTTGAAGTGACAGGAGGAGACTGACAGATGGGAGAGCAGGCTGAAGTCAGGTGTAACAGAGGTAAGAAATGTAAGAAATGGCCACATGCGGGTGACTGGGTGCTCCAGCCTTTCATGACAGAGGTGACTGACTTAGAATTTATGCATAAAAGCAGGTGACCAGCTTTTATTGGTCACAGCACAGTGAAAATTCACTTGCTATTGTGGTAAACACACACAAAACATTACTGGGAGATTTCTGTAGCTGACATTGAAATGGAAATTATAAAGAAGTTAAAAAACCTCTTCACACATGTAACATGAGGTAGGAGGAGTGTGTGCCATGCTTTTTGTTCCATGTAGCTTACTGAGCAATGCTGATGTCCCAGGAGTGAACTTGTTATTGGTTCTGGCAGGCCATGCAAAACCAATACAACAGGAAAGAAATGTGATGAAATGACAAGAAACCAAACCATAACAATCCAAGGATTGTACACACACAGTTATTAGTGCTGATTCAAACCTAACAGAAATCAAAGAGGTATAAAGTCACTCCAAGAAAAGTGTTAGGACCTGTGAAACAGCTTGTGGTAAATGGAGAAATAATAAAGAAAAATGTTGTGCATTTGTTTAGAAAATAACAAAGGGATTGACACAGTAGGAAGCTGTGTAATTGCTAAAAAAAGGATATTATTTTTTTTTTCACATTAACCTGATGATGGGTTAGTACAGAAACCAAATCTGAAAAGGACATAGTGTGAAAAACAAAATCTGTAAAGATTGTTAAGCAACTGAAGGAATGAGTAGAAATTGCTCCTCCTGTTGACATGCATTTCTAAAGAGGCTGAAATAATGAAAAAACCCTAAAGATTAAACTCAGTATTTTGGAAATTACAAGGAAAGGATTCAGTGGCCAGCACTTTACACTGTGCTATCTTTATGTGATTGCCAAGCCCTTACTGAGGCAGTATATTTTGGTATGTGACCATGTCAGCTGAAACAGAGCTCAGTCCAAACCAAGAAACAGGCAGCACTGGGATGGTTCAGCTCGTGGTTATTGCTGTTTTGCACAGGGATTCTGATCTCATTAAGATTCATATAGTTAATGAAAAAAAAAGGCATGCTTGGGAGTTTGAGAAAGACACTTTTACTTTAAACATAATCTACATTATATAAAGCTTCCTGTGTTTACACTGTGAAAGTGCTGACACAAGCTGAGAGTCACTCATAAAGCAAGTTTATTTTTCAAACACATCGAGTACAGAATGCACACAAAAGCTTACAAAAGATGGAAGCATATCTCAGAAAGACAGAAAAAGATTCAAAATACATTTTATTAGCCTAGAAAAAATGATGGTTTTCATATAAGCCTTTTATTTGTTTTCCTGAAAGACTTAACCACAGTCTGTGACAGAAATGTTATAACTCTAGAGATACATTGTTTTCAGATTCATTGAGAAACACCCAATATTCCTTCTTGAACCTTTCATATAACCTTAGCTAGAGGTTTTATTTAAGGCTAAAGCCTCTCATGAAGAATTAAGGCTGTCCCAGCTTTTCCCATTTCATTTCTTCAACCATGCAGTTGAAGAAATGAAAGTACTAATCCTTCTCAGCATGGCTTTTAGTCCCAGGCAGAGCAGGAGTTCACGGAGCAGTTGGACTATCAGATTGTGTCATCCTGGAAGCCACATCCACGTTGCCATGGCAATGACATGCAACAGTTTCTCCAAGCTGAACCTCCTCCACTGAATAGCAGCTCCCAATAGGTGACAAACACAGGTTGGGCACTGCATCTGATTTTGGAGTTTTTATAAAGCACTTCTGGTAGGGATGGGTTGTGGAATCTGTGTGTGTGTCCTGTGTAGCTATATCAGTAAAAATCTGACTTAGAATCTGTTCACATAGGCTCTGTATAGCAAAAAACTCACCAGCTTTCCATACAAATATTATTCTCTGAATCTGGGAATTATTATTATTNACTCACCGGCTTTCCATGCAAATAGGTTATGCTGTGCCAAGTGTATTCTCCTGAATCTGGGAATTATTATTATTATTACTGATCTTAAATACACCAATACAAACATGGATATTAATGCTTGTGGCAAAGTTGGGTACTTGAGACAAGTCCTTTCATTGTGTCCTTGACAGATGTGACTTGGCTGAGCTCTCTTGGGCAGAATAAGCTGTGACTTGGCTTCCTAGAAGCAAAGACAGCACTGGAGATTGGTCTGGGATTCCAATGAGTTCTGGATTTCTTTTTAATAGTGGTCTAGTCTACATTCATACCTAAGGCCCTAATGCTTTTGATCTCTTGACAATGAAATACAGAGCTTGATAACCATGCCATCCTTCTATGCAACATACTTAAAATCAGAGATGTGATTATGCATTATGCATTTTCCCAAAGTGACCTGGTTTTCACTATCAATAATAATAATTACAGCTTCTTATAAGTAATATTTGATGTCTACCTTACATAAATACTAATAAACTCATTTTTAAGGGCTTGTTGCTGAATACTCTTTTGACATCTTATTTTTGTCTATATCTTTCCTGAGAATGTTGGCACTTCTGTCAGGTGCATAACAAGTTCCATATATATCCACCTCTGGGTGTGCAAGGGTAGAGAGAAGACAGGTTACTTTTAACAAAATTGCACTCAGATTTCACATATGTTAACTTCTTCTGCATTGGAAAGAATTGGAAAATGTGTAAGATGGAAGAAAAGGATTACACTTCTCAAATGCACTCATCTTAGGAGACTTGCTCTCCATTGATTTTTCCTCAGGACCTCTTTGACTCATGCTAACTTGATGACAGAAATCCTTGCTCTGTAGGGAAGAAAACACTTCAGCTGTGTAGCTTTAAAACTGATGAAAGGTTTGTTTGAACACTGGGGGAATAATCAAGTCACCTTAAAATCATCTCTGTACTTGAGTTGAGCATAGTGCTGTCTCAGTTTGGGAAAATGAATGGTGCTGATGTGTCTAGTACTTTTTTTATAACTGCAGATACTGCTTATTTAAAAAGCAACACATCAAAGTGATTTAATGCATTAATTGGATAAAAGGAAAAACAAGGAAGTCTCTAAATGAAGGGAACTTAATAAAGCTGGCAGATCTTTTGCAAATAGAGAAATATTTTCTTTGTATAATGCAGAATTCTTCTGAAAGTGAATTTTTTCTTTGATTTAGCCTTGATTAAGTGTTTCGGGGTAAAAAATCCAATTATACCTAACCTCAATGTGTTGAAAATACTCAGAAGAGAACTTAAAGCTAATTGATCTATCTGAATTCATATTCAAAGTGAGGAATTACCTAACATATGTCTGTAAAGCATTGTACCAAGGTGTTCATTTCCTTGCAGCGTCTTTCTTCTTTCAAGATACGGCCCTCAAAAATTCAAATCAAAACAAGCAAATCCAATATCAGAAATGCACTGATTGCTTTACAAGCTCTCTGAAGAGTTCAAACTGCATGCTGAATTAGTGGATCAGAATTCTCTAGAACACTTTCCTTGACTCCAGTTAACTTGTTTTCTGACCTTGGGGAAAGTCATTGGACATTCTTTCTGTCTGTATATCAGTAATATAGGGATAAGGGATAATGATCTTTATGAAGTTATGTTTACAGGGTTTTTCTAAAAATCAATTTATACTGAAAGACAAAAATATGAAACCCTACTGTTAATACCTTTCAAATATCTTTAAACCCAAAAATATCCAATTTGATGTTACTTTTTTATGTTTTTTACTTCATGCTCCATTACTGTATGATTATTGGGGTGTTGTTAATGTAGCTACACATTATCAAGGGCAAAGGTATAATGCTATGTTTCAGTGGCCTAAGAGTACAGACACCAACAGAAAAAACAGTGAGAGAGTAGTAAGTTTCCAATTTCTCACTCTAAGGAAAGAGCATACTTTGGGTCTCTTATATGAGAAAAGTGTTATTTTTCCTTATGAACTGAAAGATGAACTTCTCCCAAAACTGAGAAAGATTTAGGACTACACCAGATAAGCTGGAATATTTTATTGGCAGGACTCATTTGCTTTCTTCATGCTGTGCAAGCTGACATGAATAGGTTATAAAAAGAGGTGATAATACAATGAGAGATAGTTACAAAGAAAATTGGGGGAAATGTAACCAGTTCATTTTCCTCTAAAATGTAATTTAGTTTTTCCAAAGAGCAATAAAACATAGGTATTCAGGACAGTAAGTGGAGATATGTATATGTCCCATATGGACTTTTAACTGAAGTAACATCATAATGATATTGGTATCTGCTAAAAACAATCAGCAAAGATCATTTATATGTCACGTTAAAGTAGTTGGAAAATTATATTTCCTGCCAGTTCTTAAATTTGTACATATGGTCAAATTTCAACAGCAAGAGAGACACTGAGGTACTTCTTTACAGAGCCAAATTGTGCCGAGCAAGATTTGCCATCGCCGCAGTGTGGAATGAGTCCAGAAAAGTTTTACAGGGCTGGGCTTGTGGAACACCATGGCTGATAACTGTGCTGACAGCTGGGCACATCTGCAGCACCATGGCACAGCCTGGAGGGACCCCCTGGGGCTTGGGGTGGCTTTGGAGCGGGATCCAGAGCGGGTCCCGTGGGGCTCCTTACGGCAGCACTGGGAAGGGATGGATATTGGTGGTGTCCATTCCCAGCCAGGTCAGGCTCATGCTGCACTGGGGCATGGCTGGTGTGCTCATGTGCCTGAGGTGCTAAGCAAAGCTCTTGTGAAAGCCACTGTGGATGGTTTTGCATCTCCTCCCAGCCTCAGGGACAGTGTGTATGCAGGAGACACAAATGGATGCTGCTCCTCAGCCCTGGCTGATGCCACCAGGGCACTGTGTATTTACAGTGGTCATGTAAACTGGGGACTTCAAAGGCAGTATATGAAGGATACAGCAAAGGCTCTGGACATCTTTCCTTTGATGTTTTGAGTTGTGGATGCTGAAAGAATTTTTCTGTGTGAGGCCTGTTAAGCTCTCAGTTTGGCCCCAAAAATCTGAAAGTATGCTATTTTTTGACTTGGTGTGGTTATCAGTTTTTACACAAAGCCATAAAGTGGGTAAGTTTAAGAATATTTTGAACAGTTATTTCTAGTGTGCTTAATTAGAACTGAGTTAAGCAAGGACAAACCCAGTCTTGGGAGTGGCTGTTCCACTTAACCACAAATCACTGGTCCATGAACCTTTTTTCTATTAATATAATTGCTTCTCTCAATTTTCAGGTCATATTGCATGGTTTCCTCATATGACAGATATTCACTAATGCTTATTCTGCTTATCTTGGGGTGTATCAATGCATTTAAAAGTGCCTAGGAGGATACACATGTATAGGCAATGCATAGCAACTGCCTATTTAAATCATTGCTTTTCATTCTCATGAATATACATCCTCAATGTCACAGATAAGGGTCAAATAAACAAATAATAATTAAATTTAGTTTGTAGAATTAGCTTTATTTTCACCAGCCATTCAGCTTTTGTTCTTGGATGATGTGAGTGAACTTTTCAGCTGTTAGAGGCCCTTTTATCAGCTTTGCCAGTGACATGCATGTGCTTCTCAAAGGAAATGCACTTTTGTCAATGGCTTGCTTCAGAGAATAAAAGGGAGGTTTAGAAACTATGTAATGTATTATACAGGATGACTGTTAATTCCCTATCTGATATAGCTGGACTTAGTCAACAGAAATGCTGTGGCTGATAGAGGTTTTTGAACTATGGAGACTGTGATTAAAAGTAATTAAATATTGAAATGTTTAAAAGATATCCATGAACCCTGACTCAATAGAAGTACATTTAAATATTGTTTTTAGATGACGTACATATTTTCTTAGTACGTGATGATTTTACTGATTTCAAGTCCTATACCAGTATTAAAATGACATCAGACAGTTCAGTTATAGAGCAGGTTATGTCATCTTTATATGTAGCAATCTGCCTGTGTAAACTGTATGAAAAAATGTTTCAGGTGCATTAAAGGAACAGCACTTAATGAGTTAGATAATCCCTCCTGGAAGATCTTTTCATTGTACAAGGGTGAACTGGCAAACTCTTGATGTAACTTCACTTCCCCTGTAATCTCTGGTAGCTGTTGCTTCATCTTAGTGGGCAAAGGAGTTCATGGTATACTTTGGAAAACAGTTCACAACTGAGAAAATATAATTATGTCCCCCAAAAATCAGTAGTAAAACTTCAGATGATTTCCACAGAGCTGGGACTGACATACTCCTACACATATGAAACAGGACCAGCAGAAGCTGCAACATCAGTTACTTATAGGAACATCCAGAAGTTTTACTTTTCCCATAACTAACATTTGTTGTCCAGGGGGAATACACTGGCTTTTGCCATTAGAAAACAGGCATGGTTTAGCCTTTGTGTTATCTACATGTTTGTCTTCAGCTTGGTGTGTGGGATAAACTGATCCATGCAAGTATCCAGAAATGCCAAGCAGGCAGGTCAGGGACACTGCTCACTGCTGCACTGCAGTCACAGGCTTCTCTCCTCACCAAAAACACCATGCACTGTTTTTTTGTTTTGGTTTTTGGTTTTTTTTTTTTTTGGTTTCTCTACAGCTCAAGAATTGCAACAGAAACCAGGAAGAATACTGTCTGCTCCCACTGATTTTCAGTCTGCTGCTAATTGAGACATAGCACTAACTCTGTGATGCTGGTGTATGTGACAACTCACACCCATTTACTGTCTATTAGTGTTATTCTGGCTTTAGAAACTAAATCTGGCATCACATTTTACAGCTTGGGAAAAGATCCTGTGACGAACAAAGCACTAAGATGCAGTCAGAAGTGTCTAGTCACTAATACCAGTCACCACCTCAGCTCACAAAAGAGCCTGGATTAGTGTTTGACAGAAGCCTATTTGTTAAAAGAAGGAAAAGGTTTGTTTTAAAAGATAATGTCTTGGTAGGATGCCTATTAAAATAACAATTACAGCCTATAGAAATGGCAGTTTTGGAGGAACCCTGGAAATGTTCTGCTTGTCTTCTATCCATCCAGTGCAAAAAACTTCTGTAGATGTGATGTCCTGAGTCCATTAAAGGGACTTTTGCCAGGCTGACAGACCAGGAATCTGAGCTCCTAAAAACACACAAGCCAACCCTACAATTTTTCTCCCATATGAAAATATTGCAGTCATAGCAAGCATTTCAAAGACTAGGCATTTTAAAATTGCAGCAAGCAGGGGATCACTTGAAGCATTGTTCATGAACCAGAGTGTCCCTCCTTTTCTAGGGATGCTGCTTCAAATCAGGTAGTAATTTAGAAAATATCTGTAGTGCAGAGATAAATCATTGTATCCCTTCAGTGTTGCCACAAACAAAACATGCACAAAAATTACTTCTTTGACTGTGCTGGCATGTGAAACCTGCTCTTGCTGTCTCCTTACTGCCCTGAGATGAACTCTTGCTGCACTACATAGGGTTGCAATGGAGATAAGCAGGTGGTCAGCCTTCCCTGTCTTGATGTTTCCCAAACCTCTCAGGCTCACTTTGGAGTCTCTAGTTATTAATTCCTATGTTCTGGCATGGAAATGCCCTTCAACTTTAATAAATTGTAAATAATTTTTGGCCCAACTCTGTCCTTGCAGCATTTAAATACAACTTCTATAAAACATTTCCATCCTTCAGCCAGCTGTCTGCAAGGCAGCTGTGATCCACTGTGCTGGTCTGGTCTTGGTGATTAGGGAACTTCTTCCCTCTCTGTAAAGTCTGCCCAGTCAGATAGTCCCACGCTCAGGGATCCACATGAGGCCCTGCCACAGCTTGCTGGGGAAATTAATACTTAAGCCTGGCAACATATTGAAGGACCTGTGGTGTCGGATTAGGAAGATTCAGGCTTCAGAGCCAAACCCAAAACTTTCTCAGCATTTTCTCTTGAAAGTTAGCTGGAAAAAAAATGCCACAAAATTTCTGTATTAACCATCAACTTTGGAAAAGAGAAAATCCACAATTCCTAATGCAGCACTTATCTTAGTATATACTTGCTTTATTAGGAGGCTGAACCTTTGCCTGAAGCTCCTCTGCCTGACTCAGAGAAGCTGCATCTGGAGCAGACAGTAGCACTCACTACCTCAGTGGGCCTGTAAAAAGCAGCTTAGAGAGAAAGAAACCCAAATAAAGATTGGGGGAAAAAAAAAAAAGAGTAGAGAAAGGGGGAGAGTCATATTTCTTAAAGGCAGGACAGTATGAGAGCACTGAAAGGTCAACACTGTCTGTTTAGGGCCAGGCTCTTAATTTAGTGCACTGAGGGATGCTTCATGCTAGAGGCGAGGCTTTTCAAGCAGTGTCAGTTTACATTTGGCCAGAGGAAGAAGGATTATCATCTCTTTTCCAGCAATGTGGAAAGGAGGCCACCATCCCACTCATCTTCAGGCATGTGGAAACAGTGGGGGAAATGAAACTCACGACAGCTCACACAGTTTCCTGTGTGCAAGTCGGAGATGGTGATATCCAAAGCAAACACTGCTTCCCATACATTGGCTGCAGAGACTGACAGACTGCACTGAGACTCAAATCACTGCCAACTGACAGCATTTTCACAGGCATTGAAACACTAAAGAGGGACAAATGGCTGAGGAAATGGGTCTGTAGCCCTTGCAAAATCTTCCAACCATTTTTTTTTAGTATCTTTGGGAGTTCAGTTTCTGCAGGCTGGCCAGATACGGCTGCAAAAGCACACAGGGCCATCAGCACGCTCTCTTTGGATGCCTGAAATCTAGCCTACCTGAAATCTAGATACTCCAAACTAATTCATGAACACAGCAGGCTTTACACAGCCCATCCATGCTGCTTTCTGGTACAGTGTGTCCACAGGAGTGTACAATGGGCCTCACATCACTTTCAGCCCACGACCCAGTCTTCACACTCTGCTTCATGGCTTCACACAGAGCACTCCCACAGCTGATACAGATATCTTGTGGCTGCACAAAGGACTTCACTCTCAAGATTGTCTATTGATCATCATTTGTGAGCCCTGCAATTGTCACTGTTGCTCTCCTGTGAATCATTCCAAGCTACTCTGAGAAATTTGCTGCCCTTTCTGCTCTCCGATAAGTCACCACCTCCTTCTCATGAGCTGGCAGCTGATTGAAACGGATATGAGATTTTCAAAGCATTGAAATAATATTTAGCATTCTAATTATATTTTTGTAGGTGCTAGTAATCAGAATGTAGTATTGATTCATCAGATCTCAGACTGGAAAACTCGGCAAGTCAGCAAGATTGGAAAATGCAAAATGATTTTTTAAAAAAATTATTTTTAAAGGCATTCTGTAATGAAATACCGACTTAAAAATTATAATTGTGAAAAAATAGTGAACATTTCTGCACACTCTTCCCTAAGTGAAAGCTTTAAATTGCAAGATACAGATTTTTATATTACAGAATTATACTAAAGCAAGGGAAAAACAAAGACTTAATTCGTATTACGTCAGGATAAAAGGAGAGCTGAAAGAAATCCCACTGAATCATAAAATAAGCTGAGTTGGAAGGGACCCATCAGGATCATTGAGTCAAGCTCCTGAGCCAGCACAGCACCATCCCCAAGAGTCACACCCCAGAGTGTGCCTGAGAGCCTTGTCCAAACACTTGTAGAACTCTGTCAGGTTGGTGCTGTGAGCACTGCTCTGGGGAGCTGTTCCTGTGCCCAGCCACCCTCTGGATGGAGAACCTTCTCCTGATACCCAACCTAAACCTCCCCCAGCACAACTTCAGGCCACTCCCTCAAGTCCTGTCACTGTCACCACAGAGGAGAGATCAGTGTGTGTCCCTCCTTCCCCTCACAAGGAAGTTGTGACTGCAGTGAGGTCTGCCCTCAGTCTCCTCCAGGCTGAACAGACCAAGTGCCCTCAGCCACTTCTCACACAGCTTCTCCTCAAGGCCCTTCACCATCCTTCCTGCCCTCCTTTGGGCACTCTCAGCTTGGCATCTTTTTTTGTATGGTGGCACCCAAAACTTGCCCCCCAGGAGTCGAGGTGAAGCTGCCCCAGGGCAGAGCAGACCAGGACAATCCCCTCCCTTGCCCAGCTGGTGATGCTGTGCCTGATGTCACTGGACACGGGTGGCCCTCCTGGCTGCCAGGGCACTGCTGCCAGGATGGTGGGGTAAACTCAGGGGCATGGAGTGCTGGAAAACAGAAGATCGAGGTGTGAATTTCTGCCTTGTTAACTGTATTTCTTTCTTTGGAATCCTTGCTAGTGTTAAAATTAATTTATCTTTCTGTGGTTGCTCCTGTGAAATACATTATCTATTCATAGGCATGGAGATCTATCAGGCAGGAAGGGCACTGGGCGGGAGGAAATTTGCATTACCCAGTGTAGCTGAGGGTTCATGTAAGCTCTGCAGCTGAGAATATGACTCTTATTTAGTAAGCAAAACATTCCTGAGGCTGCAAAACCTCAGAAATTGGTTGGTATTCCATCCATTGTGCACACATCTACCCCTCTCTGCTGGAAGCACTGAGGCAGTTCTTACACTGAACAGCAGCTGCCAGCACAAGAACTGCCTTGGATATCCCAAGGACAGCTCAGCTTTAGCTTTAAGAAATCAAGGGGAAGAGGACCCGTGGAACAAGAATGCTAAAAGGTCACAGAGAGAAAGACCATTTCATCTGTTTCAACAGCTGCCACCTGCATGGGCATGATGAAGAGATGCTCAGTGTCTGGAGATCCGTGTGAAGCTGCACACAGGGCACGGGGAGCTCAGTTAAATGAGTACTCCTCACCTGAGGCAGCCCTGTAATTGCCATTGCCAGTCTGTGGCTGAACAGGTCTGGCTGCCTGAGGACTCAATATTCCCCAGGCTTCCACAGATCTTTTCCTTAATGTTCTCTAATGGATAAGTGCCAGCACAATGCCGTAGATAAATATGTGCTTCTAGTACTATTGACACTGCAGATCAGGCATTCGTACTTAAGGCTTATTTTCCTCATTTGTTGATTACTTAAATAGAGAAAGAAAGGGGAAAAGGTGCAAGAGGCAAAGGGCTTTTCTTTGAAGGAATAGCAGCAGTAATAACAAATCAGTCAAGTTATTGAACTGCTCAGAGCTGTCAGAAGGTAAGAACTTCCTGTTCATTTTTGATGGCAAATGGGGAAGGCAATCTATTCCCCCTTCTAGCCTCTTGTTCTTGAGAGTGCTAGTCCTTTCAGCAGAGAATTTGAGTGATAAGAATTCATATAGACTTCAAAAAGATCAGATGCAGATGCCAGTGGCATCATAGAGATAACATCCTCAAGCTGGGTTGGTAATTGTGTCTATTTAATGAAAAATCATACAGCCATCAGACAAGCTCTAAGCAGTTGCCTCAATTGCCTTTTCTAAAAGAGGGGCCGCAGTACCTTACATCCAAAAGCTGCTCAGTTGGTTCATCAGGGATCTAACAAGCAGTTTGTAGAAATAGCATGAGCTCAATTTTAGATAGAGTTATGGTTTGTTTGGTTTTTAAAGTTCTAGTTACTGCAGAAAATGCTTGACTCTTTAATGGCAGTAAGTGCATACATATAAGCAGTTTTGCTCCCTCACTGCCCTGTACTTTTGCTACTGCAGGCAGACAGAGAAGTGGGATATGCAAAAATCCTGCAGTCATGTTCTGTGAAGTTCTCACAAAAACAGAACATTTCACCTCATCACCATAATAAGAAAACAGAGCAGACAAATATGGCTGGGAAGAGCATGATGTGTACATAAATCCCAGTCTAAAACATGACTGCTTGGTCAGATCTTCTGAGAGCAATGACTTCAGCTCAGGATCTCTGGTAACAGCATTAATCCCTGCACACAGCTCCTAGCCTGTAGATGAGGATGGGTTTGGATGAATAAATGTTTCTTGCTTTTATACCAGATACACCAAAACAAGATTGAATTGAATAATTACAGAGCAAACTCTGTGGGCCAGTAGAATTACATGAAATAACATCATTTTAGAAACCCTGTATATTCTAAGTAAAAATTTCAGAATTTGTCTTCTCTCATTAGACAAAATGTCAACAAAAGTTTGGAGACCTTCAACTTTGGCGTTTTATTATGCTTCATACTGAACTAAGAAACTTGCTGAAGTTGTGATCTGAGTTTAAAGGGGGGAAGGGACACAGATGGCTCCTGCAAACTTGGTTTTTCTCCAGAAGTTTTGTTTCTACACTAACTTTACAAAAGTAGCTAGGATTTTATAAATAGGTATCACATGAAATGCAGCATGGCCTGTGAAATTGAAGCAGCTCTTGGCCTAACCCCCAAAAGACTGATTGGGTTTAACTAAACTCTGCCAAGTCAGGAGTGGATTTGAAGGCAATTACCGAGCCATATGTTGTCCTTAACGCAAACAAAGCCTTTTGTTATAGCAGAGCTCCTGCACTGTCAGGTGTCCCTTCACAGGACACAGCCCCGTCTCTCACCAGTGGTTGTTTCCCTCTGGGCTGTGCCCACCTGTCCTGCAGACCCCAGGGTGCTGGCTGGCCCCACTGCCCTCCTCTCAAACATGTTTTGGGGTTTTGGGGCTTGGCAGGCACAGCAGCCTCCACACTCCTCCAGCTCCCTGGGCAAGATACCACATTGCTGGTAGCACGGGGAAGGGGAAGCAGGAAGGTGTGATCATTAAAATCAGCAGCCGCTGCCTGTGCCCAAGCAGGATGAGACCCCAGGGTGCACTTCACATGTGAACTATCAAAAAATTACAGTGATGGGTAAGGGGGGATGCAAACTGGCTTAGAGCCTGGAAAAACCCAACAGCTGGACATGGCTTTGGTTTTGCTGTGTGCTGAGCTTTAGGGACTACATACTATTAATGTTGGTTAATAAGAGAGATGTCATGATAGTTTTATTAACATTTTATGCGCAGAGAGTTCAGTAAACTCTGGACAAATCTTGGGAAACAGGCAGGAAGTGTGTGTTTCGTGGGAAGGGAAGGGAAGGGAAGGGAAGGGAAGGGAAGGGAAGGGAAGGGAAGGGAGTACCCTTTCCCTAGGGAATAAATGCAGTATTGTTCTTCTCCACTACTTTGTAAAGTTTTCATTGTTCATTCATTTGCAAAGAGACATCTGTACTTTCCCATGAGACCAGAAAGAATCCACATTAAATACACCTTACAAAAAACCCCCACACTACTATGATACTGCAAGACCTCAGCAGAAACACGGTGATTTCTGAAGTCTCATGCAAAATTCAGAATTGTATTTAGCACAGGAGATTGTTCCACTACAATGTATTTATAGAAATCAACCTGTTGAGAATAAGGACACAGGTGCAGGACTTGGAGGACTAGGCTCAGCCTTCAGTATTGCCTGAATTTTCTATCTGACCAAGAATAAATTCCAATCTTAAGATTTTACATTTTTAAATCAGGATTAGGATAGTGGTGAAAGTCCTGCATGTGCACAGCATCAGGTGACAGAAATGGGCACAAATTGGTAGCATCTCTTATCAATTCCATTTCTACCCTAACCTATCCATCTTATCCAGCCCTAACCCACCCTTTTTGGGAGACCATTCTTGCTTTTCAGATGACTACATAGATCAATGCACAGTTTGAGGTTAGTAAACATTACGTTTAGTACTGCAGAAAGTACAATTCCTTTAAAGTTATGATAGAAGTCCGTTGGAAAGCCTGTACCATGACTCCCAAAATGGGATGTTAACATGAAAATAACTTATAATGACAGATACATAATTAATTCCAAATATTATGTTATATTCTTTGGGGTTTTGTTTAAATAGCTTCTCTACTTTGAGAACTTCAAGCAACAATCTTCAATATACCTTGTCCTGCTGATTTTAAAATGAGATGCTTTCAAGTATCTGTATTATTTTTCAAAGACTCTAAATAGTTTCTGTTTTAAAAGTTTTATGGATTAATCTTAATTAGGAAAATGCATTATTTGGTCTATCATGTTCTAGATGGATCATGAGAGATAATTGGTGCTTCCTCATAGATAGGAAGGACCATTCTCTTCTAGTCCAACTTTATGCATTCCTTTAAACCCAGAATTTCACCTGATAATCCCTAAAGCAGAGGGAATTATTTTTCTTTACTATATTAACAAACCTTATAAGCCATAAGAACCTCTGGTGGAATTTGAGCATATCTTTATGCAAGGCTTTGTATCTTGATTTAAAGATGATTTAAAGATGTGGATGCATTCCTGGTGCCAGCCCATCCCAGTGCTGTAGGCAGCAGAGCAGTGGACACGTAGGATAATTAGCAGGAAATACAGTGGTCTTTTCTCTTCTGTGCCACATCTTTAAATGGAGGAGCCTCTTCTGGAAGCTCAAAACCAGGCAGAAATATGCCCTTTTCTTTGTCTCTCTTGCCTGTTTCCTTTCCTTTAAAATGTCATTAATATGAAAATACAATTTTTCCTTGTCCACTGCACTTGAAATGCCAGTTGTGTCACTGCCCTCTTGCCCTTCCATGCTCTTCACTGAAATCCCTTCTTGTTCCTTCTGCCCACATCCCCTGTAAACCCAGCACAAGACAGGAATACATCAGGTGTGTGGACATCCAGGACATGACAGGGTCCTCTGCCACTCCCTGACCTGTGCAGGGGATGGCACAGAGACACTTTTGTGCACTGCTGATGCTGTGTCAGGCCACATCTGGAGTGCCAGGGGCAGCAGGTGGCCCCGGGGCCAGGCTGGGGACACCTCCCAGGCAGTGTTTGCTCAGGGGCAGATGATGAGCTAATGAAGCCTCAGTGGTGCTCAATCAGACTTTGGGGCATTTAAAGCAAGGAAGTGAGGTGTCACACAGTCACGCTTGGGGGAGGGGAGAAAAGAAACCTTTAAATGATCCCAGATTAGCAAAAGGGATTGCTGAGTTAAAAGTGTGGGTTTAAAATGCCGCTTTGTGTGCTGCAGGCAGGGAGCTGTGTCCTGCTCTCCCATCCATTCTGTAGTACAATAATCCCATTGACTTTGCTATAGTTTTTCCTGATTTACACTCATCTGAGATAAACACAAAGCCCAGTGTCTTTCCAAGCCATCCATCTTTGTTTGTGGGAAGTACTAGTGAGAGAAACAGCTCAGCCATGCGTAAGGGGAAGTCATAATCTGACTGTATGATCTGCAGTAGCACATTGTATTATTAGCTCCTGAGTACTCTGTTTTATAGCACAAATGGACTGAAACATGCCTTTTTTTTCTCAGATTCAGAGAAACTATTTTTTAATGCATACCAATTTTAATGCACATTTTTTTAAACCACATCAATAATCTAGCATACTAGTTTTTCTATTTTGTTCATAGTTTCACTGTATGAAAATTTGTGCTGCCCTGGTGTATTTTCTGCAGTGAAGTTGAGCTTGTTAAAATTGGAAAATACATTCCAAAGATGTGAAGCTCTCTTTCCAAAGGCCTTGATTTTTATTCCTTTCCCAAGATCCTGAGGTAGATTATAGCCTTCACTGCCTGCAAGACCTACTGTGTAAATTGTGAGCTCTTTAAGACCAGCATCTGGTTTTAGTGAATCACATTTTTTCTGTGGTGTGTTTCTTTTGCTTCCATTTGCAAACACAGGAGGAATGTAAAATTATACATCCTATGAATGAACAGTTCTAAGTAGATGCTGGTTTAGGACACACTCAAAAATAATGTTTTTTCTGCTGTACACAGTAAGTGTGCAGAGCTGCACACACACACACACAAAAAAAAAAAAGATTAAAATAATGTAGCTTTCTTTTTTATTATTCTAGTGTACTTTAGGTGGTGATTGCATAATGAGATAAAAAACATATAACGTATTATTTTAATTCAAATTATTTTCTGTACATTTGCCCTCAGAAAAAGTAGAAAAATAGGGATATTCAAATGTTCTTTGAAAAGCTTTAGATTTTTTTTTTTTTAACATGGATATGTCCGGTTAAAGGGGATGATCTGCCCTGTAATTGCACAGCCTCTCCTAATTCCTGGAATCAGGATTTTTCCCAGTTGCTCCACACTTGCCACAGAGGGCAAACTGGGAGCAGTGTTGACCACGAATTTTCTCATGGAACTCTGATCTGTGTGATGTATCCTCCCCCTGTGTTCCTGTTGTCTTTTTCCTCACTCTGTAGTCGTGCTGGATTCATAACTGAAAGTACTCCAAGGCAGTGGCTTCTTCTTTTGTCTCACCCATGCTTTGGTACAGTTCTTCTATGTTATCATCATCATCATATCCACAGTGAAATGCATGTAGCTATGTATAGAAAGTAAATGAGAGACTAACTTTATTTTAAACAGTTAATTTATCCTTATACACTCACTTTGCATTTCCTTCCCTGAAGGAGATTGCCACTGCTTGTAGCAGTTTTGTTGGAAAGCTGTACTAATACCAGTGTTATCCACCTTCTGCCTAACTGATCTCTGTTATGAGTTTAAAGGTTGCAACACTCCAATGTCAGCTCAGTTTTCATGAAGTTATTCCTTTCATCAAGAACCTTTGGGATTATCTATAACTTTGGGGATTTGCTTTGTAATTATTTTCTGTTACAAATAAAAGTCAAGCTATATACTTGAGAGACTGAGCAAAATTAAAATTAATTTAATTTAAAAATCTAAAATTAATTTATATTGTACACATTTTTATTTTAAGAAATATCCTTTATTTGAAAAAAAATCTGAAGTAAAAGATACCAAAACATTGTGACCATTCAGTAACAGATATTTTGAATTAAATATCAGTAGTCCTTTCTGAATGAAGCCCTGATTTTTACATACACTAAATCTCTTCAGATTCAGTAGTTGGAAAATGCTCAGAATTCTAGAAAAACCTGAATACAGATTAAGATGCCTTCCTTCAGGTGCTTACTTTTGAAAAATATGGCCACCATGTGTAAATTGTAAATACTGGTCATCAATTGGGTACAGAGACCATATCAGCATTGTTATATTTCCTTTCCTGGCTTTAGATCACGCTCTACATATCTCTTTATGTGCCACTGCTGCTGTGCTGTAATGGTAAGCCTAATTATAATAATAGATGCAGTAGTGACTTTTCAGCACTGGATGGATTTTTCAGTAACTTATTGAGGTCACTAATTCCTTTCATGCAGGCTATGAATAGAAGTGATTTTCCAGCACTACCCTAGAAGAAAAATACTCTGTGATCTGTTATCAATTCATAAATCTATGTCTCCTAGTTCTCACAAAGTGACAGATAGTCTATTAAAAAAAATGTAAAAAGTGATGTACTTCATACAGTATCAAAGGTGTAGGTTATATTTATACTTCATAATAGAACATTCTGTACACTAAAAGTAGTGCTAATGATTCCCTTGTTACAATTTCCAGCTGCAGAAACTGCAAAGATATGTGTTTTATTTAAAACATATTATGCACAGAAGAAGACTCTAATCAGAGTGCATTCGCTTTTGAAAAACCAAAATTAGTGGTAGTACAGACTTCTGAAAGCTTCTCTGATGGTTCAGTGCCAGCCTGTAGCTCACTGTGGTGCAGCTGGAGCTGCCTGTGTCTGTTTGAGTAGGTGCTGCTGTGGGTGTGCTGGAGGACAGGAGTACATGTGCATGGCTTTGGTATGTTGTGACAGTCAGTGTTTGGTTTCCTAAAGGGACCAGAAGCCGTGTGACATGAGGATTTCACCAAAACAACCCAAATGCTCATCTGTTGCAGCCAGTTGGACTATTCCTGGAAGCACAACCTCCAGATTTAGATGTAACTGGCAGAGTGCCAGTTTGACACCTGCACTTTGTCTACATTTTCTGCTCTCTTCACTTTTCAATGAGAAATCTCAAGACACCTGAGAGGAGATGTATTTTATGTGTTATGGTGGTGATGACTGACTGGGCAGAGCATTCCAAACCAAAGGACATTATGGCTAAGAAAAGGTCTTTCTTGTGAGTCTAGGCAAGTGTGACCATACGTATTTGATTTCAGAGATTTCACTGAAAGCTATTTTAGACAGAAGAGAAGAAAGTGAGGGGAAAAAAAAAAAAAGTATTAGGAAGCGTATCTGTAATCTTTCTTCACGGGAATCTCCAGTCTGTTAAAGGTAAGATTTTATCTATGGGAAAGGACATTCTCCCTCCTCCCTGTGCTGTCTGGTGACCATTGTTCTTTAGTCACCACTTTCTTTGCCAAAAGGGAAGAATAAAGAGCATTTTGGTAATAGCAATACTTTTAATATGAGTAAGGAATATATAAACAGGGAATACAGGCTATTAACATGTGCCTGAACTGCCTTTTGGAGGGCACATTAAAACTGTGATTAAAACTGATTCTGCTGTCCATCTACATAGACAGGTAGATCCTTGATACAGTTACAGATTGTTCTCCGAAGAAAATGTGCTTGGTCATCACCAGCAGGAAAATGTGGCAGCAGGACATTATTTAGGTGGCTTAGTGTGTACATGCAGGTGGAGCAGTAAATGACATTGCAATCCCCTTGTCTTTCTCTTCATCCAAGTTCTTGAAAGTTCAGGTAATGAAGGTGCAATATATTCATTGAATGACACTTTAAATGCTAGTTTTAAAAGGTAACTTGTGGGTTTTTTAATATAAAGAAATCAAGGGCAGTTAATTTTCAATATAAAATAAATCTAAATTCCAGTTAACATTTGCAATGCATGTATTATTGTACTGCTTGTCTTCTGAACAAAGTCGTAATTCCTTTTTACTGAGACACTAAAAATAGCTGTGGCTGTAATATATGTCATGAGTCATAAATCAATAAGAATGTTCTGCAAGACATTCTATTGATTTAGTGCAATTAAAGTGAAACCTATTTTGGACTTCTTGGGTGCGTGAAAAGGGTAGTGCTCTTGTCAGTGTATTGTCTTTTGGATAAAAGGTTTGTTCAGTTCTAAGCTGGTATTATTAAAAAAGGATATTTGTTATTTTGCATGTTTGCCTATCGTAGGAAATAAGGAGATTTGGTTAAGAGGGAGGCACTAAAGAGAAGTGTTTTAGTCATTAAAGGGAAGTGTCAAAAACATAACAAATTCTTCATTTAAGTTGCACACATGACCATTTTTAAGGTGCATGGCATCAGTGATGAACGTATTATCTGAACAATATTTACACAATCAATGTACAATTGAAAATGTGACACCATAGATGACTTTGGAAATATGTTAATCTAACTTCTTCCTTTCAAAAAAGTGAGAGGAGCCACTGACACCATGTGGAAAACTTGGAAAGTGCCTGTGACAAAATAATTTCCAACTTGGTAGCCTGTTCTGTCTTTCTGACTCACCCAGTGTTAATAAGACAGGGTGAAAAAAGAATGGTTTTCCATCAGTCTGCAGTCTTTTAAAGGTGAAAATGCTGTTCCTTGCACTTAAGGCCACGTGCATCACAAAAATCCATGGAGTAGGGATGACTGAGTTGGATTAAAAGAATTCACGGCAACAAAATCATATTGTGTGGTTTGGAAACCTGAGAGTCAGGGGAGGCTGTTAACAGCAGAATACACAGAGCTTTGAGGATAAAGGTGGGCAGAGTGTGTCTGATGCATTCTGTGTCTGATCATAACAGCTCATGTGTCTCTTTGTGGGCCAGGGCCCCACTGTAGCACCAACACCCTGCAAATAGAGACAAAAATGTTCCTTATCCTGTGGGGAGTCAGGGAAAAAAACCCAGTAGTATTGTCTTCTTTCTCAATATATATTTTTCTCTCTAATGATAATGTTTCTGAGAATAAATCTTCCTCCTCACGAAATTTCACAGCAATATTTAGATCATCACATTATGTAAAACACAATTTAGTATTACCTTCAAGAAAAGAATCTTATCAGGTGGGAAATGAACTACAGGCAAGCTACAGGAGAGAAAGACACTCTCTCAGAATTAAACCTTTTTATTCAATATTCTTAGAGATAAAAATGTCCCAAATAATGTACTAGGAGAGGCGAGAAGCATAAATACACAAGGAAAATGAGTCAGACATTGTTTTGTGTAAATAGAATGGTTTTGAAACCACAGAAACACTAACAGCTTTCTAGTGGAACAGTTTCTCAAGAAAGATATTCACCATAGCCATCAAAAATGAAACTTTTGTTCCTCCTCTTTCTGAAGGATATGTTTAACAGAATTATGATGTACCATTCCTATTTGTGACAAAAACATTTGAATGGATGTTTGAAAGATTTGTTAAGACATTCAGTTCAGCTGCAAAAGGAAAAGCTGTATTAAAAATAATTTTACTTCATTCAACTTTTTGTTCAGTGAAGTGCTTCTGTTTTGCTCCGGTGTGCATGGTGGGTGCTTTAAAATTAGGATTTCATTCATTTTCTATGTAATTATTTAAATTGTCTGCTTTCATTATTGAACTCATTCATAATTAAGTGAGACCCATTAGGGTCTTCTACAGTACTGTCATTAGCAAATCTGGATTGTTGGATTCCTTTTCTGCAATTAATTGCTTATTCTATTTCTTTTGGTGTTCTATGTTTTATTTAGAATTATTTGTTTTTTTTCTTGAAAAAAGTGTTTAATTAATAAAATATATTATGAATTACCAAAAATTCACACAGATATATTGACCCATTCTCATCATTTCCAGCTTATTTTTCAATAAATTTTTGTTCTTATAGGAAATCTATTTATTACATCACACATAATTTAAATGAAATGCTAATTGATGAGGCAGCCTGATAGCTTTTATGAAGAAAGACTGAGAAATAAATTTGATGTTTAGGTCAAGATTTCACAAGTAGATCAGCAGAAACTAATAATGATAAGTGCTTATACACTTAAAATATGCAATCACACATCAAATCATGGCACACAGATGTTCAATATCTTATGTGAGATGATTCAACATCTCTGTGTAGACTTAAAGTCCAATCAGTCTCAATGTTTGTGGTGTTTATTGCTATTCAGTGTATCTACTGCTTATTTAAAATATGTTCTGTTGGTCTGTTTACACTCAGGTGCATGCAGCATAAAATCATAATAGTCTCAATAAGCCTGTGATTGAAGGAGCTGTGTAATAAAATAGTATCTTGGTTTTTAGAGTGTGTTTTTGTGTAGCAGCAATGGGAGTACTGATGGAATAATCTAACAGCATTGTGACATTCACACTATTTTCAGTGGCCCTGGTTTTGTTCCCGTTTGGGCTTCACTCTTCCAAGTGATGGTTATTTGGGAAGACACCTCCACCTAATCAGATCCCTTTTTAAAGACTTAAGGAGTCCTTACAGGTCCAGAAGCCTCTCCAGTTGTGGGAAATGAAGAACCAGGGCCTTGTTGAACAAACCCAGGACTTAAATGAACACCAATAATTTTTCTTGATTTACTTTAACAATTTGAGGATTTTGTAACTGCATATATTTGTGGCATTTGGAGTTGACTAAGGAGGAGATTGTCTTCATTTTGCTGCACACAATTGTTATTTATAATTACTTTGGTATATTATCTACTATACATTCCCTGTCTTTAGTAAGTTGTTTTTTCAAGAATAGTACCTATTGCTGACCTGATCTTCAAAACATCACCTACTTTTCATTTTTCCTATAGGTTTTAACTTACATGTTGTGTTTGTAGCACTGTTAAAACACAACTTCATGGTAAATTGGAAAATGATACTGCAGTTGTATTGAGTCCTTGTGGCATTAGAAATGTTTCCTCTGTAACCTGTAAGATATGAAAATCTTAATGACATAAACACTTCAGTAATACCACCATTAAAGGACTTTAAAATTCTGAAGGTCTACTTGGAGACCTACCATTTATTTCTCTTTATGACTGCTACATAAGAAGTTATTCCTTGTTCTTCATTAGCTACTTAGGGAACTTGGGCTTTTATTCTAGAAAGAACTCAAATGTGAGCAGGCAACCAAATGCTATGACTACACAGAAATTCCATGTCTTGCTATGAAAAAAATTGTGCTGAATTACTCAGGATCATAACTCCTATACCATGACATAATATTTAAGACATTATTACTTGTATATGAGAAAGTAATATAGTCTCAACTATTTTAAAAAAACAAAACCCAGAGCTTTTCCTCTTGCTACATCAGTTGAAGCAGCATGTTTTGACACATTAAGTGACTTTAAAAAAAACACAGGCAAAGGGTATGAAAGAGGTTCCACATACCACCAATCTTATTTCCAGCTAAAAATACCTGGTTAAATGGTAGACACAGAGTGTTTGGAAAAGTCTGACCATTTTTGTGTTGGTTGCATGAGTTAGAGTTAGAAGATTTATATAACTTAGTGCAGGAGACAGGGCACTACAAACCAAACAGTGACATAAAGTTTCTCTGACCGGTTCCCTTTGACCAGTTACCTTTTCCCTTTGACCAGTTACCTTTTCCCTTTGACCAGTTACCTTTCAGCTTTCCAGCATGAACCATTTCCTACATGCCCATTGCAAGCTCCAGACTGCACTGTCCTGCTCTTCAGATGCCTGTAAAGCAAAACTGATACTTTCTTCCTTGTGTTAACTGCCTGTGTTGGACAGAAAAGGAAGAGTAACTACTTTTTTCCTTTTTAGCCCACAGTTGCTTTTCTTCAGCAGCTGTGCTGGGTTGACCTTGCCTGGGTGCCAGATGCCAAAGTTTGAGACTGAATCACGGAATCACAAGGTTGGAAGAGACCTTTAAGATCATCGAGTCCAACCCAGCCCTAACACCTCACCTAAACCATGGCACCCAGAGCCACATCCAGGCTTTTTTTAAACACATCCAGGGATGGTGACTCCACCACCTCCCCGGGCAGGCCATTCCAGTACCTGATCACTCTTTATGTGGAAAACTTCTTCCTAATGTCCAGCCTGTATTTCCCTTGGCACAGCTTGAGGCTGTGTCCTCTGGTTCTGTCAGAGCTGCCTGGAGAAAGAGCCCAACTCCAGCTGACTGCAGCCACCCTTCAGGGAGTTGTAGAGAGTGATGAGGTCACCCCTGAGTCTCCTTTTCTCCAGGCTGAACACCCCCAGCTCCCTCAGTCGTTCCTCACAGGGTTTGTGTTCCCAGCCCCTCACCAGCCTCGTTGCCTCTTCTGGACGCGCTCCAGCGCGTCCTTCCCAAACTTGGAACACTAAACTTCCTAGACTTGGAGTGGCTGTGGCTGTTGTGTCTTGGTGGCTGTGAGGCTTGAGTTACACAGATCTCAAACATTCTTCCAAAGCTTCCTGCATCTGTGTTGATGTGCACAGAATTAAATCCTTATCCAGGCTTTAGACACACCCTGGCTTTAGGTGGGTCTGGGTTTTAATACACTGTTCTGTATGTCAGCCCTGATAGACCACTTCCAAAGAAGAGCAGCCCAAATGAGTTCTTGGAAGATTGCTAAGGAATGTGAAAAACATCTGAGGAAGGAGACAACTTCTTGGCATGCTATTATTTCACCTGGATGTTGGTATCAAGTTACTATTCTTCATACTGAATCTAGAAAAGACATTTAGTAATAAACCCAAGAAAATTGCTGAAAAAGGTTCCTGCACGCTGCTTCCATTAGTGACTGATTTCAATAATTAACAGCTAACATACAGATCCATATTTGTTTCTTCAGATATCCATGTTTAACCAAGTATAAATTAATTAAAAATGAACATAATTTATTGTGTTGATTTTCAGCAATATTCTCCTTATCGCATTGGTATGAAATGGGTAAAATCTGAAATGGGAATGGAAACTCCAAGACTTTTTTATGCTAATGAATTTCATTTTATTGTTTTAAAATCACTAGTACCAAAATTTTGAGACATTAGAAAAACTGAGTCTGAGTTCTGATAAAGTTATGAAATCAAGCACAGTTTAGTATTCCTGCATACAGGTTCAGGTGTTTGAAAACCTATGTTTATATTTAAATATGGCCAAATGTGTTGTAATCTGAAAAAATTTACAAATCCTATGTTTTGCCAATCATGCAGAATTGGTGACATTTTTGGAAAATGATGGCTTAAACTAACTTTTGAAAACTACATTTTCTTTATGGGATCCTTTTAAGGCTGGCCATTGTTATGCAGTGAGACCTCAGCCTGCTGGCACTTGGTGTCAGTAACTCAGTGGAGATGACTGGGGTGGCTCAAGTCCACAGTTTAAGCTGGTTCAAGAGGGCTTTCAAGGAAGAGTCGCTTGCTTCCTGCTGTCAGATTTGTGCTATCTCAGGTCTTTGGCAGCTCCAGAGGATCCAGAGGAGCTACACAACTGCATTTATGCTGATTTAGCAAGAGCAAGAACTACTGAGTCTATGCTGCTTTTAAAATAGGTTAGACTTGCAAAAAAATACCTGGACTGCCAATGCCCAACCAGGGGCAGTGGGGGGGAGAAGCACCTCCCACTATAATTAAGCTATCAAAACTATTTGAAATGAAAATGTGTGTTAGACTAGGATCAGTACTCTGTATCATATGGTTATGGCATCGTTGATCTGGTACTAGGAGCCCTAAAGCTGGATTTACTTTATCACTGAACCTCATCTGGGAGTCAGCAGAACCATCTACGTGGGGGTTTTCTGTTTGAAAACCCAGACAAAGACACTGACATCTGGGGTTTTTTCCACTTGTAATGCCACAAACATTTATTTTCTAATAGCTGATTTTAACACATTTGCACAGTAAGTAAAGACATTTATAGAACCTATATTTATCATGTATTAAACTGAACTGAACTGAGATCCAGCAGACTAGAATTGCTGCAAGTCATTCCAGTACATTGGATAAGTACATAATTACTTACCTTATTTAGGAGACAGAGATAAACATATAGTAGAGGTATCAGTGAGGAAGGTCTTTAGCTGCTGTAAATTGTTACAAATTTCTATGGAGAATGTTTATAGTAGCTTAAGTTTTAATCAATATTATGCATGTATTTATGGTCTAGGCTGTTGCACTACTTATGTTAAATGAACAATAATGCCATTAAGGCAAATACTAAAGAGGAAATTAATTTTATTGTGTGAAGAGCAGATCTTTACCTGTGCTTAAAACTATTGATTTTAGTGAGAATATATATGAATTCCTTAAATCCTTTTCTTTAAATGTTTGTCAGAACTGGTTTTATTAGATGCAACCTAAAGGAGAGATTGTGTAGGCTGTATGAAAGGCAATTTTTTTGGTCAAGTTTTGTTGTAATTCTGACAGTTTTGAGTTTCTACACTTAGAAATCAGCATTCTTTCCTCCTGGTGCATATTTATTGTACAAAAATAATGGGATTCAGCTAATCCTATTCATTCTCAGTAGAGTTAAAAGGACTTAGTGAGTCAAGTTACTCATTCTTTAATATGATGCTCATTAAACATGAAATCCAACAAAGTTAAAATAGACATCACTGACCATGGTGAGATATACCTGTGAGGCATAGTCTTGCAAATCCTTTTTCTCCTTCTGTATTCTTTTGCTGAGATCTTGAGGCAGCTTGTATTACTTACCTTGACATGCAGTTGCTAGAATCTGAAATGAGATGAGTTAATGGCATTGCATTATCTCCTGATGGCAAACCCATTAGAATATGTCACTGCTCTCAGAATTCTAGTCTCTGCTTGTTTGGTGCTCATTGCAAAGGAAAATATGCAAGTTTTTATACTTCCATTTCTTTACAAATGTTTTCTATAGCTTTATAAGGCTGAGCAATACATTCAAATGAAGGGCTAATTTGTGTGTTCTAATGTCTATACATAGATTTGTTGTCTTAAATTATTAAAAATCCTCTTTGTCAATTGGAATGACCTACAGTATATAATTCATAATTGTATTAATTATGAATTGCATGGGTTATTTTACTCTACTAAAATGAAACATTTAGATAACTATTCTGTACTCTTCTTGAATAATCTGCTTTGCAGCAACTGTAAGCAGCATACAGAAGCAAGTTTTTATTGTGTTTTACTCTGTGCTAGAAGATTGGGAATGGCAGAAAGAAGCCTGCTTGCTCCCCATCTTTGACTGACCCTCCTGGGACAGGGGTCAAGGCAGGGCAGCACTGCAGAGCCTGGGAGCAGCTGTGCATTCCTGCATTCCCTAGGATGTGAGGAGTCAGATTGAGTTGGCCCTTTGGGGTGGTGTCACTTGTGGAAAGCACTGTTCAAACACTGGGCAGCTGGGAAGTAGCACAATGGTTTGCAGACACCATAACCTGTCTAGTTGTAGGGTTTTGTTTCTGTTCTTTTCCTCCTGAATTCAGTGCAACAGGCATGAAAGATTTGTACTGAGAATTAGGAGAGAGATTTGTCTGACTTTGGTGAGACAAGGGCCAGCAGTGAGGGA
The DNA here is from genome assembly GCA_013396995.1 of Dicaeum eximium. Lineage (NCBI taxonomy): Eukaryota > Metazoa > Chordata > Aves > Passeriformes > Dicaeidae > Dicaeum > Dicaeum eximium. Next base: position 590,412 of record VWZP01010151.1, read on the forward strand.
GGGCAGGAAATGTGTTCAATGCATAGTAGCTGGAAAAAAGCAAAGGGAAGATAAAGTGGGAGAAACGGAGTCAGAAATGGATAGATAATTGTCCTGGGTGAAAGCAATAATGAAACGTTGATCTTTTGAAGCGAAGATCAGGAATCTGTAAGAAGCCATAGGTGGGGAAGAAGTTATTATGGTCAGAGAGTCAGGTAAAGCCGGGGACATAACTGCATCAACTTAAGAGCAGGGTGCTTGTCAGAATACCATTCAGTGAAAATCACTATATAATATTGCATTAAAATTATAATATCAATTGGTTGAATAGCAGACTTAAATAATATCTTTAAACTCACCACATCAGTGGACAAGGAAAGAGCTGTCTATTCTATGTGGGGTTCTGTAAGGCCTCTGACACAGTCCTCCACATCCTACTCTCTAAATTGGAGGGATATGGACTTGAGAAGTTCAGTGGAAATGGTTGGATGCTGGTATCCAGTGGGTAGTGGTCAATGGCTCCATGTCCCATTGGTGACAAATGGTGTCCCTCAGGAGTCCATACTGGGACCAGTACATTTATTATCTTCATCAAAGAAATAGACATTTGCAAATGACACCAAGCTGAGTGGTACAGTTGACAAGCCTGGGGAAGGCACAAAGAAGGGATGGCACTCAGAGGCACCTGGAAAAGCTTGAGGAATGGCCCATGGGAACTTTGCAGTGCTGAACAAGGCTGGGTGCTGGGGCTGCACTGAGTCAGGGCAACTCCTGGGACCAGTACAGGGTGGGGGCTGAGGGGATTGAGAGCAGCCTCTAGGGAAGGACTTGGGGGTGCTGGTGGATTTAAAGGGGGACATGAGGCAGCGATGTGAACTCACAGCCCAGAAAGCCAACCCTGTCTTGGGCTGCATCAAAAGCAGCGTGCAGCAGGTCGAGAGAGGGGATTCTGCCTCTCTGCTCCTCCCTGGAGTGCTGCACTCAGCTCTGGAGTCCTCAGCACAGGAAAGACATGGACCTTTTGGAATGGGTCCAAATTCACTCCCCCCACCTTTCTGTGTTCCAGAGAAGGGCCACAGAAGGGATCAGGGGTCTGGAGCAGCTCTCCTATGAGGACAGGCTGACACTGTTGTGGCTGATTTCCCTGGAGAAGAAAAGGCTCCAGGGAGACCTTATTGTGCCATTTCAACACTGATGTCTTCATTTTGGGTGGAATAGTTAATTTTCTGCCTAGTAGCTGTCCCAGTGCTGTGTTTTACATTTAGGATGAGAATTATTTTGATAACACACTGGTGGTTTAGTTGTTGCTCAGTGCTGTTTGTTCTAAGTCAAGGACTTTCCAATTTCTCAGGCTGTGCCATATGCAGGTGCACAAGAAGCCCAGAGGGAGCATGGCCAGGACAGCTGACCCCAACTGGCCAAAAGGATATTCTATACCACAGAACTACACCATACCATACCATGCCCAGTATATAAACTGTGTGGAGTTGTCTGGAAGGGGATGATCACATCTGTGTGTCACTTCTTAGGTTTTGTTCTTCTCTCTGTTTTTGTTATCTCCCTTTTCATTACTATTACTACTAACACATTTATTATTATATTTTAATTTATTTCAGTTATTAAACTCTTCTTATCTCAACCCATGTGTTTTACCTGTTTCTGATTCTCATCCCCATCCACTGTGGGGGCTGGGGGGAGTGAATGAATGGCTATGTGCTACTTAGTTACCATCTGGGGTGAAACCACAAGGAAGCCTACTAGAAGAATGGAGATAGATATTTTAGCAGAGACTGTTGTGATAGGACAAGGGTTAATGATTTTAACTGAAATAAGGTAGATTCAGATTTGAGAAAAGGAAGAACTCTTTTACAGTGAGGGTGGCTCAGTTTGCCCTGAGATGTCCCACTGCTGGAAACAGTCCAGGCCAAGTTGGATGGGACTCTGAGCAGCCTGGCCTAGTTAAAGATGTCCCTGGTTATTGTGCAGTGGACTAGATGACCTTTAAATGTTCCTTCTGACCCAAGCTATTGTATGATTCTATGAAGATCCATGGTCTTTTTATAACAAGATTTTTTTTTTTTTTAACTTAACATGTTTTGAAATCTGAAGTAGTATGGCCTATATTCAGCCTACCTAGCTTTAAGCATTTAACTGATGCATTAAGTTAGGTCAAATACCAAAGTTAAATAAGGAATTGGCATTAAGTAAAGCAATCATATTCCAGGAGGTGCCTAAACTCCTTAAAAGTATCCAAGAAATTAATGTCTTCACAGGAAGAATTTTCCCTCCTAGCATATATGCTTCATTTTTATTGTCTTCTTAGGTATTCGTATTCTATAAATTTGCCTTTTCATTATATGAATTCTTACTGGGTATTTCTTGTTTTATAAGATTCATTGCTAAAGTTATGGCCCCATATATGTTAAATACCTACCAGCACAGAAGTTCAGCTCGTTTAGCCAGCTTTAGCTGTCAAATTCTAATTTACACAGCTTCAAAATTTAGCACATGCATTTTAAGTTCTTTCCCTCCCCAGTAAAGGCCTTCAGGCAGAGAGAATACAGCAGTGGGGACATTTTATTCATTATTATTCACCCATTGTTCCTTGCATTATTCTTTTATGCTTTTCTTTTTCCACTCTAGTTCTCTTTCTCTTACTTTACAATGGGAACTGATGAGGATTCTCCATTTTAGGGAATCATGGCATGTTTTTTCAAGGCTGACCAGGCAGTGTTTAAATCAATTGATAATGGTTTATGATCCACCTTTTTTCAGTTGGGTTAAAGCAATCAGCTCTGCTCAGTGTTATTATGTAGGGCAAACACAGCACCATAAAAAGTAAAAAAAATGCAAAGTGGCTTTAGACTGCAGACATAAAGAAGGGCAGGTTTCTGTTTGTCTACCTCAATACCTTCAAACATTTAAACCTCTCATTGTTTTATTTTGGCCTTTGGGCCACAGGTTGGGTATTTTTAATTTGTTCTCTTAAGTTTGCATTAAATTTATTATTACAATTTTCTTCTTATGAATTCAAGATATTATCTGCTTAGGAAATAAATTGTTATTAAATACTCTACAGATATAGAATGAGTAATTAGGCTTGCCTGGAAGTACTTAACAAAGGAAGAAAACCCTCATTGCCACCATTTTATGTAGAGACTGACCAAGGCAGAAAGGTGAGTAAGTTATCTGCTACCTCCATATTTCCAGGCTAGGGCCTTTTACATAGGATCCAAATAACATTTTACTGCCCCAAATTTTGAAAATTTTCTAAAAAAATCTGTGAATCTTCTAATTCTATATAAAACAAGTTTATGTACCCTTGGTCTTGCATGGTGGTGAGCAAACTCTTCATTCACTGACTTTGGTAACTGAGAGCACTCAACATTTATTAGATGAAATCCTTTCTAATTATAAATGGGGAATGAGTCAGGCTGTTCCAGTCATGATAAATGAACCTGATTAAACATTTTGTGTCAAATATAGCACAGTGGAAAGGAAAGTTAGGAGTGAGTGGATTGAAGGGCTGCATAATTACCAGGAGCAGAGCTCATTCATTTCATGGAGGCAGAGCAATGCAGCAGCATCAGTGCTGTGAGGTTTGGGGGAGAATTACAGGAAATACAGGTTCTCCACTGGAAATCAGCCTGGAAGATGTTTATTTAGCTTTCTGGCCTCCAGACACCCTCTGAGCTTTGTGTGGGTTTGCTGTACATGCCCCAAACTTTAAAGGTGAACTGAATGACTGCCAGTGACCAGCTCAAGACTTGACTGCAGGGTTCATGAAACTTCTGCTGGAATTGCCATGAGGTGCTTATGCAGGCTTCTGAGCAAAAGACAGCTGAAGCAGATAAATAAGAAAAGGAAATTATTAGTAATGAAAAAAATTTAAATATGTTCTATATTATGCCATATTTACACTGTATTTTAATTGATTCTGAATCTTAAATGTCTAATTTTATAATTGCTGATCGTTATTAAGGCAATTTTAAAAATCTAAATAATTTCTACTTGTATTTCTGCCTGTGAAGGGCTGTTTTATAGTATTTCTCTTGATCAAGAAAACAAAATTGTTTGATTTTAAGTTTTGCAGGGAGTTCTGATATATACTGTTAAATGAGTTGAGACTAAAATTTATAGAGCTGCTGGACAATGTTTGCTGCACAGGATTGGAATTTTAATTCCCTGCTGGGATTGTTTGCTGTAAGGTTTTTTGCCATAGCTACATTACAAGTTCAAATAAGGAAACCCATATTAGTATGGCCACCCTGGGAACGCTGCAAAGCTGGCAGTTTGTGTCCCCCATGTTTCACATGAAATATCAATAGCACAGAAATATTCAATCCCACAAGGATCCTTCCATGAGCCTGACTCTACATGCACCATTAAAGTTTTGGGGCTACTCAAGGGCTGCAGAATTAGGCATTTACATCATTATCAAACGTGGGAGAATGCATGACAGCCTCTGACATTTTGCCAGTCATGGGCACTGCAGGGATCAGTGGCAGATTTCTGTTTCAAAGCACAGCTGAATTTCTCAGAACAAATGCAAGCTTCTTATCAAATCTGTGTCATGAAAATGAGGATATGGCAAATATCACCTTGGTTTTCTTTTTCACTTTCTAAATGTCTTGTTTTGTAGTTATTTTGTTTTCCATGTGGAGTTCTTAGGGTGTACAGTAGAAATGTCTCTCTTGTGGTTTATTAAAATCTCACAAACTCAGTAAGCTGAGAACAAATAGTACTGGAAACATGAGGCATAGCTTCTACTACAGAAATAATTCAGCCTTAATTTTTATGAGAAGAAATGTCATACAAAGATATGGAATCTTTGATTAGTTTTTAAAACTATCCATTTCTACCTCCTGATCACATTTCAAGGACACATTTTTTAATGATACCCATTCCACTAAATTTCAAAGACTTCATGTACTCTTATATAACACAGAACATACTCCATGTCCTTTCTGAAGGATACTATAGGTACAAGATAAATTAAAGAGGGATCAGTTTACTATAGAACAAAAAGCAAAGACAAAACAGCAATTTGCTTTTTCTCTTAGAGAATAAATTCAAGGATGATACTTATGGAGAAATTAAATAATCCACTTCCACATCTCTCTGGACATGCATGAACATTTTTATTTTAGAAATGCAAACAATAATGAAAAAAATAAACGTCATATTCTGCCTTCTTCAGAGCTCTATGATTTAGTAATGATCTTTTTTAAGGTCTATTCATAAAACATCTTGTATGAGCAGAATCTGTGTGCTGATACAGACTTTTGCATGAGGTGTTGTCACTACATCCTATTTAACTACTGAATATGTTATTAAAAACTAATTATTTCTTCTTCATCATTAGTGATTTTTTGTTTGATTTACTGTGGATAAAGTCACCCAGAGACTGAAAATTTGAAGATTACGTTTCTTTGTAGTAGTAACTCAATTAAGATCTTTCAGTTGCTGTTGCTATCTAATCATTTTCTAAAACAATGTGAATTATCTTCTATGTGTTGCAGTTTCCCTTAACTCAAGACTCTGATCACGTTTGCCTTGTGTCCCCCACCCTTCCTGGGCTTTGTCTCTTAATGTCTTCCTGGTTTTAGCTCCTATAGCCTCAAAAAAGGAGAGCTCATTAATAAAAGGTGTGCAAAGCATAATCCTTAGAATATTCTGGACCATGATGGTAAACTATGGTGCCATCTGAAACAAAGAAGAAGAAAAAAAGCCCAGTACATATTGTCATTAACGTCAAGTAATCCTTGTTCAAAGACAAGACAACCTTCCAGTTTATTAACAGGAGTACATTAATAAAATTGTGCTTATAAAATTAACAGGCTGTAAAGGAGAAGACTGAGTGAATTAGGGAAGACAGGTCTTACAAGTAGCAGAAAATGAACCAGGGTAGTTCATAGTATAAAATAGTATTTTAGTGTAGTGTAGTATAAAATCATATTTGGTGAACACCTATGGCATAGATTATCACCCATTAACTGGTATGTCCTTAAAGCAAAGGAAGTACTCCAGCTTTGCTCTCATCACAATTTTTTTCCCAGGTAATTGTGTTGGAAGCATCCTGCTCCTTGAATTCTTGGCTTGTCTAAGCACTGATCAGGAGTTGCTACTGACACTTATGAAGAATGAAATTTAGCCAGAGGATTAAAAGGATTAGAAGGTGGTTTTAATTATTCAAAGAATGAGGATCTGAAATGAGCTTCCAATATAAGGGTCAAGAACTTGCTAGCTTTCATCTGAAGGCTTGATCACTTGATGTTCAGGGTTATTTGGCAGGGTGAACTCCAGCAGGAGGCAAGAAGATTTGAGGACATAAGCAATTTCTTTTTTGGTAGGAGTTGGTCTGACTGAAGGCTCTTTTCTCTTGAAGAAACTCTGGAGTCCTCGCACTAGAAAAAAAATTCTGTTGTGATCCTTTCCCTGTGGCTGCCTGAGAAACCTCCCTAGGTGTAGTCACACTGGCAACAGTAAAGCCTCAGACTATAGGCACATTTTGGTATAAAATTCCTGCCTCCCCCCTGGAGTTAAAGTTCTGTCACCAAATCAAGAAAAGGCACCGTTAACTACTGAGGTTTGTCTCTCGTTCTCAAACATGTACCATGACTGGTTTTGGACATCTCCAAATCTTTCCTGGTTCTTTGTAAAGATGTAGCAATATTTTCAGTCTTTTATAGTGGAGGAAGTCAGGTGAAGAGATTTTTCAGTAGGATTTAATGCTCTGCCTTCTGTCCTGGTAAGAAAGGATTTTTGCACTGACAAATAAACCCTGTCTGCAAGGACAGCCAGAGTGGCAGAACTCTGCTCTGTGGTAGCTGCACCACAGTAGCTCATGTCAGAGGTAGTTTTGCAGAGCAGTGCATTTTTTCAATGGACATGCCTGACTTTCTTGCCCAATTGTCATCAGCTTCTTTGAGTCCCTGGGCCACTGCCTCATTTCAGATTTGTACCTGTGCTTTGACTATATTGAGACATTTTGCAGCCATATGCCCCAAAAGCAGTGGAGACGCTGCCAGTGATTACATGGCTTCCTTAGTTAATGAAAAAACGGTGAAAAGTAACTGAGACTCAAATCAGCTGTGATTGTCAACACCTCCTTCAATGTTGGCACCCTACTGGCAATGCTAAAACAGTCTGTAATCTGGCCATGGCTCAAGAAAACATCACTCTAAACTAGTAGAGTGCCAACTGTTATCCCAGTTCTAATCTTTTCTACTTCAGTAAGGTAACTGCCTCAATTTTACCTCAAAAACTCGAGAACCTTTTGAGTATATTTTAATTAGACCAATGCATATTATTTTAACAATTAAGGACAAATATACTCTTATGGCTATAGCAGATTTCACCCTGGTTCATCAAGAGATGTTAATATGCTTAGAGGAGCTAGCAAACAAAGCTAAATCGAGCTGATTCTGTTATCTCTTCTTATTGAGCTGAGTGGTCATCTCCTCTTGCCAGCCATTCTCATGTCAGTGTCCCTTTACCAGGTCCTATTTTTCTGAAGTTTTCATCTCTTGCAACAGAATCCTACCCTTAAATAGAAACCCAGGCAATATTTCTAGGAAAAAAGTTTATTCTTCTTAAGCAGTATTCACCTGCAAATTTGGAACCATGGTTGTTTATAATTTTTTGTATAAATATCTGCATGAATGATAATCTGTATGTGTGTCTCTGAATAGTGTCTGTGTTTCTCTGTATCAGATGTGTGGATATAACTTCTGATTGTTTTCCTATTTTCTCCTTAGTTGTTGTCCCTCTCCACCCTTGTATCTCAATACCTAAATAATTGCAACTTCCTCATAAAATCCAGTTTTGTCATCATAATTAAAATCCCTCATCATTAAATGCTTTGGTTTTATCTTCACTGATTGAAATATGGTTATATCTGCCAGGTGCATTCAAAATCTCTGACTTTCCTTCCCTCCTAGAATCCCTCCATGGGAAAACATGGGGAAGGATGTCTTCATTATCTCTTTTTTATCTGCCATGCACAGTCCTGCTGTTCTAATGTAAGTGTGAGGGCACTGTGAAGGATGTCTACACATTCTTGATCAAAGAAAATTCAGGAACAATTTGATTTATGCACATCCAAATGTCGTGGAATTTTGTGGGAAACGTCAGCAAAGTCAGGAAACTTGCTATCTGCTGAAAAATTCTGAGGAAGTAAGGAAACTGAGCACTGAGAGATGAGGTTAAGTTTAGAAGACATAAAATAAGATGTTTCTATCTTTACTTTCTGCCCACAACTTTGTTAAAGGTTATAGTTCCAGCAGCAATTGAAGCAGGAGCAATATTCTTGTGCTGATTCCTCAGCTGCTGCCATTCACAGTCATATATTTTTTCTTAGAGCACCTTAAGCTGAGATTTATGTTAATACCACCCTGTGAATGGCAGTGCCTGGGAAACCAGTATGTGTTTCTTCTGACATGACAATTCTGAGAGTAGTGATTTCTCTCAGAGCACAAAGTGGACTGGAAGCACTGGTATCACCTTCCCCTGTCTCACCTGTATCCAAGGCAGACTGTCAATGTCCAGCTGCAGTCTTCAGAAGTCAGAAACAGAATTTATGGAAAATTAGGAAGTCTTCAGTTTGGTCTGAATATTTTTAAACTAGCTTTATTACTACCAACAGTTGACTAATGTGGTGTTCTCCATAAATCAGCTTTCAATAATTGTGGCCATGCTGCCTCCATATCATCAGAAAGATGATGTAACATCTCCACATTGCAGAGTACAAATGTCACCCAGATTGTTTCTGAAGCTTTCTATATTGCTGTGACCACTAAGAGCCCTCATACACAGAAAAAATAGTTTAGATGATGGGATCTTTGTTTTGTTCCTATTCAAATGGCACCAATTTGTTTCACCAGCCAGGGGTGCCACTGTGGTGTTCCCCTTATTTACCTTGCCTGGAGAAGTTGAATCACGTGCTAAAGGTCTGGTGCCTTATTGTTACATGTGTGTGAACAGCTTGAAGTGAATACAAACACTAAAGGATTTCACAGAGCTCCTGTTTCCAAAGAAACCAGTTTCCTGTTGTCTGGGCATGTTCAAAGGGGTTAAGTCAATTGTAAGACCAGCATAAACCTTGCTGTGGTTTCATGATGAGAAAACAAACAAGTAAAAAACCCAAATTATTATAGAAAAGCTGGTTGTAATTAGCAAAGCATTAAAGAAAATTATTTCAACACTTGGATGGATGAATGGCTGAGAAGGTGTCTCCAGGGATAAAAGCAGAAGCTTATGGGAATGTCCTCACTTTTCTAAATGTCTTTGATTAATTCTCTCTCTTCTTTTTTTTCCTTTTTCTTTCCTCTCCACAGTTATTTGAATTATACCAAGGGAAAGGGAGCTGGAGCAGGGTGAGATATGTCTTGGGAACTTTAATGTTTACATGTAGCTCCTTTTTCCATACTTTCATTATGGGAGACAGCATTTCAAAAACCTTTTCTGGCATGTGTCTTTTTCTCTGAGATTTAGATTTACATTTATCAGCATTATCTTGCTTTACCCACATATGAAAACACCTTAACCACCTAAAATCCTGGGGATCAGGTCCCTTAATTCTGCCATTCTCCCCCCATTCTGGGTTCAATACAGCAGTCTATACTGCAGTATTGGCTAACAGGTACTGTCATTGAGAGCTGTTCTTCATTTCAAGGCACAACCATCAAGAAATATGAGCTCTTCTGAGGAATTAGCATGGATCAGTACATATCTCTGCTGCCTAGGAGAACAGAAATAAACAAATTGTTCAGCTGGAGACAGAGCATAAAAATCTTATTTGGTCTGGGTGTTTGTCCTGCATTCCCATTCAGTCTACCCCAGATATAGACACCCCTGTCTCCCTTGGTCCACATCCACTCTTTCAATACCATGAGTTCTTCCAGCCCTCTGGATTGGGTATCACACCCCAGTGTGATTTCCAGTGTGATTTCCAGTGCACTCTTTCCTTTCCTGGTGATGGGAAACCAATATGAGCCTCTCCCTTTGGAGCATTTCCATTTGGGATGAGTAGTGAAATCACTTTAAATCTGTCTGTAATGACAGGGTAGCACTGACAGAGCAGAAAATCCATGAGGAGACTTTACAGAATCAGAATTTGGAAGGGATCTCTAGAGGTCATCTGATCCAACCCCTCTGCTCAAGCAGGACCAGCTAAGTTGTGCAGGACCATGGCCAGATGCCAGAATTTTTACCATCTTATTCTGATCACAGTTAACTGTAAATCTGCTGAAGAAAGTGACATTTAATTTATAATGGTGTTAGTAATGATTTTTTAAATTTTTTTTTTTAATTCAATTTTTTGATTATTTTTTGGTGTGGGTGTACGTGTGTGTGTGTTTGATGGAGGGATAGGGGGTAGAGAAATGTAGAAGAGGTTATTTAGAATGAAAAAAACCAGCAGTAATGTACCTGGACCACATTTCAGAGGTTTCTTTATAACAAATATTTCCTGTCCTGATATAAAAAATAATCTTAGTAACAGGCTTCCAACCTATTTTTTTTTAATTGAGAAACATGAGTAACTAATGGAAAGACTTAAATTAATATATCTAAATAAGAGTTCAAAAGTTGTTTTCAAGTCAACATTTATTCTTCATTTTGCACGGGGGAAAAAAAAAAGCAAACACCAAACCAACAAAAAACAGAGTACTCAAATTTGCTGTAATAATTGAGTGGAAACTTTTTTATTGAAAAATAAAATAAGTCCATTTGTCAAGGCATATTGTTTGCTGATCTATTTTGGTTGGCTTGATAAATGGCCTAGCAATTATGAAATTGTTGTAGTGCTAATCAATTCCTTATCAGTACTGACTTTCCTCTTGAGAATAATCTCATGTCCTTGGTGACATTTGCAAAGTACAAAGGAGTACACTGAAGATGAGTAACATTCAATACTAGTATGGAAATTATAATATGCCAAGTAGTACAAGTTGTATATTTTACTTGGTGTAAGTGGTATCTCAGACCTTGATGCTTCAGGCTGTCAGTAAATACTCAGAATTTTTTTTATGAGATATTTGTTTTGTATCTAGGTACTTTATCAACACTAATTTGCACTTTCAAGAATCTAATTATCATAAATAAAATACAGCATTATGGTAGAAGAATGAAAGTTTATCTCACCCATACTATCTTTCATACTGTGTATTTCTGCAATCCTCTACTCTGTTACTTCTGTTGCTATTTTTCATATTGTTTTCCCCCTATTTTAGCATTCAGCCTTTACCAAGATTTGCTGTTATCAACATTCCAAACAATTTGTCCAAGACAAAGCTGTATACAGAAAAAGCATCTTCTGAAAAAAACATATGGGCACTTCCATGTGCCAATAGGTCTATCTAGAATGAAATTATTCCTTCTTTTTAATGTATATTGTATTTTTTATTCTATGTTTTTGTTTTTAACAATAGCAAGATACTTTTCAAAGATATTTTAATAGATCAGGCTAAGTATTTCCTATCAGCTTAGTAACATAATTAAATCAGTGATCCTAATGCAACACATTTCAGCTATTTTTAAATTTGTCTTTTGAAAGTTATCTACTAAAGATTTCTAAAATCTGCTTAAAGTCGATTTTATACCTATTTTAGAAACTTGGATCCTTGCCAAGTTCACACAGTTAATTGGTCCTCTGCCTAGTAACAAATAATGTACTATTTGCAGTTCACATTACAAGACCCAATGATGTGAGCTCACAGACTCATTTTTATACCCCTGCATTTGTGCTGTCAGAAATAATAGAAGACATTCTGAATATATTTGCTGTATGACAATCCCTCAAAATAAACCTTAGCTGCTTCAAGAAATGTTCCTGAAAACCTGCCATTGCTCACATTTCCTTATCATCCTTAAAATTTAGATTCGGTACTTAGCTTATTTAGATTTAATATTTAAACCACTCCATGGTGGACTGGGAAACCCGAGTTTCTCTGGAAATGCTAGATAAAGGACAAAATACAGCAAGTGGTACTGGTGAAGCTTGCAAGGCACTTTTTTTTTCTTTTCTTTTCTTTTTTTCTTTTTTTTTTTAGGAAAAATGGGAACAGGAAGTTCTCTCTCTGAAGAGCTTTGTGAGAGGTTGAGGACTGGAGTGAAAGGCATGTATGGAAGTGTCATTTCTTTCTAGAAAATTTATAAGTGATAGCATATACACCATCAGGCACGTTATTTTCCAGGACCCTTCCTTTTCTTCCTCCCTTCCATTTGTCTATATTGTAGATCAGCAAGGTAATAGGATTTCCAAGTAGATTTTTCTCCTAGAAGCAGAGTATTCTCCTTGGTCCTGGAGTGGTGGACAGGAGGACAGGTCCTTGGGGCTCTCAGCACGAGGGCACTACATCCCCATCAGTTACCCCCAGGAGAAAGCCTGAATCTTAACTTCTTCCTGAGTGCACCTCAAGACCAGCTGGAGGGACAAGGTGCACATTTCTCTCTGCCATGAACTCATTTTTCAGCTGATTTACCTGACAAAGATTCCATGAAGTTTTAACATTCTGTTTAATTGCAAGGTTCAGCAGCACAGTCTTATGTTTATTTTCCACTACACTCCATAATAAGCCCTATCCAATTCAAGAAAGTTTTTCTTAAGAAACAGCTTCTAAAGAGTCCTTGAAGAACATCTGCAGAGAGTCAGGATAGCTTTTTGTTGAAAACAAAGATTTCCTGGAGTTATTTTGGCTAGATGGTTCCCTTTCAGGCTGATGTACTGTAGGATGCAGTGTGGCAGATGACAATTTAAGGCACAGGCTTTCTGAGCAGAACAAAAGTAGCTTATTTGCAGTTACTCTCTATTTTTTTTTCAGATATATGCTCACTGAAAGCAAAATTATTTGAGACTATGGTTCAAAACAGTAATTTAGTATATCTGATTGTAACAGTCCACATTTTAATGCATTCTGTATGAGAAGAAGCCAGTGAAATGACACTACAGTATCAGTAAAAAAAGGATCTAAGTCCAAGTGTCACATGCTTATTTGTTCAGTTGAAATGAAGTTATCAGCAAGGATAAATTATCCTATCAAACAGCAACCTTCCTTCACTGACTTCAATGAGAGATTAATAAGATTTTTTTTTTTTTGAGAAAAGAGAGAAAAATTCAAGTTTTTTGTGAAGCTCGTGATACTTTGTAGTGACTCTGTACTGTTTATTTTATATTGATTTCTTTATAACATTCTTTGAAAAAGATGACTATTTCAGGAGTTGCTTATTCCCTCCTGTGCCAGCATTGTTTGGAGATACCCACACACAGCAGAATATTATTATACTTACAGTAGTTGGTCTGAGAAAATGGAGAGAAGTGGTTGGAGAGAAAATTCCTACTTCTATTTAGGAAAAAAATGATCACAATCAGATAGGGACCGGGACACAGAGCAGAAGTTCTGCCATGCAATATGGAGGTGAAAACTGGAGCAATTCTGGTCACAATGGAATATGGTTAATGTCCAGCCATAGCATGTCCTTTAGCAACAGCAATAAACTCCATTTATACCCCTTTTGTCACCAAAGAGTCGACAACCCATGAAGAAGTTATTGTATTTGAACTTATTTTAAGCAAAATATTATAGAAGTTCCTATAGAAAACAGACTGAATGTTCATTACTTTATTCAGTTTAACTTGAATAGAAGGATAAACAAAATAGGTCTGCAGTTAAACACTCTAATTTTGAATAGGGAAGCCTGCGAGATTAAGAAAACTAATTAGTGAAGTCAACTGGAATGAAGAGCTAAGAATTTTAATATAGACAAGACCTGGAATGCAGAGGAAGCTGACCTAGACTGCATGCAAAAACTATGAACAAATCTTGAAAAGAAAAAATAATTAGGGATATAGTGGTTAAATGAGAAATGCATCCTGGGTTTACTCAGGTTGATCATGCTAAGGTTGTCTTTTTCTAAGATAACTGATATTTCTGAAAAACAAAAGCAAATAACTTATTACAAACAAAGTTAAATTTAATCTGTCAGGATCTCGGAAAAGCATTTAACATGTGGTGTCACACAGGAAATTTTTAGGTAAATTAGAAAATGAGAATTATTAAAATAATTATGGGGTAGGGGGACCATAAAGGAATCTAGCTAAAAACATCAGGCTTTGCTTAAAGGCCACTATTGGTCTGGAAGGGATTTTATAAATAGAACTAACAAGAATAATTATTAGAACAAATTGTATGTAATGATTCCTTCGGTGGTGTTAGTGTAAAACACAGAATATAGATGAATTTTCAGTACAAAGGATGAATGGAATATCATAGAAGGGTACAAGTAAAATGAAACCCTAGAATATTTTATTTTAAAAATCGCATAGCTTTGCAGTAAATATTTCTGCTATAATTTGGAGACTCATAAACATTTCATGCTGATGGAGATAAAACAGCGTGGATTAAACAGCACAGACTAATTAAACTGTTGTGACCATGTCTTGTATTTTATGCATAGTTGTGGCAATGAATATTTGAGAAGACAAATTGGAATTGTGTTAGGAACGACAAGGATATTGTTCTACCAGTTGTAATGACTGTTTCATGACAGGAAAGAGAAAGAGCTTGAAACAAAGAAAAAAATGTGTGTTGATAAATGATCACTTTGTTCCAAGGTGCAAACACAAAGGTGGTAAAAGGTACTTTACTGAAAGTGCAATCTTGGCACAAGGATAAATGGGAATAAATTGGCCATGAACAGATGTTGGCTGAAAATTGGAAGATGTGCCTTATTACTCAAAGGTGCCTGACCAGTTTTTCTGAGGGAAGTGTAAGGGTAAAATCTTAGTTTGAAATGAAGCTGGTAGAATTATGAAAGTGAAAATGGGACCTGTCTTCCAGGAAAAGTGGTGTGGATTTGGTAACTTTTTCAGTCATTTCTCTTGTTTTACATATGCAAACATAAATGCAGATAGATAGTCTGCCTTGATTGTATGCCTTGCCAGTGTTTTTATTCCAAATTGCTTTGAACTTGGCAAAGCAGAAGCATTAAATTATTCCTAAAATTAGTTATACATAGTAGCTATATAATGCTTAGGTTTACAAAGTATTCTGTAGCCATGTCTGACATTCCTACAGTTACCCAAAAATATTCGCTTGCTCAAGGTTATACTACAAGCCAGTGGCAAAGATCACATTGGAGGCCCATTAGACAGAAAGGGCAATTTTTAGTTGTAAACCCTAAAGGACAGTGTCATTACTTTTCCAGAACAGGGTATGAATGGGTAAGAAAGAGGTTGGCATGAACTCTTTTTTTCCTAATTAGGGTTTCTTCAAAACAAGATGATTTCACTTATAGTCCTTTTGTTCAGTCTATATCAGTATTACCCAAGCATTGCTCATTTTTATGCTTAGAAGGTAAGACTAAAGAGTCTATGGATAGGTAAGCAGGCAACACTAATTCCAAATAGTAATAAAATTATAGGTATGTAAACCCAAGATGATCTCATTAAAGTAATAAACTCAGAAGGATATTGAAGACCAGATGGAACTCCAAATAGGAAAATCTATAATGGGACATAAGGATGCAAATTACCCAGAGCAGAGTTTTCCACATTTGAATGTAGTTCCTTATGTCATAAAAAGATATATACATAAAATACAATCTGTTAAAGTATTTGTATTGAAATCAAAATTTCTAAATAGATATACTTCAAAGGCTTCCAAATTAATGAATATGTATGGAAATGTTTTCTTTCATGCAAAGATTCAGTGGAAAATGTCAAACTTTGTATGATGTGTGGAATCAAAATTTCACATTTAATATGTCTGTAGCTTCTCAGAGGCTCTATACCCATTTACATATATGCACTTGAAAGTATTTTACTGAACAGTTCATCTATAGAATATTAAAGAACTTATGGATAACTACAGATCAGTTGGAGATTTCTTATTTAGTCAGTGTCCATTATTCTCCCGTTAGCTGTCTCTATCGAGCTTTGGTAGTAGGAACCTTTCCAAAAGGATATGATCTGGCCAGAATCTGGGCAGTGAAGTGCAGAAAGAGCCATCATACTGGTTTCAGAAATCCATCTGTTCTTCTTATGCAAATAATATTGCAGTTCTGGAAAAACTGGCTACTTTGAGCATCCCTTTATGACTATCATAGATCTTGCTTAATTAGTATTATAGGATGACTATCAGAATATTTCAGTGTTGGAAAATGTCCTGTATGTCTTTCCCCAAAGGCTGGTAGTGTCTTTGTGTCAAATTTGAGACTGCTGTCCTACAGCCATATTGACAGTCCCTCTCCAGCAGCCCATTCTGGCTTGGTGGGGTTTTGTCTTTTCTGTGGAAAACACATTTGGCATGGAAACTTATAAAGCATACTGGAGAATGGAATAAGTGGGTTAGGATGTAGGAACAATTGTTGTCTCTGAATAAATTTCTATCATATACAGACAACATGTAAGAATAAGGCACAAGCAGGTGTTTGCTGGGCTTTAACCCTCTATATCCCAAGAATCCATGACAGGGTATGTGCAGCTCCACTCTTAACTGCAGGGAATCAAAGGAAAGAGGAAACAAGCACTGTGAATTGCTCACTCAGTGGATACTGTGTGTGGTGTCATTCTGTGGAGTTCTCCAGGGGGAAAGCAGGCCTTGTTTATATTGTGGGTTTTTTCAATAAAATATTATTGACTTCTAACAGTGCAGAGACAGTGTTTAGCACTTGTTTCAGTTATTAGTAGGACTGAAAAATGGAGCATTTAACAATGGCCCAAGTTGCAGTACGGTAACACTTGCTCTGACTTTGTTTCCCAGACATGCTGGCTAGTCGTGGCCTGGAGATCACCCTCAATAGCACTTTTGCAGCAAAAAGGGAATAAATCATGTAGCATAGAAATGTCAGGTGCAAATCTTTTTATGCTTCCTTCCCTTCTGCTACTTCTTTCCCTTAGTTGCTAGTTTTAAAAACACTCCTGTGGGGGGTTGGCACAAGGCAAAATAGAGCAGCTGGTAAACCCTAAACAGCGGAACAATGCTTGTGGTCCTTTTCCATTAATTGATATTAAGTCATTCTTTAAACTGTATTGCTTTACACTTAGGTCAGTTTGGTTTTCAGTCAGTTTGTAAATCATGGTAGCAATTAGATGTTTTGCAATCAGCTTGATCTGTTGCTGTCACCTGATCTTGTTCTAGTGATTGGCAGGTGGAGGTGGGGAGCTGCTTCGCAGTAAAAAAAATAGTGAGACCACATGAAAAGTTTTGGCAACATATTTCTTAATTGTTTGGGGACTGGAGAGCGTAATGGCAATTGAAATGAATACTTGAGATTATTATTCTGGGTGGAAAATGTTCAAAAGCACCTTTAAGCCTCACTTCAAATCTTAAATCTGAAGTTACAAGGCAGCTCCACCACAAAGCTTACAGACAGTGTTTATTTTGTACTGGACACTGCTGACCAGAATACAGTAGAGTTACTTTTAGAAGGCAGCCAGCATGTGATGTGGATGGCATTCAATAATGAGCTGCCAGGTTCTGACCTCACCTGGTTTCACTCCAGCAGGAAACTCCAGTGAAGTTAGAATAAGTCAATGGGCCTCTTTGAAATTTACACCAGAGGATATTAATTTGGAATCTTGGCCATGCCTATGTAGCATCTTCTGTAGCAATGTTCTATTCTAGCAGCTCTCTGAAGCTGGTATTTTTCTGGTTATGGGGGTTAGTAGATTGCCTTAACTTTGTTTGGACAAAAAGTGGTTATCCAGTAAAAATGGAATATTGAGTAGTAATAACACTTCATCCATTTTCAAATTTCACATACTGGACTCTTCTCTTAAGCCACAAGTAATTTTGAATCCTGTTTCAGGTTCTAAACATAGAAAATACTAATGTCAGAATGGGGAATGATATATAATCAGCAGCAAAACAATTAAAAACAATGGAGAGTCTAGTTTTTGTGAAAGTATGGGCTAGGCAAAAACACTAATATATAAAAGATGTTAATTCTAAAAATCCTGTAGCATTTATTTAATTAACTGCATTGAATAAGGAATTTTAGTCTGTTATTTCACGTGACTTTTTCCAGACTAAACAGATGGTCAAATATATATTTCCTTGAATTTTAAATTCAAAGAATAGGCTAAACAACACTTTCTTCCCCAGAATCCCAGGTCCCATGATTTAGGCAAATATGACTTTATCCTATTTGTCATCACTATTCATAAATTTAGATTATGAGGAAAGATTGATAATTCTCCTCATGTAACAAAAACGAAGATTTTTACATTTCAAAGTCTAAAAGGCAAGGAAAAGTTCTGTGGATATACTTTTAAAATGTCATTTTTTAAAAATACTTTTCATAATGTGTGAACTCAGATGTTTTTGTTGGTTGGGACTGGTGAAGCCTGAGAAGAGCCAGGGTAGTGTCTGATGGTGTGAGGTCCCCAAGTAAACAAAACCCTTCTCTGTACAAACACCTTGTCTTACAGACCCATCAGGGTATTGATTCTCCTGGGAGAGAGAACCATGCCTGAGAGTGAGTTGTGAGAGTTAGTCACTTTTCAGAACTCAAAAAAGCATGATAAACACTTAAAGAGTGAAAAGTTTTTCTTTATATCTTTGTGAGACTTTCAGTGCAGAATCATAGGAGTACGAATTTTTATTTGCCATTAAGGATGGAAGTGGGTATTTTAGACCACATGTCATTTATTTGCAGAGTTAAATTTCCCTAAGAGTCACTGGTGAGCACTTCAGAACAGATTAGCCTTACAATGAGGTTTTAAAATCTGCTTTAAACCAGTTCCTTTATTCTCTATTTCCTTCTCCATTTTCTTTCAGAATCCATTTGCAGCACATGTAGACAAAACTATTATTTTCTGTCTTTAAAATAGAAATAGAGCTGGGATAATTGAATTAATTGTTTGGGTTGTTTGTAATAGCTCTTGAGAGAGAAGGCAATCATCTGAATGTTGTACTAGGATTTCATACTTCCTTGCTGAGCCACAGAATCCACTGGATGCATGCAAAGAAGCTTCTGAACAAAATCAAGACATGGAAATATATATCTAATTTCACTCTTATGTATCCAGTCTCTCAATTTTATGTGGCTGTTCTGACATGCAAAATGACCAACTCAATTAAAGTGTGTAGAATATATGTCTTGTTAGTTTTTACACACCCCAGTGTGATGATCTGCTTCCCCTGACTGAATAGTAACAAAATGCTCAGGATTTTCTCTGACACCTGCCAGGTGTGATGTCAAGCTTAGTGTGTGACTGGATGTAGCAGAGGTGTAAGGTCCTATTTTCCCAAAGTTTAAATGGAATCTTTCTTTTTTCTGAAAATATAGTATTTGTGGGATGAGGATGGGCTTTCCTGAAGTAGTTCAGAAAACCTGTATCTTCCTTTAGTAATACTGTTGATATTTCTTCCCTGTTTAAGATCTTTTTTTAATGTCTAAGGTCAGGCTGAAGGTGGAAATAAGAATGAGGGTTCTTAGAATATATTGATTCCGTTTTACTTTCTCAAATGATGCCACATCAGGATCAGTAATTCTGTCCCTTTCTACCTTCTCCAAACCATGGTAAAGTCTAATAATTGCACAGATTTTAGACTGCTTAGAATGGTTGACCTTTAAGCAAAAAAATTATTTTCAGTCCTAGTTAGAGAGAAGATTTTACTTTGCTGTGCTAATTAAGGGAACTGGGGTATTAAAGTAAGTTTAAAGTATATTCATGGGAATGAAATGCATTATTATTAGAATTTAATAATGATGCAAGAGTGTGATTGAGAAATTTCATATGTGGGAGGAAATAAATGTCACTCACCAGTACTGGGCACACTGATGGCTTAAGTTAACTCTCTTTGCATTGCAACAGGCTGGGAACACCCAGATTCAGCTATGGCATGTCCTCCAAGCACTGGCAGCTTTCAGCTAAAAGCTGTTAATTTCTTCAGATGAGCGAACTCTGCTCCCTGAAACCATGAAAGCAGAACCTGTTGGATAAATTGCACACAATTGCATGTTTTACCCTTGTTACTCAAGGAGAAGCAATGGCATTTTGGAAATAAGAAACAGAAGTCAGCATGTAACATCAACTCAAAGTTAAAATTAAGGAACTCAATTAGTTCCTGGAACTTTGAATTGATCTCCTGTAGTTCCTTCAACAGTGGCAGAAATAACTTCAGTGCTTAACAGTGCTATTGAATCCAAAAAAAACCATTTGAAATTATAGAAAAATGATGAGGGTTTGGTTTGGTTTGGTTTGGTTTAGTTTGGTTTGGTTTGGTTTGAATAGTCTGAAATGTTTGACATATCTGATACTTAAGGTATTTCAGACAGGCAGTGGCAGTCCTTGTCATGCATGCTTGTTGGATCCTCTGTTGGATCTTTTTTCTGTGATTAAGTCCATTTGCTACAAATTTTCATAGACCCACTCTTCACTGATCTGCAGACTAGAAGTTGTCATTTTAATCATCTGTCACATCTGACTACATGACCCAAAACCCAGACTTCTACAAATGTTTCTTGCCCAAACCTCTCATCTTCTCATAGGTATTACACCTGATTTCATTTTAAGGGCTTCATATCAGAGAAAGCCTCCAACATGAAACTTGGTCTCTCTGCCCTGGATTTTTGATTTTCATCCTTGAAGTACATTTAAACTAGTGCTGCACATTTACTGATTATTGCACATTTCAATTATAACAAATATACTAAGCTAATTTGTCACAAAAAATGCCATTAGTGGAGCAATATTGTAGTGAGTTGTTTCTTGAAGAAAAAAGTCTGTTAGAGCCTACTGAAGACAGAAATTAGTTATGTGATGCCATCTGACTCTTTTCCTGTAATACCAGGCTATTTAAATTTTCATTCACGTCTACTGAAATTGATGTAAAGGCGATAAATCACTGAATGAAGCTCTCAGTTATTAGTTGAAGCCTTAAAGCAGGACCTCAGAAGCCTGCAGACTGTGGGGTACATGTACCCTCATTCTGTGCAGGCTGAACTGGTCCTGCCTGTGCAGTTATATTTCATTAGCACCCGGCTGAGCTTTCAAGCTTTGCTTTTGGGATTTGTTTTTTGCCAGAATAGCTGTAACCTCAGCCAGCTGACTGTCCCCAGAGCTGCTCAATGACCACAGAAGAGATTGCTGGAGTGACACTGTTTTGGATGGCAGTAACACCCAACCATATACGTGCTCAGATCTGCAGGTCGAGCCAAAGATTTCCCCCCAGATTTGGCTACTTCCCTCCAGTCCTTCTCTCCTCCAATCTCACCAGAGCAAACTAATGAAAGAGCCAACAACCCACAAAATAAAAACCAGAGATTGTCAGAATGGAGCAGGTTCAGCAGAAGTTCTCCAAGACTTCTCTAATTTTCCTTCTGCAAACAGTTTGATGTTTTCAGTCTATGATTCTCGTGGTTTGAATATTTTGGTCAGTAATCTTTGTGGTTTTCAGCCTGGCTGAGTCAGACTAAGATAGTGCTACAGCTGTGACAAATATCTCAGCTAACCCAATTAGTCTCACTAATACTGGATGATTTATGCATTGGTTTGTTGATTCTGAAATTATTCATCCCTGCAGTGTACACAGGAGGTGTATAACTTTTGATCAACTTGTATTCAAAACTTCTTGCACACGGGAGTTTATAAACCATAAAATTGCTTTTCACTTTACTTCTTAGAAAAAATCTTACAAAAAAAAAGACAAAAAAGAAAATTTTAAATGTGCTAAGAAAATTATGTAACTTCTTAAAAAACAGAATACTGTCCTTGGAAATGCTGTTAACACATTCAGAGAAATTTAGAATGCCCCACAATAATTATATTTAAAATCTGTAGCTCTTAATCAAATTTGCACAGACAATTCTGCATAGAAAGGAAATCAAAACACATCATTTAGTAGTGCTTCTGAAGCTGCCTTGGACATTGCAGGTCTTGATTTGTCAGTTCTCACACAGGCTAGACAGCATAGAGAAAAATGGTGCAGCAAACTCTGAAAAAGATGTTGGAATGGATTTTTCTTTTTCTCCTTTATTGTCTTTCTCCTCCCTGACTTTCTTTGCTCTCCTTTGCCCTTTTTCTTCTATTTCTTTCATCCCCTCCTTTTCTTTCCATCCCTCTTACTTTCACTGTATATTTTGCTTTCTCTTTCTCTGTGTTGCTTGGCTGGTTGGTTTTAACTATCCTATGGCTTAGTTCTACATAGAAAGATTCCTCTTACTTTGAAACTAGCCATTTATAAAATGACACAGAAAGCTTTTAGCCTAAAAGGGAATAAAACCAACTATTTTAATTGAAATATTTGAAGGCTTTCGGGACAAACTATGTCCTCGAATTTACAGCTTTGTAAATATACAGCTAAGCATAATATTATTCCAAACTTATGCTTATACTGAAAGGAAAATAAAAGTTAATCACAGTGATATTTTTTAAAGCTATGATAAACTTAGAAGGGAAAATTATGTATATAATGTTGATTAACAATAAGTACTTGATCTACACAATGTTAAAATGGATTGTTTTACATTTATTTTTCAAATTCACCTATGAAAAGTCAATTTATTTTCATAGCTCTAATCAGAATTCTAACTATATGCTTCCTTTCTCAACTTCCTGTCCTTCCTTTCCTTCCTCCCAGAGAGCTGTGCTGCACTTTTTTTATACATCAATTGATCTTAAATCATTTTTTGTTGCTGGCTCTGTGTGCTCTGTTATGTTTCCAATTACAAAAAAAAAAATCACTTTTAATCCAAAATCTGAAGGTCACTAATTAGCTCATTTCTGTTCCATAACAAGAGAAACAATGTTAACTTCCATAGCATCTAAGCTGAATATAAATGCCTCATTAATCTTAGACATATGAAAGGAAGTATCCAAGGATGGATGTCAGTGTAGAAAAATAGCCCTGGAGAGGAAGACAGAGGAAAATCAGACAGCATTTATTACCATAAAGACATTCTTGTGTGCTCCATAGACTAAGTGACATCAGGGCACAGTGCAAGGTTCTAAAGAAGTAATGTTCTGTTGAGAAAAACATCGTTTGTA
Source organism: Dicaeum eximium (assembly GCA_013396995.1). NCBI lineage: Eukaryota > Metazoa > Chordata > Aves > Passeriformes > Dicaeidae > Dicaeum > Dicaeum eximium. The sequence goes on from VWZP01010151.1 coordinate 613,387, forward strand.
AATAGTGAAGTTGATTTCAGCTTCAAGAATTCCCACCTAAGCCATGCCAGAAGCTCTCCCAGAGCAAGACTGAGCACCTTATTAGTTTTTAAAGAAAGTGGTGGTAGTTCATATCCTCAGTCAACAGAAAGCTTCCTTCAGGGACAGGGCACTTCCACTTGGTTGCCATTTATTGTATTGCTCTCTTCCCACAGGGTTTTTGGGAATGCATTAGAAAACCTGCTCAAAGTCCTGCTGGACTCAGAGTCCTGAATCAGGATCTGTGCAAACACCAAGCCACCTCCCATCTGCTGAGAGCAATCTGCAGGTGGTATGGTGTTCATTTAAATCAATTAAACTAATCAGTGGATCATTTGGATTTTACATAATCACATATAAGCTGGAGATGAAAACATATTCATTAAAATTGAGAGCTAACTATTTCTTAGTGCTAGTGCACAGCGAGTCACAGAAGTTTTCAGATGTAAAACTGAAGATACTGATATTTTCTTTCATTCTAGTTGGACTGAATAGTCAAAGTTGATGGGTTTGTGGGTTGTATTTGGGAATACTTCAATAGAAAATATACAATATTAAGTACATTAAATAATACTAAAATGCATAAGCCAAAATGAGTAAGGATGAAATAGTAAAATCCTAATGCCTCATTTCCACACATTTGTTGCAATTTCTTAAATTGACATGTTCTGACAATGCACTTTGATTATAATGAAGCTGCCTTTCCAGTTGAAGAATCTTCCACTGTAGTAATTAAGATTCTCTTAGTTTTCCAGTTAAAGTATTCTAGAGAATTGTTTATTCTTTCAAATTGTTTCTTTTCAAAGAAAATAAAAACAAAACCTAAAAAGCAAACAAACAAACAAAAAAACAACAACAACAAAAAAAGCCTAACAGTTCCTTTAAGTAAAGGTTTGTCTCTATTAGATCTAACTTGGGATAAGTAATTCTTTGATGAAATCAGGACGATTTCCTAACAGCTCTTAGTAAAAAACAAAACAAAACAAACAAAACCCCAAACAAATCACCCAAAACCCAAACAAACAAAACATAAAAAACTATTCTTACCTTATCAACATCCTTCCAGAAATATTACAGGAGCACGTGAGAAACTTGAGACTGGAGAGATCTGTGGTTGAGATTTTTTAAAGACAATTTTAAGTATAATCTTAGGACCTTTATATACTTTATTCAATCATCTGGATATAAAATCTTGCCATTCACACACTAGTGGCTGTAGCTGTGAAAATTTGCAAACTATGATATCCTGACTTACACTTATCCATGTTTCTTTTCTAATAAGATTTTTTTTTGTAACAAGAAGTAGAAATATTGAAAATAGATGAAATTGAGTACCAACACTTAAACTGAAGGAACCAAATCTTATTTCTTCACTGGTTTTAAATAATTTTTCACTCTGTTCCCTGAACAGAACTTAAAGAGACAATGCTAACATTTTCTTTTTTCTTATTAGTGTTCCTGGGAAAATCTCTCAAAGGAGATTAAAATATGATTTCTCCAATATTACCAGGCAGTGTTGTGTCTCTGTGCTCCCTTTGTTGTTTGTGGGAAAGTTTTATTTGATCATTGAAAGTTTAATTTGAAGCCCCATGATTTGGATTTAAGAGGACTAACCTGTTTATAGGAGATTATAGTAGAAAGATGTATGAGATAGCTTGCAAATTAAAAGATTTTTTTTCCACAAAAAGAAATATAGTGTGTGAGAATAGACAGCTGTCTCAGATTTTGTTTTATCAACAAAGCTGTAAAATGACGGTTGCCTAAATGAAATTTAGGAAATCTGAACAAAAAGAAAAGAAAAAAAAAAGAAAAAGGAGAGAGCCTCTGGCGTCCTATGTAAACAATACCTTTTGTCTGTTACATCATCATATTGTAATTATATTTATTATGGCTGTATGCTCTTAGTTTGAATAAGTGGAAAATGTGATGTGAGTTTAATTGGCTTATTTGTCGTGCTGAGTTCACTAGTGCATTAGATCCTGCCTTGTCCTGCTGCTAATAGAAACATCTCTTTTAAAAATCAGCCATTCCACCGCAATCTTTCAGAAATATTTCACTGCAACCAATGCCAACATTTTTTAAATTAGATTTAACCCATCAACAGAGTAGGTGCTACCTCCTGTTCTTCCCCTCCTTCTCATCATATTTGAGAAATCTCTGTCCTTCCAGTTCCGGTGCAAAACCTGCTCATCAAAAGCTCTCTCAAAATTCTCTTTTATTTCTACCACAGGCTTCAGACTATTTCTAGCTGCTCAGAGAATGAATAACAGGGGGCAGCTCGTGTGTGTCTTGGTATAGCAGTTCTGTGAATAGAAGGAATAGTTCCTAACCCATCTCAGAGACTGCTGAATGAGGTGTGGAGTAAGAGCACAGTTTGTAATGAATGTTATGGATACTCAGAAATAATCACATGGAGTATTGGAATAACAAAATTGCCTGTATTTTAGGTCTTCTGGCCTGTGCGTTATTCCAACCATATCAAGGTGAATTATGTCTAGAGAGTTAGAATCTACAATTGAATGGGCTGAATTTGTTTCCCTTTCCCATTTACTTATGAAAAATAATTGTGAGGTCTATTTTAATGTCACTAACAGTATGGATCAAACCTAAATGGGATTTAAATGAAAACAGGTAAAAATAGGGAGAAATTAATTTAAACTCAATTCAAAGAAAATGTTCATATCCAGTGAAAGATCTTATGGAGACTGAAACCCTCTAATAAATTGTATGATTTTCTTAGAGGGATCTGTTACTATTAATACCAGCTATTCACTACATTTCTGTGCAGACCTTTTTACAAACTTCTATTTATATTATAGCACCTGTGCAAATTTTTTTCTACAAATTGATAGGGAAGAGTACATCATAAATGTAAAAGTATACATTCATATATTTATTCTCTAAATTATTAGTGAAAAACAAGTTTTCTGTAAACACATCCTTGCTTTTTAGAGAGAGTTGATGGCAATTTTCCAGTTGCAGCCTCAGTTTGTATTGTATATGGATTTTATTGTCTTGTTATCTTAGAGTGGAGGGTGACCCTGCATTTCAATCATCCAACAGTAATTAGCAAATAAATAAATTACATTTGAATATTTTTCAGAATCTGTGAGTAATGTAGACTGAGCCATGGTCTGACATCCTGTCTGGTCAGATGAGATCATTTGAGTTGTCTCTGTGCATCCTGAGTTCAAATTTCCCTTTTGTTTGGAATCAGTAGGCTTGCATGGCTAGTAAAGTCCTGTCTGCTCCCTTAGGACATCCATTATATTGAGGACTTTAAAAAACAAACAGAAGTTAAATCTTTAGTTTTGCCAGGTTACTTTATGATTGTGCAACAGTTCTCTTTGTTTCTTCCTCTTTTTATGAAGATAATTCAGTTGAGGTGTCGATGAGCTCTAGACATAGCTTTGGCTGGGCTTTTTGTTGCAGGATTTATAAAAATATATACATATGCATGGAGCAGATAGGTTTAGAAATGCCATCCTAATCAATTATTTAATTAAGCCCACGAAATAACATGCAGAGGTCTTTATTTTACAAACTCTATAAAATGCACAAGCCCTGAAATACAATGCAGTAATGAGTATAACCTATTTAAAATACTATCCTTTGTATATAATTTTTTTTATTACTATTTTGATTAAGAGTACTTGTTGGATTTTTTCAAAAATATACTTCAAATATTTTAAAATATACTTTAAATATACTTCAAAAATATAGTTCAAATCAAAGTCTTTGGTGCATGATGATTTGTAGTTTTCCCTTGTCTTCTTTGCGGGGGGTATGGTGGGATATTGTTTACTTCCAAAAATACAAAATTCAGTAATAGAAATATCCTACTTTGCTTTAGAAGGAGAGTCAATTATGTATGAAACTTGCATTACTCTTACATGGTTTTGGGCAAAAGGTGAATTATGCTTTAAACTAAAGAGAAATGCATGCACAAACTGTGCACATTTGTTTTGCTGAGCTCTGTGATTTTAAGGATATATTAGAAATTGAGTATTAAAAACAAGTTATCTATGGTGCAATCAGCAATTGCAAATTTTGTTTGAAATCACTCTGCTAAGTGTTGTAAATCATGTCTTGATTCTGAACTGCTGAAATCATGGGAACTTTATCATTTTCTTCAGTCCATATGAGGTAAAGGAAAATGAAGAGGGTACAGGAGTATAAATTAGAAAAGCATTGCATATAAGCATGGATTTGAAAAGTAGGAACTAACAAGGATGGTTATAGATCTGGCCATGTTCACTGAAGAAAAATGCAGAGTAGAAGCCTAAAAATTATCTACCAATATATAAAAATACAATAAAGAGTGATTGATTACTTTTCTTAATTAATAAACACATAACTAGGAATAATGGGCTTAATCTTTTAAGCTTTAATGGTAAAAATAAACTTTATAGAACACCATTATACAATGAAATATTCTGCCAATGGAAATTGTGTAATTATTGGTACAGGAGGTACTTAGAGCTGAGACTTGTAATACAGGTGTAGAGGAAACTTCATCATGGCAAGACATATCCAGCTTTGAAAATTCCAAAGCTGCTGGGTGATCTCCTCTTGCACAAGAAGGATGAGGATATTTTCTTCCAGCCTATGTTCCAGCTGTTAGACCTAGACATTGTAAGGTGTCTCAAGTGTGTAGGATAAAGAGAAAAAAAAATATAGAAGGACAGAGAAGGAAGGTGTGTCTATACGCAGGGTGTGTGTTTGCACCTGAATTCATTTCCTGAATTGCTGTGGTCTTAACTTTTCTTTCATGGAAGCAAATGTAAGCAAGTCCCAGCATTTGGGGCATAACAACATGTGCTGATATCCAAGAGGAGAATTTGTTCAGTTCTGTAAGGGAGTCATCCCTCCTGCTTTCTGTTTCCTGTGCTCTCAGCTCTGCACTGCAGGGATCTGACCCACAGTGACCAATACCAACACAGATCTCTCCTTAAGAGAGGTTGAAAATATCCAGTTAAGAAATTCACAGTGCTGCCAACCTTGACTGTCACCCCACAGCTCAAACAGAAGTGCTTACTCCTTCAGAAACCTTTTCAGAGATACTTTCCCAAACCTACACAGCCACAAGTTGCACAGACAAGTGCTAGTGGATGTAAGTGCTCCAAAGCTGTTCAAACCACATGGTCACAGAGCCCAGGCTGGGTCACCACAGTGTCTGGGCTGGGACTGTTTGGGAGATGGAGGAGAAGTCAGGCCAGCCCCAAAGGATCTGTGATACTGAGACCTTCTCTTCTGCAGTGGTTTATACACAATATTTTCTGAGCAGAAGAGCACTGGGCTTGCTTGAGAATAAAACCTAAAGATGTGCATGCACCTGTTTGGGAAAAAGTGGTTTTGAAGGTTTTTGTTGTCATGTCTCTGGTGAGGTCTGCAGATGAAGTCTGTAATTAATGTAAAATATTGTCAGGTGTTTGCAACTCTACATTTCCATCTGTGAAAATCTGGCCTACCCTGAATCTCAAAGGTAAATGTTTTTGAAAGCTCTGAGCTGAACCCACAGGAGGACTTTCTGTAGTTGTTTGAAATGTGAAATACAATTTATATTTAAGGAAAGCAGGATTCATGGACTAAATATTTTTTCTTGTTTTGAACCTAGTGGATTTACATTAGGAGTGGATTTGGCCTTTACACATAATCATTTAGAAGCTGTCACAGCTCTCAGATTCTTCTCGCAGAGCAATAGGTTCCCACAAACCATGTAATCTCTTCCATACCAGACTGTGAGTTTGATTTTCTGCCTCTCCAGGAAGTAAAAAACTGATGCCTGCTATATAGGATAAGGCCAATATATGAAGGCATGAATCAGCACTTCAGTACATCTAAGAAAATGTCTTTGGTTCTGCAGGGGGAATGGCATTATTGTTACTTCCTTCTTTTTAGCAAGTAGATTAAATAGATTTCTAAATTCCTCAGTCAGTAACATCTGTAAATGAAATGGTAATAAATGGAGTTAATGGGAATATGTAAATAAATGGAAATAGCATCACAAGATAGGAAACCAGCTAAAGAGCTGAGCTTCTGCAAGTCTCGTAAATGGTTCTGAGACTGCCAGTGTAAAGGATGCTTACCAAGAAATCTGAGCCACTGTGAGTGATATTTGTATCTCAGAGACTCTATTAAGGGATAAGAGCAGTAGAAATGATGCAGCTGAGTATGTGCCTGCTCAGTTAATTTTGATGTAAATGTTCTAGGTACTGCACTTAGCAGTATCATATTAGCCTTTACTGAGTTGTTATTCCACAGTAATCCATCAATGTTTTGCAATTATTCATCCCCTGAAGACTGTTTATTAAATGTTTGTGTGCTTTTAGAATTACAGAATGGGTGTTGCAAAATGAGTGTGCAAATTTTGCAAGAGCTCATGTAAGTGTAAAACAAAACAAAGTTGTTGATGGTCTTTATTTCACAATTTCTCCAGATGCTTTACAAATTAAAATAATAAGGCCATGAGAATTAAATAAGAAAGAAGAGAGAGGAGAGGGGATTGTGAAGAGGTGGGGTAAGTAGTGGTGAAGGGTATTTTCAGTTGGGATTGTGATAAGTAAAAGAGTGTTGCTGAAACAGAGACTTAACAGGAGTCTAACCCAGACATGATCTGCAGGGGCTTAATTGTCCATCACTATTTAGAGAGGAATTTTGTATATTGCTATTTCTTTAGTGTTGTTTACCCAAGTATATTAGAACAGGTAGCACAAATATTTAGGACCAAGGCAGTTGTAGTAGTCTGTGGATACCTGAAGACGTCAAACACTAAAATGTTACTTTATGCAAACAAGCAGGATGAAAGTAGTCAGGGTTCTGCCCAAGCTGCACCTTTGCAGCCGTTTCCTGGCTAGTCTGTCAGTGATCTGAGTGATAATAGAGGATGAGAACCCTGTAAATGCACACAGTCTGTCTTGTTATTGTTATTTTTACTGTCCCATGCTTGTCTTCTATGTCTAGCTTGAAATGTCTCTGATTTTGGCCTCAGCACATTTTCTGCAGAAAAAGATAGTGTCAGTGTTTTAAATTTCTCATGTCTATGAGCTGGAGAATGTACAAGCACATAGATACTTAATTCCTTCAGAAGAAAGAGGTCACAGACAGGAGGTGAAGCAGCGCTGCCTTAAAAATTACAGCAATGACAGTAAATGTCTGCAGAGCTGCACTGCAGGAGAGACAACTCTTTCTTCCTTACAGCATGGTCAAGGCCCCCATCCTCAGGAGTTTGAGCTATTTGTGCCTACAAATTGGTGTATTTATTGCTGCTCTAACTGGCCTTAGATATGGAATCTGAAATTAGTCCTCTGTGTCTTCCTCAGTAGGTGGAATTTTTTTCAGAGCAGTCAACGTCTTTTAAAGTCTCAGGAGAAATATTTTTACATGGCCAATGCAGAGTCCCTAAATGGAATTGTTGCCTTCAGGGCAATTCATGTATGTTTCAATTGATTGAATATTTAAAATCCAACCTGATGAAAGCAGACAATCATGTACACAGTGGAAAAAGTTCAGGAAAGATCAGAAGAATTTATGTTTTTAACCAAATCAAGAATAAGGAAAGATTGTTACATGTTACAGACATCTTTTTATAACATACATACTTAGTATATTTTCATATGTGTGTGCACATGTGAATATATATATTGCAGAAAAATTTGTCACGTAAAATCAGCAATAATATGCAAAATGTAAGCATAGATATTTCACCAGACCCTGTACTGTTCAGCTTGATGATAACAAATGAAAAAAATCTGTATAGATCTTTGCAAAGGGTGATAGAAATAGCAGTGTTCTTCCAAACTGTCTCTTTAAATTATCTTTAATTAATTAATGTGCTACTGTGAGCAGAAAATGCTGAGGTGTCTTGGGGATGAGATGAGATGCCCAACTGTTGAGCTTTACAAAATGACTTGAACCATTCTTCTGGTTGTTCTGCAAAAGTGCCCAAAAAGAATTGTTCCACCCTTTCCACCTCTTGGCACTTATTTAGAAAACTGCTAGCCTGTCTTGTGGACATTGCATTTGTCCTCAATATATGTCTTTTAGTCTGCTGTCAGACCTTGTGGTTATTCAGAGCTCTTTTTTTTTTTCCCATATTCTTGGGGAAAGTTATCTGAACAGAAGTTAGCCAGCCCCAAATTATTTGCACAGTTAGACATCAGGTGGTACTTGATCTGTCACATTAACATGAGCAGAGTCACTACAGACAATTAAAAAGATGCATTTATTATATGTTGGGTCACAACAATGCATATAATCATATGGGAATGCTTCTGGAACTGAAAGAGTGGTTTTTGTGATCTTACTCATGATGAAACTCCTCCTCCTGTATTTGCTACCTCTCACCCATTATTTCTCTAACACTGCATGATAGCATGAAGATATCAGGAATGCATTATTGTTAATTTTTAGCTTGAATAATTTTTCCATCTAAACTAGCACTTTCATGCTGTGGGAATAAGTACTGAGTTATTAATTTTGCCACTGTTACTGATATAGTATAATGATGAACAATACCAGAGTAGACTACAATAGAACTGAACAGAGTTTCAAAAGATTTTCCAGATGTGAAGGTCCTAAATACTAAAGATTACCTGAAAGCTTAATTTAGCTTTGTGCATTCAAAGTGTGGGGCAATATCCCAGTAAAGTTTGAAGTTTTTCCTGTATTTGTGCTATATTTACATATTAGGTCTCTCAATCAGTGATTGTTATGGACAGTATTTTCAAAATATAACTAAAATACAAAAAACAGGCTTTCTGAGTACTTTATTTCAGACTTTATCCTGTTTCTCAGACTCAGCTGAAATCTGCAGTGGTGGCTCTAGGTGGCACATTCTAACTGTTTCACAAATCCAAAATGAGGATGTCACCTCTGGGGCAGCACTTCACTAATGACAGAGAGACACAGTGAATGAACATTGGATAAACATGGGTGAGCTCATTCCAGTACCTGTTGGACACAGAGCATCACGTCTGGGGCAACAAATCAATTCATTAATGAGAGGAGACTCAATTCTCCTCCTATGTGAAGAGCTGCTTCTTTCAAGGATATGTGAGCAGAAAGCCACCAGACATTTCTTCTTCTGCAGGTTTAGTTTTCTTGCTTTCTTATGTGTAGAAGAGCATTCCACTCGTAGTTTTCAGAATGGGTATTAAATAAGGAGAGATTTTTATAAGAAAACAGAGAGAAAATAGACAGTAATTTCATAACAGGTGCAGTATGTGCATAATTTCCTACCGTGTATTTATTTCAGGTCAAAGTTTGTATGTCAAACTGCACTGTAGAATGACTTTTTAAGAACACTTTTGAACTCTTAATTGAAGGCATTTGTACTCAGCATTTTTATATTTTAGCAAAGCATTGTAAAAACAATAATAACAACATTGAAGTATCAGAAGTGATATTTCATTTTTCATTTTACCATAATTTTTTTTTTTAAATAAACTAGATTAAAAGCTGGATTTAATTTTACCCCTTTTAGTATATTGCTAAGCAATCTAAAGTCTGGAATATTCTTGATTCCACAACATAAATTGGTGTAATAGTACATTTTATTGCATGAAGGTGCAATGATTTCCACTCATGCTGTGAACCAAATATAGGAGATCATATTGCTACTGGCCTGGGAAATTTATACAATGAATAGTCATTATGTTTCTGATGGAATGGATGTTAAGGGGAAAAATATTCAAGATGAAAAAGCCCGGTAAATCAAGGAAGGACACTGGGTACCTGTAAAGACAGTAGAGGAAAAGTTTTTAGTTCAGGCATAAGGTGGTATTTTATTGTTCACCTTTCAAGGCTGAAAAACTTCTACTACTGTAACTACACTCCTCTGGACTCTGGAGTTTAAATGTTTAGGGTGTTACATTTAAAATAACTTACTTCTTACATTTAGTATTGCATTGCTAAGAGCACAGTTACATTAGTTGTACTGTCCATATTTTATATGAACTATCACCTGCACTGGGACTTCTGTTGTCAACTTCATGCCATTTTCTGCCTTCTGATTTTGCTGGTAGTCTTATGCTGTGTACTTTGAATGGTTTCTATTCTCTTCTTATTGCTCTTATTTGACTTTAAAAGTTACAAACAGGGCCTATATAAAATAATTAAGCATCTTCATCTCAGGTGTGGTGAAACATCAGCTTATGATTATTAATAACATTTTTGCCTGCTGTTCATCTGACAAAATAATGTGAAGTAAAATCATTCTATAGGACTTTGTGTCATACAGCTAAAAACTCCAGAATATGAAATGGAAAGAAAGATGAAATTTTAAAAAATCTCTTTTCTCCCAAGTAGAATGTAATTCCCAATCAGAAAATAAATAGTACACTTACTAGAAGCCAATCTGTAAAAATCATTCAATAAATAACTATAATATGATGTTAAGTTTTGTAGGATTAGCCATACTTTATTATTTTGCTTCAGTACAAAATGTCAGCAAAAATATTATCACTTCCAAACATAAAATAGCCATGTATTAGCATTTAAAAAAAAAAAAAAAAAGTTGTGCACTTGAAAAGTACCTCTTCATATACGGAATATGTTTTTATGCAAAAGCAGCTCTTTAGACGTTTGTTACATGTAACACAATAATGGGTATCTAATTCAAAACCTTTTAACAGAAATGTAGATTTCTCAATAATGAACCTTTAGAAAAACTCTTAAATTCTTCATCAAAATATCTTCTTAAATAAGCTGCAGAATCAAAAACCCCAGGGAGAATGAAAAGTTAATTTCAAATCTGTTAATTAAAGAAAGGAAAAAAGTGTGTTGCCAATGGGAAAATCTATGTCTTCTTCATGTCTGTACCATCATGCAGGTTAAGAAAAATAGAGAAATTACTAATTCCCTCCAAGGTCTTTTCATGCCAGTGTGCTCTAGTGCCATACGAGGTAAACACAAATCCAGTTATTCGTTTTCTTTGACAGCATAAAATAATTTCACTAAAAAAAATACAGTATTCCAATAAAACTGCTTATATTATTTCTGTATTCCCTGATGAACAAAACAGAATCATTGTGACACAGCACAAGGGAGGTGGCTTTACAGGGTAAGATTTCAGGCTCATCTGTGTCCAGCTCCTTGTTGTGAGTGTCGCGTCACCTCGTCGTTCCTCGGAAAACATGTACTCTACAATTGTGTACAGCCTGTCGTGTTGGTAACATCCCTTCTGTTAGTTCCAATTAACAAGGATGAGTTCCTTCAGGGCTCCTGTGGGGCTTTAGAAAGCGGGCTGCTGAATATCTTGTGTTTCTTTGTTCAATAAACGTTACTACCATTAGTTTTATGTAACATTGCAATTTTTATTATAATGCTACATCTGTTAGCAGAAGGCAAACAGACACTGTTTTTCACAAAGAACCAGATCATTCTTTAAAATGTAAAAAACTGAATTTCCCATTTTTAATTCCAAGTGACAGGCTTTCTGTAACCAAAATATGATCCATTCCTTGGCTCCATTTTTACATCAGGCAACACTTTCTCAAGTACTGTGTGTTTGCAGGCCAGCTGAGGACAAGAAAGCAGAGGTGTAATTGAACATTCAGGATGGACTTTAGGGCACATGGCATAGTTAGCTAGTAGTGACAACTGCTACATGTTTTGGGAGTTGTGTTAGACACTCTGAAGTTTCAAAATGAAGGGAATAGGAGTGTTCCCACCTAAATGTGGGTTCTATTCTAGATTCAAAAGCACAAAAATCTTAAGCAAAGCCTGGTTCTGCTGGTGCATTTGAACTTTGCTTTCTGAAAGGCAGCACTCTCCTGGGCACTTCTAGTTGAGTAGTAGTGGCCATTTCTTTTATTGATAAACTCCATTATCACAGGATCATGTCATAATTAGCCTGGGAAGTCTCTCTGGAAACCATGTGGTCCAACATTCCACTCACAGCTGGAACAACTGCAAAGTTATAACCATCTTGGATAGTAGATCATACTAGACTTTAGACTTTGTTAAGCTACCTTTGAGCATCTACAATGATATGCAGTCTTTCTGGGATACCTGTTCCAGTGCTTGATTACTTCTGATGTAATTTTTTTCCCATCTTAATATTTTAATTGATAGTGTTTGCTACTTTTTCTTTCTGTGTATTTGGAATAATTAGGGGAGAATTTAGGCTGAAAAAATTAACTCCCCACTCATTCTTGGATATCTTTTAATAAAAAAACTATATTACTAGATCCAGTTTTAGTTGGAAGCAGTGGATATATTTTTAAATGAAGGAAGAGTGTCAGTTAAAAGTCTGCTTGTGTAAAATATTTGAGATTGGTCGCCAATTCTTGATCAGCACTGAGAAGGTTTTAAACTCTGGGACTGGAAATCCCTGAGATCTAACTAAGCAAGATAAGTGTCATATCTCTTCCAGAGACTATCATTTATCTCTGGATGGATGGAGGTATGCTATCCACATTATTGGAAGCTGGTGCTTCTGTGTCTGTCTCATCCAGTTACCTGCCTTTGATGAGAGGCAGCTTGAGGAAGAGTAGAAGTACACGACCCCAAAATGAATGTGCTAATACTTCTGTAGCTAAAATCATCACTAACTTCATGCTGAATTCATAGAGTCATAAGTTCTACAGCCAGAGGGGATCATTATGTTCACCTTGTCTGACCTCCTGTGTTACATAAAGGATAGAGTTCTTCAACCATTTTTAACAGTTAAGACAATTCCTATGAAAATAACCTTAAAGATACACTGAATCTCCTGCATTATAATAATTCAAATTGTTAATATTAATTTTTTGTTAATTCAAATTGTTAATTAGTCTCAATATTAAAAACATACACATTTTTCTGGTCTCTGTGCATGGATGCTCACCTTCTAGCTGCTCGATAGATCATGGTACTAAACATTTTATGAAGCACATAATTATTCATTAAACCGAATTCCGGCTTTAAAAATATTGTATAATTGGAGACATCAATCACTCTTCCATAATGTAAAATTTGAAATATTAATTAAATCCTTCCATTGTGAGATCCTAGAACATACATGCTTTGGACCTGCATCTGCTTTCACTCATCTTCCTGTCATCTCTTTATACCCTAGTTGCTGAAACAGAGTCAACATATTATGAGTTCATTTGCTTTATGTGTGTTTAAATGTGCTCCTACAATAGCACAAAATCTTCAGGGACTCTGGGATCATTTGGATAAAGAATGTGTATGTAATTCTTGTATTTTTCTTTCTGTTCTCTAATGGCTAGTACATTTATTTCTAGTATATAATTATTCATCAGGTTTTCCTGTACCTGTGGTGTTATTACCAAAATGCAGTTAGCAAATTTTAAGTGTGACTGGCATGCATACATTTCAGCTTTTGCAACATTGTGACTCTTGGCTTTTTCAAGGAAAAAAAAAACAACCAGAGAACATTTATGTCATTCAGTTTTACTTTGTTAGAAGGATATTCATAATTACTATTAAAATGTCCAACAGTATAAACTCGAGACTGTCATCAAAAACACCACCACATCTACATAGCAACATCCAAGGTTAGAGAACCAAATAATGAAGATATATCCACATTGCTATAAAACATGGTTTAATGAGGCATTGAAGCATGGAGTGACAGCAGAGAACTTGGTGCTGTACATTTGTTCTCCATTCTTGTGTCTTCCTCTAAGGGTACTTTTGAAAGAGCTTAGGATCCATTACATTTCACCTTAGGAGATTTTCTTTCAGCTTTTTCATCACTCAGTAAAACAAATTTTCTATTGAGATGGCCAATTTCTTCTGCAATACTTTATCTTCCTACCATTTTCCCTGTGAAGTCTCCTGCTTTTTCCAAACTTTGCAATGTGCCAAGACTTTGTCTTGTCTACATTTTAGTTAGAGGGCACATTTATGGATCTCATACAGTTTACTTATTCTTTTTTTAATAACAGCAGCCCACAAAAAACTCTATGCAAGAATCCATGAAGGTTTAACAGGCGACACAGTGGTGCTCTGTGATACTAGAGAACTAATTCACCTGCAGTGAATTCCTTGACTTTATTGGATTCTAAGGTAGAAAAAGCAGCAGTAAGAGAGAGGTTGTTATTTATTGCAAAATTTTAGATTTAAATTAATGTTAAAGTATGAGGAAATTGTAATGTGTGATTTATAAGCTTGATTTCAATTACATGGAATTTTTGCAAGCCACAGATCAACATCTTGGCTGGTATAAATCAATGAAATTGCTTTTATGCTAGATGCAGGTATGATTATATATTGTTAGTTTCTTCACAACTGTGTTCTTTCCTTCAGGTATTTCACAAGAAAAGCTCCTCAGCCATACTTCAGAATGTCAGGAACTGTTGAATGGTACTTATGGGAGATTTGCATCAGCTGAGCCCACTTAACTTAATCGTTCTTTATTTGTAGCTGATCAAAAATTCAACAGCCTGTATTGTGCCTTTACCTTCTTATCTAGTGGCAGATTGGGACTGCTCTGAAAAGACAAGAGATGGGTGTGTGCTTATTTAAAACTTGGTTTACATTATAGGAAAAAGTTGTGAAAGAAATACAGATTTTAGTTAGCTAATAGATTATTTCATATAGAAATACAACATACTCCCTCTAGTGAGTAATAGATCATTTCCAAAATCTTCCTAAGTTTATAAGATTACTTATTCAAAATGTTGTTGACTACTAAAATTTGTAAACAATCTTTTTTGTTCTGGTGGTACATGGTATGAATATGCTTTACTGCATACATATTTTGAATAATATCTAACAAGTTGAAATATTTCATTAGGTGTATTTGAATGCAAGATTTCTGGACATATATCATTATCTTTAGTTCCTTTTTTTTTTTTTTGAAGCTCTGGTGAATCACAGAACCTATCAGTGGTGAATTAATTTTCTCTATGCTGGTAAAAATAAAGAACTGTGAGTTAAATAATAAATAGGCCAATTTGTACTCATAATTCTTAAATCTTCATAAAGTGTCATTAAAATTCAATGGTTGATATACAGATTGATGTGCAAGCAATACATATTGCAAAAATTATATTCAGTGGATATGCAAGGAGGTGGGGTTATGCAGTGATTATAGCATTACTTCATTTATAATTATTATCTTTATTAGAAGTAATTTAGCCAACCACTATAATTTAGATACACAAATGCTTCTACTACTTTAATAAAAATATGCTTGCTGCCCTTGAAAGCTTCATGCCTTAAGCAAACACAGTGTATTGAAAACTCTCTTTTTCTTTTAAGTTTTCTTCATGTGGAGTTCGGCAAACATAAAACTGTTACTGCTGCCATTGTTTTATTCTACTTTCAGAAATTGTTTACTATCGCTAAAAAAAAAAGGCCTTGGTTCTCATAATTTTTCTTCCTCAAGGTCAACTGATGTAGCCACTAGCTCTTCACTAGGTCTTCAATACCTAAAAAAAGTGTTATTAGATTTATCATTTTTTTTAATCAGGGAGCCTTTTATACTGCAATTCAAATTAAATTTTTTGAAACACATTCTTTTAAAACAAAAATAAAACCCAGCAAACATTTTAAAAACAAGCAAAATAGTTAATAAAACAATGAACTTAGTGTTAAACTGTGGGAATTAGACATTAAAGTCACAGCTTTATGTGAGCTGCGTTTACTTGGTCACTGAAGATATTACACTATTTTTGTCAAATGGTTGACAAAGATGCTCCACCAGAGGTTCGTGTATGTTTCCCTTGGGCTAATACTTTTGTCTGCATAATTTCTGGAGTTCCATGTGTGTTTGTGGTAAACTAGTCCTACAAAGTGGGAGTTCAAGTTGAAGTTCCATCTGGTAACCCGTCAGAGAAAGTTGATGATTTGAATGTCACTCCCTGTGAGCTGGTTCAACAGCTGTGTGGAAGAAGAAGTCCTCCTGAGGGGCAAACCTGGGGCTTGTTGGGAAATGAGGAGAAAAGTCACTTCCCATGGTGTAAATGACTCCTTCCTTTTGCTGAGCATGGTGGCACCAGAGTTGATGTTGGTAGTGTTGATGTGTTTATGTGTTGCTGTTCCCATAAAAACTACAGCAATGGCTTGTCCTTCCAGAGCTCACTGTTGTTGTCCCCTGGAGAAATAATTGTAGCAGCAGAATTAGCTGAGGGTTGGCAAGTCTGAACGCAGCAGTATGTCCTGACTAGCACCAAGTGAGCACAGCAGTACCCATGTTTGAACAGCTTAGTGACAAATGTCACGTGCTGCAGAAACACAAGGAGGGAGCCTGAGCCAAAATGAGCTCCCTGCCTTGGTGCTCTCCACCACAATACCCTGCAGTGTAAGTGTGGGGACATCACCTCTTCCTAGAAAGGGTCACAGTGCTGAAAGGTGTCCCAAAGGGAAAACTCTCCCCCACACATTATTTGAGATAAAAACCCGTTCAGCCAGAGAGATTGACTGCTGCTCAAATAAGGAGAAGCTTGTGATGATTCCTAGAACTGAAGTGTCTGCACTTGAGCCACACTTCATGACAAGCACATATTTGTGGATTTGAGAAGCACAGAGCAAGCTGAGGAGCAGGCAATGCCATGTACACTACTTGAAGTAAATTGACAAGTTTTAAGTTCACCTCATATTTTACAGCTGTTAAATGCAGGGGCATTTTTACATACTGGGATAAAGAGACCACTGTATGAATGGTGTGTAGTGCCAGACAAAAACCCATCCAAATAAGCAAAAACCACAACAGGTCAAGATTTGGTTAATGTGAAAAAGCAATAGTGACACTCTACATATATATACAGACCTCTTGAACTTTGAAGAAGCAGAAATCCTAAGATGCTTAAAAGGAAAGAAAGAGTATCACTAAAAATACAGAATATTCATGTTCTCTGGGAGCTAGCTGGGGATGATAGCTTGGTAGCTAGAATCATTGACCCACACTGTTCAGGGGATTTTATTTTCTAATACTAATTATTAGAACAAAAATTCCTGAATAATAATTAATTGCATATATAAAAATAAGAAGAGGATAATTAGATCTGCCTCAGTTTGAGATAGGCACTTTTAATTTGCTCAGTTATCATCAGTAGGAACAGATGCTAGTTTTTGCTCTTTGGAGCTAAAATAACTGCTCTCTAGCGACTACTGAATTGAATGTTGCAAGGTTGATTATTAGAATTCATCATATAAGAAAAGGAAGCCTCAGTTTATATGTCAATTTTTGTTATCCAAACAAAGTAACACTTGCTACTCACCAACAACTTTTCTTTAAGCTTTGTCAAATACAAGAAAAATATCAAGGTCACACCTGGGAGTGAAATCCTTCAGGTTGTTTCAAGCCCTTTTTTTACTCAGACATAACATTTATGTTTTTCTGGAATAAGGATTTTATCCATTCGTTGGATCACGTAGTTCTCGTGATACAACCTTCACCAGTGCTATAGTTACACCTCAGAAATAGTTCCTGTTGGAGCTAAGAATAGCAATGGCCTTCCAGCATTCAGAATTATGTGGAATTTATTTCCTCAATTTCACTGTATTTGACTCCTTTGAAGTTGAATCTAAGCTTTTTTTTTTTGTCTACCTTCAAAAGAGAAATGAAAAAGGTTTAAATTTATTTTTAAAAATTGAAGATAGTAGTAATATTTAAGTTTACATCATGCACTTTTAAGTTTGTGAGTATGCTATAAAATAATGACATGTATAAATAATTTATTCAACTTGTTATCGAGGAATGGTTTTTTTTTTTTTATTAATGTGAGTTAAACTGAAAATAGTTTTTTTTCCTAAAAACAGATGGGAAAAAATCTGTTTCAAATACTTGCATTTTATGGGAAGTAATATTTCTAGGGAAAGTAATTTAATATGAAATCTAAGATGGTTTCAAAAAAATAGATTTCTTTTCTGAATACTATGGTAAAAATGTTCCATGATGCATTCATTGATGTGAAAGAAGAATAAATTTTCTCTGCCTGTATTTTAAACTGGACTTGGTAGACCAGAAAAATAAAACACTGTGTTTCTTTGGAATTTACTGCATAAGGTCTTAGTTCAATGAAAACTTTATTCTCTATGAGGAACAGTGGAAGAAAAAGAGAAACAGAAATGGTTTTTTAGGGGTTGTTACCCAGATGACATCGGTAAACCAAGATCCCTTGGGGTGGATTAGAATGAAATGACACTGAATGATCTGTGTTTGTAAATATATATGTATTTATAGGGTTTATTTTAGAGCAATTTGGTTGTGTTTGGTTCCAAAGGAAAGCACATACATAGCCATTTTAGTTATTAGGGTCTATAGTAATAAAGCAACATGAAAGCTAAAAATATCACTTATAAAAATGTATGAGGGAAAAGAAAGAAAGAGAAAGATAACCACCCACAGAGCTCACAATGAGACTTGTTTGCTGCAATGTGGTTTACCACTGGTCAAAGTGATGGTCTTGATGTGTAGGGGGTGGGGGAAGAAACCCCTGAAATACAAAGTCCCATGGGTTAAAATAGGCTCAGGCTGGGTGGGACACCCAGGTACCTTCCCCACGTGGAGGGGAGGTTTTTCTCTGCCTCTTGCTACACACCCTGGCTCTGTTGCAGCACTTTAGAGCATGTGCAGTCATCTGGTGGAAGGAATCACTCAGAAATGGGTCTAGGGGCACTTCGGGGTCTTTGATGGTTTGTGGCACCTTCTGAGACATGACAGCTGCCTCTCAGCACAGTCCAGCCAGTAATGCCCATCAGCCCTTCCCTGGAGGAGCAGGGACACTTTTACCCCTGAGCAGAGGACAATGACCCTTAGAAAGAGAACCATGCCAGACTGGAGGGTTGGAGCTTCCCCCTGAGGGGTGCAAACCTGGCCTCAGCAAATGACTCTGTGGGCTTTGGCCTCACCCTGCTGAACCCGACCAGAGCTGTTTTTCAACACAGCTACTAAGAAAGGCTTCCTTTGTGGGTGCATTCTTCTCCCTCCAGGCTTGTTTACTTCTCCTTAGACTTGAAATAACTGGACAATAGTACCAGATTTATCTTGTCTCAAGTTCCTGTCAGGTGGCTTAACTCATAGCCCATTTCCAGTCAGGAGACTTGTTCAGGGAGGGATTTGGCTTTGGTGGTCACAATGGGCAGTTTGCTACAGTGGACAGATTTGGATCACTGTCCTTTGGCGATTTTAACAATGTTTGAGCTATTAACCATAACATTTCAGTCTCTCACAAGTGTTCACACAAGTATTGTGTATATCCTACTTTTGCTCTACTGGAAAGCAAGAGGAGGAAAGAGGGAACAAGATGTTTTGTCTTACTCCAGAAGCAGACAAGAAAACATGTGCTTGTTCTGCCAGTGTGCCTGAGAGGCACAGCCTTCGACAGTCTGTAACCTTCAGAGGAGAAATGTGCTTCCAGAGGGACAGGGCAGTGTGACGTGGGGAGCAGTCCCACAGCGTCACTTCTCCTTCTGCTCAAGGCCTCCACAGCATGGGGTGGCATCCCACAGTAAGAAATCCCCACAGAGGGACTAGCACTGCCTGTGTCTCAGCAGAGCATTTGCTCTGCTGTCTGGAGAGCAGCTGGCACCAGGGATCTCGACTGGGAATCTACGGGAGGCCTCGCACACGGTGCTGCACAGCCACTCCTCTTTTTGAACTTCTTCAGTAAAAATGACTGCAACAGTATTTGCTACATCTGAGCATCTTTTTGTCACCAAACCAAGGTCCAGTCTGGTGTCTGGTGAATGGTACAGTTTTGGCTGTGTATATCAACTTTTGGGCTGAAAGCCAAGGAATGCAACCATTGGAACCAGCTACAAACAGGGAGATATGAAGCCCAAGTTAATGTAACTCTCTTCTACCATTCAGATATCATCCATTGCAGTTTTTGAAAGTACTTTTTGATTCAGAAGAAGTGCTCTGGATTGGGTCTTGCCATGCCTTGTGGACAGATACTGCTCAGAGGTGCATCAGAACATAAATCCGAAGCCTATGGAGACAGAATAGACATATTGAAGGCTGCCACATTTTAAATACAGGGGTTTTTTTTCATTCACACATACCAAGTACTTGCCTATTTTAAGCATAAACTCCCCTCATTTTTCTGTTAGTCATCTGCCCTGATACTCTTAAAATACTTTTATTACTTCATACTGTTTATTCATTATTAATTGTTCTGTATTATTGACACAAATTTAAACAGCTGAAGCGAGTTTGGTTAAGAATACATGTGTGGATGGTTTCTATGGTAGCCTATTTCACAGTCCCTCTTTTAATGCCTCTCAAAGACTGTAGATTTAGAAAATCCATTTTTAAATATTTCCATAGATTTAATAGCAACAGCTAACAACTTCACTAATTATTTTAAAATGTTCTATTAAATAGACATTATACAGTGTGGCTGGATTCCTATGTTTGGATAAAATATAAAAGCCAAATAAGAATATTAGTGGTTTTTGAGTTGAAATGTTATTATTTCAGGCATTGCAGAATCTTTCAAGGTACACTGTGGTGTGTGTATGACTTAAAAGAGTTCTTCAGCTCCGTGGGTAATAAGTACAAGCTGCATAACAGAAGTCATCCATAACAGGGTATTTGTAATGTTAATAAAATCAAGTGGTAAAAAAGCAAGTTGTTGATAGCAGAAATGTTGTCTTTTGCACTAGAAGTGGTGTGCTTCCAGGATTTCTGGAGGTATATTTGAATTATGTGCAGTATAAATAGATGTTTTGTCATCACAGTTAAACAAATCATCCCAAATCTCAGTTAATAATATTTCCACTGATGATCCAATCCATTGAACTATCAGCAGGAATAACAAATACTGGGCAAAAATTCATCTGTAATATCTCACTGTTAGCAGAGATACCCGTGCCAACTGACTACTACACAAATAGTTCTCTAACTATATCATCTATCCTCTTGAAGAGCTGCAAAAATCAGACACTTCCCAGAAAATACTTTGTTCTTCTAAAGAGCATAGGAAACTACTTTCTAATTAAGCTCCTCTAGTAGTAGAATGCATTTTGTATGTAATTAGCTGAACTTTTTATTTTATTAGTAACATCAAAATTGCTGTCTGGATATCATTAGCTGGTGATTTTTATAAATCTGTGTGGAAACAAATGCTCATGCATACATGAGTCTCATCATGATGCCCTTATGTATGGTTTCATTATTGAGATCATTCTCTTGTGCACATATATTCATTTTCATGTAAAACCTATTCTTTATAGTTGTAATAAAGATTTATGGGGGTGTAAGCAACTATGTGCCATAGGAACCAAAGTCTAAATGTACAAAAGAGGCAAAAGTTTGTCATCATGTTTTAGTTTATATCTTTACCTGAAAGAGTGAAAATCTATGAAAGAAGAACAGTGACTGTCTAAAACATGTACAAAAAAAAAAAATTGGACTCTATTAGTTATTTATTAGCTCAACAAGTTCCTAGTTAGCCAAAATAAAAGCCCAGACTTTGTACACCACAATCTACCACTCATTATTCATCAGGTTTTCAAAGATTTGTTCTCAAATGTTTCTTTAGGGCAGTTTACTGCTTTCTTTCATATCTGTTTTGAAAGCTGATATGGAATTTTCATTTTCTAATAAGCATGGAAGATATTGGGATATATTGCTGGGGTATTTGCTAGGACATTAATATGTTTTATGAATAAAATCCTAGTGTCTTCTGGAGCTTCCTGGCTGGTACTAATTTTTGCCTTAAAAAAGAAAGCAACCCACAAACCAATCAAACAAAACACGAAAACCTCTTGAGACAATAATGTGGAATCCAAAATTATTCATAGCTGATTTTCCTTCTTTCCATCTTTTCCACTTTTTGAGCATTGAAAATCAGATTCCTTTAGGGACTTGGCTAACCTTGTAAAGTCTATAATTCCAAATGCCAGAACAGCCAATTTCACAATTTGGCATTTTCCAGGAATTATGAAGAATATAATTTAAGTGTTTAAGATACCTGCATTACCAACAGCTCTTGTGATTTTTTTTTTACAAGTATTTCCTGCAGTCGTCCATGCCTAACTTTACACAAAGTATTCACACTTCTCTGTTATTAGATATTATTTTTGCAGTTTATTGTTCATGTTTTGGAAACTATTATTGCCAAAGATAATGAAAAAGAAGTTATTTTGATTGCTCAAATGCTGTACTGGAAATGAAACTTGGATATCTGGCTTAATACTGGGTTAGAGTTCTTCTCAAAAGAAAGTACCCTGCAGCCTTAATGAGAATTCACCAAGTGCAGGAAAGTGACCCAAGAGATGCCACAATACCCAGCAATGTCACACACCCTTGAAGAGGGAACACACAGTGTATCAGTGCCTAACACAGGACAAGAGCTCAAAGTGCAATATTCAAATATTGTAAACTGTGTAAGGGTAACTCTGGATATGCCACAGTTTAAAGAAAAGTCTCCAAGTATCTGTTTCAGTGCACAGCTGTTGTGATGCATTCCTCTCTGGGTTCTTCTTGCTGGCTCCAGTGGTCCTCTCATAATTAACCAAATAAATAAACAAATCTGTAATGTTCCCACCCGCAGTCTTGAGCTAGAACTACTGTCATTCACATCTCTCAGTTTTACTTTTCTGTTCAGCTCCAATATGACTTTACAGTGCATAAATTATCTTAGGGCTGTTCACTGTCTGTCACATTGCACAAAACCAAGAGAACAAATAGAAAACCCAGGCTGTGTTTAATCAGAGGCTCCTGACTGCATACTGAATCTAAAAATAATTTTTTAAAGATATTTGAAAGGGTGTATGCACCTGGAATCTAATAATCCTGCTAACCACCAGGCAGGAGCTTATCTAGCTTACCTAATGCTTATGTCTCAAGTTTGGGAGTAATGAAGATCTAAAGAACCATTCAAAGCATGCATATTCCATAAAGGAAATGCTTATCTGCTCCTATGTGCATTATAAATCTCAAATTCAGGACTTTGTTGTTTCTGTTCTACACTATAAAATATAACATATTTGTTCTAAGAATTATGTGGTATTGTAGAATGTGTGCACTACACCCCAGTGCACAGTCCCTTAAGACTGCTTTTCAGTCTTTTGTTTTGCTTCTTCAGCAAAAATCAAAATGTATCCAACAATGTCATGAATTCCAAATTGTAGTACAAACTGTGAAAACCATGGGTGAGGCTTTTATTTTCTTTTTAAAGGTTTATTTTGATATTAATCAAATTCTCCACCTAATTTCGGTGGACAGTGGATTGAGCCATGTTGTTATTTCTGCTGCTCTGAGTGAATGCTAACTATGCAGAGGGATTGCAAAGCTTCCTTTTTAGTTCACATGAATTAAGCACCTAGACATGAAGCTTTTCTGTGATGAAGTATGGCTAAGTGCTTTTCACTTTCTACTAAAACTGGATCAGATAATCCAGGAGAGAGTAAAAACACACTGCCTCTTCAAAATAGCGTCTGATTTTTCACTCTGCGTACAGGTAACTTTGCAAATCATGCTGCAGTCCCAGAGCTCAGCAGCTGCTAAATGCCTGCTTCACATAATGATTCAGGTTGGGAGGGACCTCTGAGATCATCGTGTCCAACCTCCTGCTAAAGCAGATTGACCTACACAGGTGGCACATACTTGTGTCCAGGCAGGTTTTGGGTACCTCCAGAGGAGACTCCACAGCCTCTCTGGGCAGCCTGTTCCTCTGCTCTGTCTCCCTCAGAGTAAAGAAGTTTTTCCTCCTATTCAGATGGAAGTTCCTGTGTTCCAGTCTGTGCCTGTTGACCCTTGTCCTGGCTCTGGACAGCACTGAAAGGAATCTGACCCCACCCTCTTAAGGCCTGCCCTTAAGGTGTTTGTCTGCACTGATGAGATCCCCTCCCAGCTGTGTTCTTGCCTCACTGTAGAGCATTCAGCATCTTTGCTAAATTTGAATTGATTCACACCCAGATCTTCTTCAGGAGCACATTTGCCAACTATTAATGCAGTTTGAAACTATTACCCCTGAAAAACATTTTCAGGAATCTGGAATTTATTCCTTTGCTTCTGCAGCTCTCTTTTTTTTTAATAGTAATACATCAGAGAAATTGCTGGTATTGCACACTTGGAAAGGGGAAGCACTTTTATTGTTTATAACCATTGGCAAGAAGGGACTTATGCCATGGTAGTTTACGCTGTTGTTATGAGAATTGTCATAAATACTTTAAGCTTCTGGCTTTGTAGTACGTCTAAAATCAGTTTACTTGAAAATTATGTTTATCATTCTCTTCAGCTGGAAATTCAGTAGATCAAGACAAATGTGGTGCTTCTCTGCTTAATGCAGTTAGTAATTTGACAAGATAGGTATAATTTCCCATACATTTCAGCTCCTCACAGTAATAGTGTTCCAGAGTAATTTGGCAAACAAGCAAAAGACCTAATTAAGTATTGTTGAATTTTTCTATGGCAAAGTGTATACAAGGTCATACCAAGGGCTCAGCTGAAGTTTATTAAAGATTAGCAGCCTGTTTCTGCAGGAGGGATCCCTCCAGCTACTGTAATGTATGACAGCCTGGCAGACCATGCTCCACAGCAAGCTGTTGTACAGAGCAGAGTTACAGAACAAATTCTCAGTAGAGTGTCTAATAAAAGGGCTTCATATATTAAAGACAATAACATTCTATATATATATATATAGTATATGTATACATATACTATATATATATTATATGTATATATAATATACAAAGACAAAATATAAAACTTTTCTCTTTACATTTTGTTACATTTGGAACAGATAAGCAAAACAAGACATTAGTCACTTCCATACATGTGGAAAATTACTCCAGAAGTAGGTCATTATGCAAAAAGGACTAGGTTATTCCCGTGCTCTTAATTTATGCTTGTGGCATAAATTTATCCTTAATTTATCCTTGTGGCAAAGACACACCTTTGCTTTTGAAATTACCTCATGCAGTAGGAACCAATCTGTGACTCCAAATATAAATCAGCTACATACATGTGAAGATGTTTGGATAGTGCTGTGCCAGGTTTGCCCTTAACTTACAAAAAAAAAAAAAAAGTAATAATTTAAATATTTGTAACATGCCCATAAGCTTGGAGCATTGAAACCTGTGAGCCCAGTCTGTGAGTTGGCATTGGACCATGCAGGGAAGTGAGGCCTTTACTTCTACTTTCCTGTGCATCATATAGACTCTACAAGGACAAGATGAGTACAATATTAACCTTGTGATGCTGCCAAAGACTGTAAAATACAGATTATTTACTGCAAGGATAATTTAAAATATGTCTAAAGTACTGAGTGAGTCTTTCCTGTCATAGTTCTGGGAGTTTTAACTAATATTCATATTCCTATGAATAGATAATACACATAAATAAATAAATTTACCTCTATTTCTTTTCTATAACTACATGGAGTTAACAACAAAAAAAAAAAAAGAGGGAGCACATTTCCTGCTTTTGAAAGTAGCAGAGCTGGACAGAGACTGTAAAGACTCAGTGCCTCTAAGTAGTTGAAATATGTTCAAAGTCAGGCTGTGCACTTTGCTCCCAAATAAGCACTAAAATGTTACAATTATGTAATTGAATTCTGAGATTACAAAGTGACATAAATTCCTGGTTTTTCTCCTACCTTTATAAACTGATGTGGAGCTTTCCAACCCTGGAACTCTTCTAGAATCAATAATTCTATACTTTTTTACTAATAAAGATAATCTGGACTGAACACTACATGAGCTGACCATTTTTCCAATCTGCACTAGAAATCACCATAAAAGTTCCATTTATTTATTGTTCCCTAAGCTCATAAAAGCAGTATTTCAAAAATAGTTTATTGCTATTAAATTAACACACTCCTTTTTTTTTTTTTTTTTTAATAGAAGTAAAGATTTCTTACATGTCTAAACACCTGCCCCTGGGTGCCTTAAACTCATTTAAAGGAAAAATACTCTTTCAGATGCTATTTATGTAAACAGCACCTAATTCCTCTCCTGGAATATAGCACCATCCTACAACACACATGAGCATGGAAAGCCTGGACTCAGGTATGGCAAACCACCATAATTCCCCTGTAGAAGAGAAGAAATCAGCTGCAAAGGCAAAGGGTCTTTTTAAAACATAATAATAATAAAAAGATATAGCACACACCTTAAATATCTCTACCCAGTACCAACTATCCATCTTGAATCTATAAATCCAAACAAAATAGTTGCTCACTGAATGACCTTAATATAGATTGGGAGATTTTTTTTGGTGAATGATTCAAGAAGTGGTCATGAAATCAAGGAAGGTCAATACCAGTCCAGATTTTGTAGACCAAGGTCCTGCAATCTCTAAGGTACCTACAGGTTGTGTGACAGCACTTGCATGACTGGACTGGTCATGGTTACTTGAGAGCTTCTCATTTTGTGTCTTCAACTACATCAATAAATTGTATTTGTCAGAAATATGAATAGTGCAAATAGCCCTTGCTGGTTTTGGTCCTGAAAGATCTAAAAGTATAATATTCTTTCATTATGGAATTCAGAGATAATTTTTTCACAGGTTACCTTGGTAACAAAACTGTAACTGAGTTCTTTTTCCCATTTTGGATTAATAAAGGGCTAAATATTATAAGTAGTAGCAACTGGGTCCTATTAAACCTTGATGCTGCATAACAAAAGATGTATTTCTGTAGAAATATGAGGATTGGAATTAGTCCTTTGTTTTAAGTCTTAGATCACCGTAACTTTTAGGCCTGCTTATCTGTCTATATGAATAGAGTTAAAGACAAAATCTATTAATAAAGTGTAGCTCCAGCTTAAAAGCAAGGAAAAAATTTGCCTGTGGTCTGTAAGTTTCCAATATATAGATCTCAATGTTCAGACCTTGATGGGTGTTCAAGATGTTCCAGTAGCTGTGTCCAACTCTGTAAATATGCACATTACAAAGTCCATGGTGCTTACATGAAAATATAAAGGATGACACAAGTAGTATTAGCAGCAACTCAGTTCCTCCAGGGTGAAAGAGTAAAAGAGGCAGTAACCATTGATTATTCCATTAACCAGGGAGTTGCTTTAACCATTTCCAAGATCTCAGGTCCTACAGCCTGAGGGAATGGGAACAGATGCAGAAGGGAAATGGGACTCAGCAAGATTTTATCATGAGCAATAAAATTCTGCTGGGGATGGAAGCTGCTGTTTCAGGGGTAAGAGTCACCCTGAATTCAAGCATCTATTGATCATGGTTTGCTCCTTTCTCCATTTTTTGGTGAGAAGTGACTACTTGATCTTTTATAGGTCTGCAGCCCTCAGTACTCTGCAGTGCAGGGCTCCTGGAGCAGGCTCCCTAAATATGATGAGGGTGGAACCATCCAAGTGACAGTGTTATCTCCTGCTGTTGTCTAAGCAGATCACACAGAATATTTAATTAATAGTTAATGCAAGGCATATGCCAAAGTTATCGTATCTGTACCGTATCTGAAAAAAACATGACCAAGTAATATAAGGGCAGAAATATTAGGTATTTAGCTTCCAACTTAAGAGAGGGATTCAGAATCTGAAATTTAGTCCATTACAGTTTTCTACACAACTTGAACAAAGATTGTGACCAAAGTAGAGAAACACAGGAATAACCAAGTCTGTTGTTGGACCCCCGTGGCACTTTGCCATCATCCCTCATGAATGATGGCTGAATATCTATGTGTTTAAAACAATGGTGTATTAACACTAAACAGCATAAAATCATTAAAATTTCAGTTGTGAGGGAGCTCTTTATATCATCTGGTCCAAATTTTCACTCAAAGCGAGGCTAACATTTTATGTAACTTGTACCTTTGCTTGATTGATAAACTGGTAATCCAAGCTTGTCTACATAAAAAAAATATTGAAGAAACAGTAAGCTAGAGATACTCATCTAATATATGAGCTTCTTCCCTGTGCTGTGTCTGGGAATAGCCTTGATTTGCCAGTGTTTTGTGAGGAAGATACAGTTTCTGTCAATATTCTTTGATAGTGAAAATTTCTCAGGAGAGAGCATGCAGAACAAACATCTGATGTCTGTGCTGTTAGCAGAGCTGCCTGGAGCTCAGGGGCACACCAGAATCCCTGTGCTCCAACATAGTTCTCACAAAGGGCTGGAGATCTTTGGGGGTGCTGCTGCATCCTCAGGGATTATCCTCAGATAATCCATGGGAAATAGATTCAGCATGCTTATGGACAATCCAAGTGTCTGAGTGCTTTAACCATATTATCTCCAAAACACAAGAGTAATCACAAAATCAACGAGTGGGTCAGGTTGGAGCGGACCGCAGTGGTGCATCTGTTCCAACCTCCCTGCTCTAGCAGGGTCATCCCAGAGCTCATGGCCCAGGATTGCATCCAAATGGTTCTGAAATATCTCCCAGGAGGGAGACTCCCCACCCTCTCTGGGCAACCTGTTCCAGTGCTCGGTCACTGCACAGTGAAGTTCTTCCAAATATTCAGATTGAACGTCCTGTACATCAGACACTGCCTCATGTCCTAGTGGTTGGCACCACTGAGCAGAGCCTGGCTTCATCTTCTTGACATTCCCTCTTTAGATATTTACACACATTAATGAGGTCCCCTCTCAGCCATCTTCTCTTGAGGCTGAACAGGCCCAACTCCCTCAGCCTTTTCTCACCAGAGAGATTCTCAGATCCCCCAGTCCTTGTCACCCTCCACTGTATCCACTTTGAGAGCTCCACATCTCTCTTGCACTGGAGAGCCCAGAATTGCATACAGTACTCCAGATGGACAGAGTACTCCAGATAGTAGTATGAGAATTCCCAAAAATTAACAGCTAGTTTGAGTTGTAAATGTTGAGAAGGGAATTGGAATCAGAGAAAATGAGGGAAGGGTCTTATAGATTTATCAAAATATATTCTCCGTGTTAGCTACTGAAATATTGTCTTGACAGTCTCATTCAGTCTTTGCCATGGATTTCAGGTTGTGTCTGAGGAGAAAAAGGTCTCTATGACAGGCAATTGAGTTAACCTAGCATTTTATGTCTCTGTGTCTATAACACTGTGTCTATATGTCTATAACACTGTGTCTTCAAGTAACAAAAAGGAGGTTGGACAGGTTTCTAGCCTCTTCCCAATGTCAACAGTCTTCAACCAAACCCTGCAAGTGTGATGTAATCAGTACAGTATTGACAAAGAATTGATTAAGATGTTTCAAACACTCTGAGACTGAGGAGAACCAAAAATACTTCATTTCCAAATGGAATTTTGAGACTTAATTAGTGTTTCAGTCAAAGCAGGGGTAGTCTGACCACAGTAAACTGGACCATTAGGAAATCAGGTCAGTCTCAGACTCTTCCCTGCTGACATCTCAACTTCTGCTAGCAAAGCCAAGTGGCTTGTCAGGCTGTGTGTAATATTATCTGTCAGCTTTTACAGAGTTCTGTCATCCAGCGATGACAATAGAGGCAATAACTAAATATAAACACCTGTGCAGTTTGACAGCATGGTTAGTAGGTGATTTTAATCCCACAGGCCCTAAAGCCTAACCATTTGTCAAGTCCACTTATGGCACTGAAACAAGCAATGTGAATATAACCCTTACAGATATACTTAGAGAACTATTCTTTTGTGTTCTAAATAAAGATTTAAAATATCATGAGGCAGATTAATCATAGGAAAGACTTTCTGTTGTGTTACCTCTGAATTCCTCATGTTGCTAAGGGTCTTTCTAGTAATGTATGTGAAAAGAACAACAGTGTGATAGTTTTTCACTAGTGAGAATAAATATGGATCCAAATAATATCTGGCATGATCTTAAACATACATCTCACATACCTCTGTCAGCTTCAGCAAATACAGCTAGATTGCTTTGAAAGGCATCCTCACAAGGAAGATGTGCTATGTATGATGATGTGTATGTGGTTTACTTTTTGACTTTTCCAAAGCTTTCAAAAAGATCGTTCTGCATTTAGGCCATGTGTTGACAGTGTGTCTTTCATCTTACTAATAGGCACCACAAGGCCACATAAGGAGGGGGAAGTCCCTGGTGTGGACTATATTTTCATCACTGTTGAAGATTTTATGGAATTGGAGAAAAGTGGTGCTCTCCTAGAAAGTGGAACATATGAAGGTAAGCACACTTTTACTGCTAAATTTGTATCATGTTTCCATTGTACTATTTTCTCATTTGATGGAGTTCTCTGGTATATCCTGTTACAAATATGTCATTGCTACTGTCATCAGAAATTTGTGAAGAGCCATACAGTCATTATGAAAATATTTTCATATGTAAAAGCTAAATGCAGATGAGTTCATTGTCATTTAGTATATTATAGTGGTTAAGAGAAACATGGTACTACATTGCATTTACAGGACAGAAACACTAGTCCTTTACACCAAATATTCAAGGGCATTTTCACAGAATTTCAGCAAACAGCTGCTTTTCTAACATAGGGCAAACACATTCTACAGCAGAAATCAGGTGTAAGGCTGACTTTTCCTTTGCATGTGGGATCCTGCAATTATCCATCTGTATCAGAAGTTGAAACCTCCCTACTTAAGTAACACAGGAAGAATTTGCTATGTCATGTCTTATGGGCTTTGTAAAGTTATTGAAAAGAACTCATTAATTTTGTAATATGGCAGAGGGATAGGGGCTGTCCTAATGGCTGTATTAGAAATGCCTGTCCATGGGGCAAAGAGCCAGCAGCTTACTGCATTACTCTGCTTCCCAGGAGAACCAATGATTCATCTGATTTTAAACCTTTTCCAAAACACAGCTGTCCTGAAAGTGAAACTTTGTTGTAAAGAGGTGGGCAGTTACATAGCAGGGTATTTTAATAAAACCAGAATAATGATACACTATTTTAAACCAGATGTTTCTTGCAAATATGCTAGTATTTAAAGTAACTAGTAATGGATAGTGGTTTTTTACTGCAATATTCAGAATTAGAGGGAATGCCCTCTATAGGAAAATATGACCCACATATATAGTATAGCCATTTTACAGAAATCAGCCCCATATTTTCACCTTGTAGCAAAAAAAACAATAAAGACCTTTTTGTCTTTACTTTGTCCCTGCCAAGAAAAGCATCTGAAGACAAATAAGAGGCTATTCACCCAAAAAAAAATCATTAGCTGTGTTATAAATAGCAGCAAAGAAGGTAATTTTTCCCCACCTAATCAGCACAAAGTACCCATTGTCCAGTAAATAAATTTTCATTAGGAGTTATATCAATACAGAACTTGTAACAAAGATTTCCATTAAAGAAGGTCAAATAAAGGAAAGTATGTCATCTTTCAGGTTGCTACTTTTTTCACCACTGTCTGACATGTAATAGTACAAGTTACCTAAACATTAATACAACACCACAATTTTACTTTTATCACAGGTTAATTTAATAGTAAGCCTTTCTTGAAGTCTCTTTTTGTTACCTTAAGTGTTTGAAAGTAACATTAGAGGAGCTTAAATGGAGCACAAGTCTGTCATTGCTTGACCATGTAATTTCATTAGTTTGCAGCAAGTTTGTAGAGATTGAACTGCTATGTTAAATTAATTCACAGTGCTCTTCTGTCCCTCGAGGGATACTGAGATGTGTCTTTTCATACCAGCTACCAGAGCTGAGTGGACAGCAAGGTGAAATATTGGTTGAGGAAGTCTGCATAACTCCTCAAACCAGCTTAGGACCCAGCTGAAGAGAGGTCCAAAGTCATTTGCTTGTCACAGGTGACAAGTTCACTGAAGCCAAGGAATCAGAAACTAAACATACAGCAAACTAAACTCAATAGACCAATTCTGCCTAAATCCTGTCTTGGATTCCAAGGTTTTCTGATCACCAGATGGGCATTCTGACAAAAACCAGATAATCTATTATCTGCCTATGCCTTATGCCTTTTATTACCAAAAAAATAGGTAACATATGAGAAAATATAGCTATTTAAAGATGTTATTTCTCCTGTTCCCATGCAAAGTTGTTTGTGCATGACCATACAAAGTTACACCTTCAGTTTCGTGGTTAATTCTTGACTGTAACACCTTCTTTGGGGAAGAATTTTATTAATCATCCTGTCACAAGTTTTCCTGAGCACATTAGGACTTGAATGATGAAGTTTACTGGTGAAAATTATACCAACTAAAGCAAAGAAATTTTTGATTTCCCTCATGAGGAGATGATTTTTCAAGTCTTTGATAGATCAAGCAACTTATTTGAGCATACGTACTCTGGGAGATGAATTTTTCTCTCCTTATCAGCACTGGTTATTAGATTTATGAAACAGATCAGCCTTCTTTTTAATAGGTCTCAGTGATAATAGATTGGTTTGAATATTTATTTGTTTGTTTTAAGAAAATAATTTTGTATTTAGCTAAGTTTCTGTGTAGAGTAGCTGAGTCAGTCTATGCTGATTATCTAACCACAACCACTATGAACCAGTTCATCTCTACCAGAAAAGTGTTTTAAAGAAGGGATTTCTCATTCAGTTGAGATAAAAATTCAGACTGTACACGTGTGTTGTTTTTCATCACTTTTTGACTAGAAGGTTTGCTTCAGTCAATTTACCTTCTACTGTGTGAATTCCAAAGAGAACCAGGAACATCCAGGTAAGCCAGAGGAGAAGGAGGTCAAGTGCAGACTTACCTGACACTGAGTGTTTTTATTGTTCATTATAGTATCTGGTATTGTTGGGAGGGGGATTTTCTCATAGTAATGACAAAACCAGTAAAACAATCAGAAATGTTTTGTTCTATTGCAGTAAATAAGAGTTGTGATTCCAACTTGGACAGGATGCAATCTAAAAGTAAAAGCAAAATATATTCTTAGAAAGGTAGAGTTGTATAGTTTTTTCTATTTTTTTAAATTTGAAGCACTTTTTTTTTTGTTTTAAAATAGATTTTTAGGTTATAAATTCTTTAGAATTAAAAATAGGATACTCTGTGACCTCCTTACTGCTTTAGGCTTTGAATATGCCTTTCTTTGTCTACTGTTTTTGTGAATGAGTGTACTATTCCAAAGTGCTGTAGAAAAGCAATAGTATGTCACGACAAAAACTCCACAAATCTCTTTTTTTAGCAATTTTGTAAATATGAAAATATTTCATTTCAATCGGACTAAATGCATTATTATTTTGAACTTTTCTACTTATGTCTTTTTTTACCAGCTGCTGGTAAGAAGACTATCTTCATAGATATTAATTATTTTAAGCATACATAATGTTACATAAA
The DNA here is from genome assembly GCA_013396995.1 of Dicaeum eximium. Classification (NCBI taxonomy): domain Eukaryota; kingdom Metazoa; phylum Chordata; class Aves; order Passeriformes; family Dicaeidae; genus Dicaeum; species Dicaeum eximium. The sequence goes on from VWZP01010151.1 coordinate 646,465, forward strand.
CAGTTGCTATGTTTTGCAGGTTACCTGTAGCTAAATTCCCTGTCAATCTAGGTAACATTATTCAATGCAGAACAACAGAAAGAATACAAGAGGCAGTTCCACTCTCACTCAGAGTGAGTGACTTTTTAATAGAGTTTGGAATTTCTAATAAAATTACAAATTCTATTATGTCTATTTATCCAAAATTTAAAATTTATTATATACCAGCACCTTGCTATTGGAGGCAGGGGCTGTTGGCCTGAAGCACATTAAGGATTTATTTCAAGATCTTTGTAAATAGCACAACACAATCCTAAAGGTTTCATTTTGTTTGCTTTTTAGTAGAATTTCAATTTGCTGTACTGATTAAAGAAATTATGAAATGGCTCAAAATGATAACTTCATTATCCAACCCACTTGTTTAGATGACATAACTGTGGTTCTATAACCAGAGGAGGAGGTTATAGAGGAGGTTATAGGTTGCTGTGCAGAATGAAAGCCACTGTCATGCTTACTCATGTAACACAGGATGACATGCTCCAGCAAAATAACCCACATTCCTTTCCTTATTTCTGTCATGAAGATCAAAGATGGTTCTTGAATTGACAATGTGGTTATCAATGTAGTCATCAAGATGGTCATTGGTTGACAATGTGCCAATCTATAATGTGCAGAATACCAAAATCTGTGGTGAACAGACAAATTGTGTGCCTATGTGTGTGTACAGGCTTTTACAATTTCTCAGGTAGAAGGTTTGGCTCAGCACACTGTCATCTCCCTGATATGTCAAAACTTGCATGGAGACTTCATGGATCACTGATATCAAATGTTGCTCCAATCTCCTTATTAGATCAGCAAAATTCTTAGCCAGAGCAGTGTATCAGTGGAATTTAAATGTACTTGAACTGTATTTTGCTTAAGAATGTAAACACTCATTAATAGAAATGTAACAGCTTAAATATTTCCAAAACCCAGATATGTTAAGGCATATGATTGAAGGTTATAGTAAGATATCATTATGAAGTGTTAAAAATGTAAGAGTTTAAGTGCAATGCATGCTATGTGTAGAATTGCCTTTTAAAAGTGACATATGTAGTGGCAGTACCAGAAATAAGAAATGTTCAGTGCATAAATACTGTAAGAAAAAGAAACATGGTTGTTGGCAATCCATGAGGATAGAAATGTATTTCAAATACATTAAAGCAAGAGGTATTTTAGCAACGTGGAGCTCTATAACAAATGAAAACATGAAAAAGCCTGTTCATTAACTGTTAGATGTGGCAAAAATGAGAACATAAACTAATTCGACCAGTACACTTACTAATAATGCACTATGTAGAACTCCTCTTTTCTAACAAATTTTTGTTTTCCTCAGAAAATCTCCATAATAGTTGTTTTGTAAATGACATCTTATTTGCTTTTAATATTAAAGTCCTTAATTTATTCCTTGAAAAACAATTATTTTAATTATTATGCCACCAGGTTTTTTTTAAAAATCCACTTTTTATTAGTTGTTTGTTTGTTTGGAATTGTCTCAAATTCATTCACTGAATTTCCAAGTGAAAAGTCCAAGATCACTGAAGCTATTTAACCACTTACATGATCATGGACTTTCTTTGGCCCCACTGAATTCCATGGTAAATTTCCAACTGGCTTAAATGAAAACAGAATTTCACCCCTGGTTTTTTTTCACTGATGGAGTATTATTTGGCAGAAGGATGAGAGCTGGGATTTCCCTAACAATCCAGAAATCTGTAACTATGTAAGTCTTTAAAAAACAGGTTGAATACATCCCATGGGTGAAACCTGAGTGTTTTGCATTACTTGACTATTCAAGGACTAAACTTCCAGTTGCTGCAGGCACAGGTTTAAGGGATCATTAGAATATTTGGGGAAGATGATGTGGGTCACAGCCAGTGTCTTGCCTGAGACTCTTCCAACAACTGGCACACAAGCAACACTGGGAGGTGCTCTGATTCCATTCACCTGGAGACAGTGCCATACTGTCTCCTTAAGAAGACATTAAGTTTTACATAGGCTTTCATTTCTTCTCTCCAGCCAAATTTAGCCTAAATGATCGAAACCCTTCTGTTCAGCTAATGCGTTTTCAATTAACATTTCATTTTAATATCTGTAAATTTTAGAAATGAGTTAAGGACTGTTCCACGTAGGCAATGGAAATTTTAATTACTGCTTTGTGGTGATAATGGTTTTATAAAGTGCTGGTGTTTGATTCCAGTAGTTTTGATTCCATTCTTCCTTGTAAAAATTGTAAGGTATTCAAAATTCCACCCACTTACTGTATGCAGTGTTCCCTTGTGTGCAGGACATCCTGAGCACTCCACAGCAGATGGATACAAAGGAAATTAATCAACATAAAGATAATAAAATGCTACCCTCCTAAGACCTAAGCACAGTAGTTAATGAAATATTCTGATTTAAAATGGAAAACAAAGTGTTCATGAGGATAGATGCATAGAGATAAAAATAGTAGTCCTTCAGAAGCCATGTCTTTTAACAGCAGAAATTGTTTTCAAGGGCATAGAAGAATGAAAAGAGATACTTGATAGTAAAAATCATATTCCTGTTGAAAGTGCCTCTTGAAGAGGTAGATCTCATATTAATATGATGTCAGCATTTCACCCCCATATTCAGAGAACTTGTAACTGTGAATATTTCAACATTTAGGTTGGCAAATAGGAGAAGAAATCTTAGATGCAGTCAGTGACTTCTTGATCTGATTGGGTTCTTTCACCTGTTCTTTATTAGTAAGATTTTATGGGCTTTGTTGTGTTTCCTCTCTTACTCTTAGGGCAGAGGCAGGAGCTGAATTTCATCAATAAATATGAAATGCAAAGAATGTAAATGGTCAGAAGCTTCAAAATGTAATGGCAGTGAATATATCAACATGTATGATATTTTTTTAATTAATTTTAAGTCATAAAACATCACATTTGCTTCTTTTTTTAAATTTTATTTAAGTATATTGTCATTTTCTCAGGGAAGTGATTAGGAAGGAATCAAAATTAAATACACATTATTTCCTTTTATGAAAAAAAATTATTTCCTTGTATGAAACAACAGCTGCTCTTAAAAATTATGTTTTTGCATTGTAAAGGGTGACTACCACACTTTCTACAGTACCTTTTTAAACTCTGAAGGGTGGGAGAAGTGTTGCAGAATGTATACTTTGTGTCTGTTCTGAGGTTGCATAAATGCTCATTATTTTGACAATTGATATTCCTGATGTGTGGTTAGCAACAAGGTTTATGGTTGGAAGGTGGGTCCACATCAGGTCATCATCCTCCACAGCACTGGTGACACTGCTGGGAAGCTTGCAGATACCTGAGGCTCCAGATCATGTCAATAGACAAATACTATTATTCCACAGAAGTTTAAGATATGGTCAGTTTTGATCTACTGCAAGAATGCAACCAACAAGAAAGGATAATATCCAGATGTACATCATAATGCAGCATTAAAAAATGTCACCTGGGGGCTACATGTGCCAGGATAGGTCAAGCCCATTCCCACAGGCATCCAGGAAATAGAAGCTTGAGGACTGTGGTTTTGTGCATGGAATTTGGAGAGTGGGGCCATTCAGCCTTTAAGCAGCCAGCATTCTCACCCAAAGACCTGATGGCTCATTCCTCTTGTTTACTTCCAGAGGAATCCAAGAGATCACTGACTTCTAACAGGGTTCAAGGCAAAGAAAACCAAGAGTCATTGGAATTGCCTCTGTCTCCAGGAGCATCTGTCAGCTCCATCCCCTGCCCAGCAGGTAGCCATGGACACACTTGGTCTGTGTGTGAGTTTAGAAGGCTGAGTGGGCTGCACCTGACTGAGCTGTGGTGCAGTCAGCACCCAGCTGAGCTCCCAGCCTGGCCTGGCTGACAGCTGTGCTGCCGAGGCACAGGGCTCTAGGAGGCCAGAGCACTTTCTGGCTATGCCAGGGTGCTGGCTGGTGCTCCTCCTGAGTCAGTGTCCAGTGCTCCTTCCAACCACATGTGTCAAGTCCCAGACCAAGCCACTGTCACACGTGGCTTGGTAGAACCCATAATTCTGCTGGCTGGGGCTGTCAGTTCAACAGAGGCTGCAAGGACATTCAGTTCAGCTGATCTGGGATTTGTTGAGATTCTGTGACTGCTACAAGCAGAAGCTCATTCTCAGCTCAGAGTTGCTTCAAATATTATTGGCTGGTAATTTTCCCAAGAAAATCAGAAGGATGTATGTTCACCAGGCAAACACTCTTCTTTGCTCCTGTGTGTTCCCAGCATGTAGAGCAGGACCAGATCCAACAGTGTACAAATTATAGGAGTCTGAGTGCTCCAGAAACCTGGTCTGCTCGAATGGGCTCACTGAAACAACTGTCAGCATACTTTATTTTGTATCAAACCTAGATCAGCACCAAGAAGATATCAATTGCAGGGAAATCAAGAAAGAAATTTTGTCTCCATGCCTTTTCCCAAGCTGGGTGGACCATGTATCAACTCAGCCCAAGACCTCAGCCCTAATCTTTAGAATGCTGTACAGTTACTAACAGAAAAGTATTAACAAACTGAAGTGTCCAGGCAAAAGTAATGCAAATTACCAGGAGAGTTGTAGGGAATGAATTTAGAGAACACATCAGACAGGGCTTTGTTGAGTAATGATTGAGAAGCTCAGAGAATTTAAAATGTGTGAACCCAATGGATGAATAAAAATAATTCAAAGTTGGGCAAATAAGTAACCAGGACTAATGTGATGAAGCTGGAAGAGATTAACATTTCAATTTAATATTGGGGAAAAAAATTCTCATACTGATGTGATTTAAAAGCTAAAATAACCTCAAGAGGTATAGATACAAGTTTTATCTTAGAAATTTTAAAAGTAGTTATTAGTAGAAATATTCCTGCAGTAGTAGAAGGATTAATTAAAGGCTGTAGTATAGTATTGTATGCTTCAGTATGGTACATATTAATGCTCCCTATGTGACACATTATGCTTTGATTGTGGGTTTTTTTTTATAAAACAGGTCACAACCAGTTCATGTTTGTATGAGTTACATTTCTAAGTGAACTTTGCCTGCAGTACATTTTGTGTAGCTTTAGTTTAAATGCAAACAGGGCTAGAAAAAAACCATCAAACTGTACAGCCTGACTTACCAGGCTATCACACTGATAACCACATATACCTGCAGGTATTACAAAAGATGTAAAACAATTTAACATTCAAATTGCAAATCATTACGATGTGCTCTGCAGAAATATTTATCTACATTGCCCAGTTACAGAGATCTCCATTTTTCAGTACATTACTGGAAAGACACAATATTTATTATATCCAGTTCACATGTATTTCTCATGTTGTTGTTTTTGTGAAGCTGCTCTAGATTTTATATCCTTCTGGATACTCCACATTCATATTTATTATATTCATCAATATTGAGCTTCATATCACTTTCTTGTATCAAATAATATTCTGCTAAATACCATAAACTTCAATCCAAAAGGTGTTTGGGAGGTTCTTCTGAAAACAAATGGAGAAAACCTCCTTTCTGTTTCTCCCAATCTCAGAATTTTCCAAAAATATCGAAGCCATTATATTTTCTAAACTCAAGGTATACTGAAGCTTCCACAATACCTTTCTATTAACATTGTTCTATGAATCAAAATATTATGTTTTATTTCTGAGTATGTTCCCTAAAATCCTTCTTGTCTTTTTTGAAGATGAATAAGTGCTGTAGAAACCTCTCGTGTTGCTCTTGATGTGCTTCAGCAATCTCAACTGCACCTTTTCTTTGGCCTTCCTAATTCTGCCCTGTGTATCCAGGAAACAATTCTCTATTTCTCCTTGTTTGCCTGTTCATGCTTCTGCCTTCCTGGCACACCTGTAGTGAGGAGATTCCTGGGAGCAAAACTTACCCTTATAGTCTTCCCTTGCTTGCACAATGTTCTATAAAATCAGTATAAGACCTCTCTGTACTAGCAAGGATTGCAGTTTCTGTATTTCTATTCCTTCAGCAGAAATTGCTTTGCAGCAAGACACAAAAAATTCCAATTTATGGCCTTGGAAGGAATTGTGAGGGTTTTTTTTAAATCTCAGTTTGATTACTCTGTTTCAATATCAAGGTACTGTAAGACTTTGCAGTCCTGCATGCAACCCTGGCCATGGTTGCTATGGTGGACTCCAGACAGGTGAAAAAAAGTGTGCATCTTTCTGCCTGCTGGCACAAAATAAGACAGGAAGCATTCTGTCAGGATGACCTTAAAATAATGAAGGACTTTGACAGAAGTAGGTTGAGCCAAGTCCAAAATAATGCGGTATGAGTGTGGGAAGAAGGCCTGGATTTGTATGGTTAATTGAAAAGAAGGATTCAGCTTCTGATACAGCTTTTTGTGCAATAGAGTTACATTACTTCCCAAGTGAGCTAATTAAAGCAAGATAAAAGAGCAAAAAAACACAAGCACTAAAAGAAGTGTTTGTGTTTCAAAGTAAGGAGTTTCTGATTAGACACAAAACAAAAAAACCCTGAAGATATTAAAAACAAATGAGCAAAACCTTTCAAGTGTAGGGAAATCTGTATATTTGGTTTATACAGTTTTCAAAAATAATGGCTCTGTGTTTTACCTTGTGTAAATGAAAGCATAAATAGAATTACATGGGGTTTTGGCCAATGGTTCTCCTTGTATTTCCAAAAAAAATTGTAGAGAAGCAATCAGAAGCCAAGCAGCAAATATGCTACTAGAGAATTAAATATGAAGCACAGGTGATGACATACATTTAAAGTTGTTTTATTTTGTGCTTAGAGAAAAAAATAGCCAAGAATATAGAATAAGTTTTTAAAGATACTACTGATACAGCAAAAAACTACACCTGCATAAGGAAGGTTCACCAGCACTGAAAGTGGTGCAGGAGAGGTGCCACAATCTCCAAAATGAGTGGCTCTTCAGAGATTTGTGTTTCCAGACTCAGTTAAGGTAAGTCTAATCTGCTTCAGTCATCACCAGGAAGAGATAGGATGCAAGATAGCCATGACCATGGCAGGTTGATATCTGACGTAGTTTAGAGCATCCTCAAGGCTGCTGCAGATCAGAGGAATGCAAAGACAAAAATCTTGCTTTGATCTAAGTTCACCACAAATTATGTTACACACTTTATCAATGAATTCAGGACTATGAGAGAAAAAATCTACCATTTAAAAAAAAATCCTGAAGGCCTTCTGAATTGCATAGTGATGTGCCTGATAAGAATACTGAACTTCCAAATTGGTGACCAGGAATCAAATACTTTTACTGTCCATGGGTAGACACATTTGTGGGGTCTTCCACAGACATTGAGGTCCACTGTAGGGAAATGATACTGTTTTCTTCCTTCATGTTTTGTGCCTATGAATGCTCTTCCCTAATAAGGTTTTAGCAGCTTTAGATGAAAGAATTGTTGCTATTTGTATTTATGTGGTGTCAGACAAACCCAGGCATAGACTGGAAGCTATTGCCTAGGTACTGCAGAGGCAGAGAAAAAATAAAACTCTTTCTTTTGTGAATTTATGAGTATATTGTAAAATGAAGGACAACAGATGAAAGCAGTCAGTAGGGAAACCAGATGAATGCCAAGCAGTGGATGTGCATGGACCAGAGCTTTGGTTCCTTTCATACCTGTACATTGGAACATTAGGGATGAAGGAAGTGAGAAGGAGGTAAATAGAGGTATTGAAGAGGCAATGGGCACAAACATGATCCATCTGAATATCATAAAATGCATTTTAGTGTGAAAGTGTCCAAGTGCTGGCACAGGTTTCCCAAGGAATTTATGGAGTCTCCATCTTTGGAGACATTCAAAGGCCATGGGCACCCTGCTCCGAGTGACCCTCCTTAAGCAGGGGGGTCAGACAAAATGATCTCTGCAACTCCCTTCCAACTTCATCTGCCTGAAGTTGGTGACATCATAGTGTGGCTATAAATAATTCTTCCTGAGGGCACGTCAGGAACAGCAGGAGTTGCAAAGAGATTTTGTAAGAGCGGGTGCTAACAAGAACGGAAAAGGTAAAACAAATGCTGAGTTGAGTAAGGAGTTGTGCAAGTGGGAAAATAATGTTGGTATGGAAAATCAGTGAGGAAGGGAAAGACATGGGTGCTGTGATGAATAAAAGGCTGCAGGTAAATTAGTCAAAAGAGGCAAAGTGTTTAAAAGATAGGTAAATACAGTGAGGATTGAACAGCTCTTGCAGCTGGGAGTGCAGTGTTATCTCACTCTGAGAAGCTGGAAGATCCCACCACTGGGAAGATCTGGAACTGGTGTAGCTCATAGCTGCTTTCTTTCTCAATTTAATAAGAAATATGTTCTATTAGTTTAATAACCACATGTTAAAATGAGAGCAGCTGAATGATGTTATCACTTAAAGCTTCACTAGGAAAGTTTATTCACAACTAGAAAACCTTAAAGCACAGATTCAGGCATGAACAATATTATTGTCAACATTTTTAATACATTCTGTTAAAGATAATTATATTCAGTGTGGTTCATAATAACTCCAAAGGATTTATCCAAAGCAAGTTGGTTTCCTATTTTCTACTACAGTAGGGAGGATAGGCTGCATGCTATCACAAAATATCCCATGAACATTCTATGATAAGGCTTTGAAAGGCTTTTACACAGAGACAAAGGAGGAATGTGCAAGTCTTTCCTCCTCCCCTGCCCAGTGTGTGCCAGGCCTGTTGGAGATTCCGTGGCAGATCCTGCACTAGCACTGTTTTGAGGAGCACTTCATTTGCTATGGATAGACTGAGTGTGACAAGGGAAAGAGCATCCTCCTCACCAAGCTGGCACTTGGGATGTGTCAGACATGAGTTTTTCTTTATGAGTTAGACTTAACCAAAAGCCGCTGGCTCTTGTAACTTCATAATTGAGAGTCCTTTGAGAAAAATTCTATCTCGCCTCCCTGTAGAGATTTTGGTTGCAGGTACTTGTGTTGGTAATCCCTAGCACACGTTTTGTTGTCATATTGTTCCCAGCTGTATTTTGATACTAGTCTGCTGAGCATAAAATCTCTACAGCTAAAAGAAATAGAAATACAATGTTCTTCAGGCTACTGAAATTATTATATTTGGAAAACCTCTACCTCTCTGTCTGAGACAGGATAAAAATCTCTAGATCGATGAAAATTGAAATAAAAACTCTGATTGACTCAGCTGTAAAAAATATGAAAGAGGACAGATGGTATGAAGATGTGCATGATTATGTGCTCAGTGGCAAAATTTAGCTGGAAAGAGAAAGGAAGGAAATCAAAGTGGTGGAAATAAAGGAGCTGCCCCTATGGCACTATTTAACAATTTCCCTTCATAATCTCACCTGGCAGTGCCTTTCCAGTATCAGCTCCCAGCCTTTGGTGCCTCATTGCAACCCCCACATTAAGGGGTTACCATCAATCAGTGGATTGTTCTACCTAAAGGAATAACTGTGACACAAAGGAAAGTATGCTTGGCTCATCAGGGTAAAGCAAAAGTTTGGTTTGCCACCCATGGGAAGGGTGGTGCTTTTGCCTTTTCCTTACTGGGATTGCACTGGAGGGTGAGGTAGAAACCACTAACAGGAGCACAGGAGGTACTTTGTGAGGAGGCTGAGTGACCACGGCACAATAACCCTCTTGCCTCTCCTTTAATGCAAGCTCAGAGAAAAATATTTTTAGGGACTGCGAGGTGAAAATTTGGTATTATCTTCTATGTGGAGGCTTAGGTTGAATCAACTGGAGCAGAGCCTGCATCTGTGATCTTCTCAACTTTAAGCAGTCTTTACCTAAATTCTGTATGCTCTTTTAGTTTTATCAGTTATGAGTAATTTCCTGCATCCTAAACTATTTTTGACCCTTGGTACTACTGCTTTTGTCAGAAAGTACCAAGTACCAAGAAAGTACCATGGGTGGGAAAAAGAAAATCATTCCAAGCAAAAGATTAAAAGACAATGTCTTTTCGTAAGGAAAATCATTCTGTTTTTTGAAAATTTCATAATTTCTCCTCATTGTACATATGTAGTGTGTTTGGAGTTTTTATCTTAATGGTACATGTCTTGTTCAGAGCCTTATTTTTCCATATGTCTTCAAATGGTGAAACAGCTAATATGAACTCAAGAGACCCTTTTTGGGAGTGTGGCAATCCAATTAGATAAGCAAGGTTTGGGAAGAAACATGCATCACATATACAGTAAATTTTTTTGAGACAAGTTTTTTCCCCATAGAAATGCATTGTCCTGTCAAAATGCTGTTAATGTATAGAAAAAGTAGGGCAGGGAGGGGGAGAGGAGGGAAGGGCATTGCTTTCTTGTTTGAATAACAGGTTGCAGTTTCCACTCTTTTCAGCACTGCCATAACTTTTTAACTTATAAGTATAATCTTTATTTGTAAAAAAAGGGTTGGGCAAAGCATAGTGATATATTTTATAGTAGCCCTCATCCAGCTGACCTGCAATTTACAAAATAATTACTTTCCTTTGCTCCTTTATCTCATTCTTGCCATTCCTCATTTCAAAGATGCCCAGAAAAACATTGGTTTCTGAGATAGCATTTCCTTTCAGAAGTGACTTTCCAAATAAGTCATCAAGGCAGAAGAAGGTAAAACAAACCAGCTACTTCCAATGCCTTCTTTGTATTTTTTGATCAGGTATTGAAAAAATTCTTCACAGCACCTTGACTTTATCAACTGCAAAAGTTTGCATTATATATTTTATAAAGACACAGAGCGTTCAGATAAAATAAATATTTAATATCCTTCTTTCATTTCATTCTGTATATTTTCATTGCATGAATGGGTCAGGAATTCACCAGGAAAAATTGCATGTGACTGAGAGGTAACTGAGGGGTTATTTATGTATTTATGTAACTTAAAGTCCTTAACTTCAGTGCTCCTAATCATCCCCTAGAGGCATTTAATTATCTTCATTCTCTGTATTGAGAAAATCAGTGCTTAACTTTGGGTGCACTAAATTACAGGGCACTTGCTGAAGGAGTTAAGTAGGTGAGGTGAACACTCCTATCCAGCTGAAGACCTGTTTAAGATCCCAGAAGAGGCCCTTGGCAGAACAGGGACTGTATTCCAGGGCTGATGATCAAACAGAGGGCAGGAAAATGCATCAGTGTTTCAATCTGTTAGGTACAGATAGAGAGATGAGCTACCATTTCCATCAATAGCCCTGATGAGCATAAACTCAGAGGAAGTCAGTTCTAACATTCCCTAGGATTGCAAAGGAAGCCTGACAGGTGAGGGTCAGGCTCCAGGTTTACTCATATCAGTGAACCTGGTATCACAGTGCCAACCACTTTGGCACTACAGTGGCTCTCTGAGATGTGACACACAGACTGCCACAGTCTGGCTGCTCTTCTTGTCTGGCACACAGATGGCCACCCTCAAGATCACAGGCTCACAGAATTGCTTAGGCTGGCAGGTGCCTCTTCAGGTCATCTAGTGACCATCTTTGGGAATGAAGAGGGGGCAACAAATATTTCCTGGGCTTTAACAAAACTTTTGACACTGTTTCCAACACTGTCATGGGCAAGCTGGCAAAATATGGACAAGAGAGCTGTATCATGGCTTGAAAACTGGGCTGAACAGCCAGGTCCAGAGGGTTGAGATCAGTGGTACAAAGTCAGGTTGGAGGTAAGACACTGCTGGTATTATGCCAGGGATTGATCCTGGGGTCAATACTCTTCCTCAAACACCTTCATTAATGATCCAGAAAATCCTCTGCAAGTCTGTAAATGATACAAAACTGAGAGTGACTGATATAGACACAGGGGTGTTACCATTCAAATGGACCTGAACAGGCTGGAGCATTAGGCTGAGTAAACTCATGAAGTTCAGCAAAACCGGGGAAGAATAACCATTGCCTGGGAGTACATTATCCCCAGGCAGAGTTCCAGGAATTCCAGCTGCAGTCTCACAAAAAGTCACCTCGCCTTCCCAGCCTGTTTTTCCAATAGCGTCTGTACCCAACCATTTCAGAAATTTAGTTGGTACTGCATCCTGTGCCCGTTAGCTCAATGACTGTAAGTCCATGTGGATTTCTGATTCCTCCTCCTGGCTTGCCCATGCCATATCCATTCTTGTCAAGCATTTCAGAGAGGCACCCAGACATATTCATTCACCAGAACAGTCTCAAGACTGTTTTACAGGCACCTTCTTCCTTTTGGACCTAGGCTTAAAGTGATTACACTTCATTATTGGTTTTGTTGGTTTCTATGTCACTTCTCTTCCCATCTCCCCTGGCTCTTACCTTGCCTGTTCCATCCTCACCTTGCTCACTTGCTTTTTGAGGAACCTCCACCTCTCCTATAATTGCCAGTTTAAAGCTCTCAGTTTGGCCATCCTTGACACACACTGTGTGCTTCTGGTCACATGCTTTGGGCACAAGAACTCCTCCCTCATTCTGCATCATTCTGTTCTTTCTAAGAAAGGGATTCCGGACTTCTGCTGTTGTAAACTTACCAAGCTCTATCTCACAATCATAGAATATCTTGTTCTTATTTCATATGAAAATATTGCTGTAGAACATCACTCCTCATCTACATAGAAAATTATCTCTAATTTCTGGATTTTGTTCCTTATAAGCCAAAATCATTCACTTTTATGTCAGTACTGGATTTCCTTTGCATGACTCTTTGCTTTGGTAGCTAATCAATGGTCTAAACATTTAATTTTTGGTATATCCTTGAGTGTGATCCAACATAGTTCTCATGTGGGACTAGAAGATACTACATATGACCTGTAAGTATTGCACCTTTCTGTAAGTTTCTAGAGGCTACACAGCACAGACTACAATGTGTGAAATGGCATTAAAAATTATATTTAAGTACCGGTCAATTTTTCATTTTACTCTTACGTTGTCCCTTGCAAATGTAGAATCTTTGTGTTCCACCTCATTCTCTTTCTGCTAAGCTGAATGAGCCCAGGTTGGTTTAGTCACTTCCTATGCAAAGGGTTCATGTAAAACTAAATCTGAAGAGAGATCAGGTTCCTGGTTTTTGACTTTAAAGTGTGTTTCAAAGCCCTGTATGGTTTTGAGGTCAGAATAATAGACCACTGTGTACTTGGATATTTTTCCCCCTCTTTACTTATATTGATATTTATTTGCTTTTCTTCAAACATAGAATTTGATATATAGATTTAATATCCTCACTGCCAGTCCAAAAGGTCAGGTACTGGGTTTCTGCAGTGGAAGTTACCTGTTATCCCTGTTTTGAGAACACTGAACTTTTCTTTCCCATTTTGCTTTCTCCCCCACATTCTGCAGTATATAATTACAGATATGTTAATTCCTTTTCACTCATGGAAAATAACTGTAAATAATATTAAAGAGGAGAGTGAAGTGAATTTCAATATCAGAAGTGGATTAAGAATCAATTAATGTTTTTTTTTGTGTTCTTTTCCTGTAAATTCCCCCAGAGCTGAAGGCTAAATCTTCTCCTTTCTCTGTTAAACCAGGGTGGCTGGAATTGGGAAAAAAAAAAATACAAAACCAAACAAATTAGGTATTCAGTCCTCTGAAATACATGCTGAAAAACTCAGGGGAGCAAATTTGGAATGTCTTGCTGCTCAGACATGAATGTTTTCTTATCAGCACTGTCTTCTTTTCTGCTGCTACCATGTTTGCTTTGGCATTCTTAAGAAGTGCCTGAAAAGGCAGATATTTCAAGCAGTAGGAGTCCAAAAATAAATGCTCTAACCATAATCATCCCAGGTATAACTAAATCTTGTTTATGTATTTGATTACCCCTGGCTGGCTCACCTTCTGGCGAGGAAAATTTGTCATTTCAGTAGGGGGGAGAGGGGGAATATTTTAAAATAACTTCCTAAATAATAGCACAAACCAGAGCTAGTCATTAGATTTACCTATCAGATGTCTGAATATTTATGACAATTTATGTATTGTTCATTTGTAATCAGTCACTTGAGGAAACGAGTACGACTGCTACACAGAATTCTATTTTTTCTCATTTTGCTTAATATGAATAGACTAAAATTAAATGAAATTACAGAAAGGAGATTTGGTTAAGTCTTGTCAGGTCATTGAGGTTGTCTGCCTGCCAACAAAGCTGTGTTGTCTGAGGTATATGCAGGTGCTTTGTTTCAGTCTAATTTTGAATGACTCATAGGGTGAAGCTCCTTGCACCACGTCCCTTGGGAGACAGCTCTGTGATCTGACGTCCCAACGGGGAGAAAATGCTTCCTGATACTTGGCTGGAGGTTTTATTGTGCACAGGTTTAATCCACTGCTACTATTTGTATCCACCAAGGACATTCAAAATCATTTTTCATCTTACTCTGGGTTTACTCTCCTAAGAGAGATAATGATCGTATTTCCCCCTGATTTTTCCCCACACTGTATTCTGATTTGTAATTAGTTCAGTCTAACTAAACTATTCCTAAATACTGTCTAAGTATTCCTAGAACCATTGCATATACTCTGATGCTATTCTTTCATGTAGTTTTTTTTCCCCACTTGTTTTTTGGCACTGAAATGCTTCAAATTCTGGATCCAAGGTAAAAGTTATCACCATATCACTTCACTGCAGCTCCTTCAGTCAGTGCTCACTGTTGTTTCTCCACCAGCCTCACTGCTTTAACACTCTATAGCACTTGGATGGGTTTGGCATGTGTACCCTGGGACCTCATCACAGCATCACGAGAAGGGAGAAGAGGAATCAAGCTGAAAGTGGAAAGTCTGAAAAAAATGAGTATTTACAGATTAAATTAGAGGGAGTGAGGTGGTATTAAAATTAAATATCCTTTAGTAGCAGTGGGAAATTGCAGGGTGTTAGCCTGGAGGAAACTGAAATTTGAGGTACCACAAATTTATGCAGAATGACTGGAAGCTAAGTATATAATATAAGGGGTAAAAAAGTGAAATCTGGACGATTCTTATTACAGCAAAATGTGATTTTTTTTTCAGAGAAAAAATACACAGAAAGCATCTATGCTTTAGTTCACTAAAATTGGTTTAGAAAAGCCTTATGTTCTGTGGTACAGAGGAAAATCAAGTTAATGGTGCTCTGGTCCCTGTGGCCTCTGCACCCAGACCTGCTGCTCAGAGGAATGGGGTCTTGCAGCAAGACTTCCAGTCCTTCCCTTCAAAAAGGCTGGGAAAAGAATTCCCTGCCCTTAGAGGCAGCCTGGGAGCTTCACGCTCTCCACTAGGACCTCCTTGTTCCTCTAGTGGGGCTTCAGTACCAGCTATCATTTCTTATTAATAATTTTGCTTCATGCCAGAAATTCTCCCCTGATGCATTGTATTTGCAAGTCAGATCAAACACAGCATATGTCCTTTCTCTCTTAGCTAGAATTAGCTCATCTTGTCCTTCACTGGTGAGTTCTTTTTCCTGAACGCCTTCACTGACTTGTGGCTCTTTCCTAGACACGTTATTGTTCTTCTTTTCATGGCAGCAAATAGAAGTTGTTCCTGAAGGAGCTTTCTTGTCTTTTTGTCAGTCCCTATGGGACAATGCTGCTGGTGCCCAGTACCTATTTGCAGCTTTTAAGCTTCCCCAGAATTATTTGGGGTAAAGGGTTTCAGTGGTGCCTTGTGGAGAACCATAAGAAACTTAAATCACCAAAGAATTTCTTTTTCAACAGTAAATGCTTTTGCTTTCATGGAAACCATTTCTTAATAAATGCAAGCAAATGCTCATCATCATCTTCACCAAATATTCCAGGGTTTGTCAGGTCATTAATTATTTCATAGCTTCTAATAAGACAGATATTTATTTTTTGCACTTATTATTATTTGTAATTCCTAGACTCTGCATTTTCTATCTGTTCTGATCCTTTTGTGGTATATTGTGTAATGATAACTTTTGCTCTAGAAAACTTACAAGTGTTTTTGAAGATCTGTGTTTAAGATGCATTTTACACCACAGATACATTCCTGAATGGTCCCATGTGAACACTGAGTAAATAACTCAAAATTGACAATCTTTTACTTATAATTGGAAAGGCAGGATGGCAATTGGATTGAACTGTTATAGCAGTAAGTTCAGAAAAACAGCCATCCATGAGGCTGAGATAATATTGCTTCTGAAGCACAGCAGTAAAATTAGATTTCAAATGTATATGTGAAAAGGGAACTATATCTGATCACTTTGTCCCCTGATATCCAAGGGTATCCATTTAGGTACCAGGTAAATCAAAATTACCTTAGTAGGAAAACATACTTCTGTTTTTCCCCCAGGCAATATCATTTTTTAAGCTAAAAGGACATTAGTAGGATGAAAGACAAATAAGGCAGTAACGAAAGACAGAAAGGAAGATGTATAGACATAACCTAGAAGGTTTGTAAAAGGTCTAGTGAGGAATTTCAGTATTAGAGAAATCATCTTCTAAAAAATTCTGAATCTCACAATTCTGAGATACATAAAATACCTTTGGAAATGTCAGGAATGTGATGAAAACTTTATCTGAATATGAGGTAAAATTTTTCTATCAGTAATCATAAGTATTGTATAAATTAATATTAATTATCTAGTAAAAAAATTATCCAGTAAAAGCATTAAGGCTTGAATTGTATTAATTGCTAATTGAATTTAAGACTTCTTACACTAAGACACATTTGCTGATATATTCACATCAGTAAAACATTCTTGAGAAAATGTGCCTTATGTTAGCAAGAGGGGTTTTGTAAGGACAGAACTCCCACTCATTCCATGAATAAGATAAACTATCCCAACAAGAGGCATTCTTTGCTAGTATAAATATGTCCGCTCTGAGGCTTTTGCCAAGGCAGTCCTGTTGGTTGAGGAGGCTGTGAGGAATATTTTTTCACACTTCCAGTGAAATTACTGTGACAAAAATCCTGATTAGTCGTCAGTCATTTCAGAATTAAGGAAAAATCTGGAAATCTCGGTGATGTTCCCATGTCTGTTCTAAGGAGAGCATAGAAGCATCTCTGATGTTTTGGATAATTGAGAAGAATAGAGTACAATATCTAAAGCCAGAAAAATTGTGTATTGCCTTTCATAATTTCATTGTCACCAGTTTCAATAAAGTGGTTGAAGTCCTGGCTAATTAAAGAATGTATTTTATAAATCAGCAAAGAAAATTAATTTGTGGTAGTGAAGACAACTGGATCACTGAGTGGGCAAGTGGGATTTGGTCCTCAGGAGATTCACAGTCTCACTCAGGAGATTTGTGTTCAAAATTTCATGTTTGACTTGTAAGGTGTATCACCAGTAAAACAACATTTCCCAAATGTTTCTCTTACTGTCTTATTACTGGGGCAAAGTTGTCACACGTCATTAGCCAATACATTCTATAAAAAAAGAAATTCAAAATCATCCTGAGGTAATTTAAATTTTTTTAACATATGTTTAAAATATTAATTGCAAACCCAATACTTAGGTTTCTTTATGTTGCTCTATGCTTAAAGTGCACATTCCAACAAGGAATGGATTGAATGTTTAGAAATCAGAGCACAGGATACATATGTTTGGTGAACATACCATGATACTATAAAAGTAAATTTTTTAACCATAAGATAACTTACCATTTTGAGAAATATACTTGAATGCAGTCTGCATGAAATCATGTGAAAAACATTGGACTAGAAGCATCTTATTTCCTGTAGGCATTCATAGGGCTGAGAAGGTAGTTAAACCTTTCTAAATGAAAATTACTTATGAGATAGATTTAGAAGTTTGGGAGTTGGGTATTATAAGCCTTCGTTTTCTCATCTTAAAGTCACTTATAAATCACCATGCTATCCAAATGTAAAGTTGGGATTACATCTCCAGATCAGTTGATGAAGCTGGAAAAGCCAAAATCTAAAGATCCTGATTTTATTATCAGGATTATTTTTATTATTATCAGTTAAAATTATGTTTTCACTGTTAGTTCTCAAAATTATCTTAATGCATATTATTTGGTCTGTGGGTTTGAGATGAGTGGTGTTAAGAAATGAAAATGCATTAAATAGTATGACATCTCTTTCAGTGTTTATTACTTTGGTAATTGAAACACCCCTCCACTCTAGAACACTACTTGTTTCTACTCTCATTTTACTGATTCTATTATAGCTTATTTGAATCTAAGGAGATATATCAATAATCACTGTGAATATTTATTGCAGTGTTCCCATAAATTAGCTGTTTCATGATTGTTCTCCATTTTGGATTTTTATGTTATTATTTCTGTGATAGACAAAAACATGAATTCTCTGTTCCAATCAAAAGATTAATCACAGCTCAGAATTTTAATAATCCCTGAAATGAACTATCCTCAAACTAGTTACCTACAGACAGAGCTCAAGCAATAAGAATGAGTAAATTTGAGAAACTGTAAAATGAAAAGAGAGACACATCTTTATAATCACGTTCTCTAGTTTATTTTACTTCACATGCATATGGACTATTAGTATAGTGAGTAAAAAAACTCTTCCCACAAATTCTTAGGAGAAAGTCTTTATTGTCTACCGAAAATAATTAATGGGGCTCGTAAATTTTCTCATTTAATTTCATATCGACAGAGTTTTTCATTATTACAGGAGCCGGTAAAATCAGGCTCCTGTATTGGGAGTCACATCTCTGGTATTAAGCACTTTTGTTATCAATTAGCTCTGCATTAGCTAAAATAATGATATAATTTCTGAAGATTTATCTAACTTTTGAATCCAGTTACTTTAGGTTGAAAATTATGTAAGACGGTTGAAACTACTTGTGGCAAAAATCTTAGAAGTGCCAAGGTGGGTTTGATGTTTCAGGTGCATTGAACACAAAAAAAAGTTGGCATTCCAGGTAAGGTTATAGTATTATTTGGGAAACAAAACTATACAAAGGAGTAAGCTGTAAATAGTGTGGATAAAGTAGATTTAGAATTTTTTACCTGATTACTCAGAGTATTTATGTATTTATTCAATTTAATTTTTTTATCAAGCACAGAGAGACCAGAATAATGAAAGGATTAAATGATTTACATAACTACAGCGAAAAAGTGATTGAAAACACGCTCTCAAATATTTGAAATGTGTAACTGTCAGCAAGGAGGAGAGGTTATTTAGGATGTTGTGAGCAGTATTAGTAAAATAGCCAGATTAAATTTAAAAAGAAAGGATTTCATCTAGCTCTCAAGGTTAATTTCTGACAGCAAAATTTTTTGGGTCATAAAATGTTTTTGAAAAGAAGCAGCAGCGAAGTTCTCTTTTAGGAATCAAAAGTAAACTAAAGCACACACTGAGAAAATGATTTGCAGAAATTATTATCCTAAATGTCTCTGGGATCCAGCTTTAAGAACAAAATAAATCCTTCCCATCTGTACTTTTGACCAAAAATGCTAATTTTTATGTGTTTATTTTCCAAGACTCATCTTAGTATTCACATGGTGAATAAGTGTTTGTTTGTTTACATTTTTTAAAAGATTGGAGCAGCTTTTGATTAGTGCTATGAATTAAAATTCCTATTTAAAGCTAAAAGGAATATTCACAACAGAAACTAACATCTGTCTACAGATAACAGAAATTTGGTTTTCACAGTCAGTAACCTGCCCCCATGACTCTTGCTTATATATTATTGTAATTTGTTCTCTATTAACTGAAGATTTTAGTAGTCCTTGACTTTTAGGTTTTCTTTTGATGTTTAGTGTAGAGGTTTTGAAGGACATTGGATGGGGACAAGAGCACCAAAGGGCTCTGCTTGCCTACCAGATATCCAAGATCACCCACACCCTTTCAATGTTGCCAACAGAGGATGGGTCTGTAGGGAGGCTGAATCTTTTAGGTAACAAAACTATAGTCTCTAAAAGATTTTGGGATGCTGACAGAAATGGTGGGAGTCATTTCCATGCCAAGACACTTGTGTCTAGGATTCTGATGTCCCACTGCTCTCTGTTAATGAGATCCAGTTAATTAGCCAAGGGGAGTCTGGAGAGGGATTCAGCGATGGGCCACTGTATGACTGCTTCGGGCTGGACTGAACCATTCCAAGTCCAATGTCAGGCCAGAAGAGTTCTTAAAAAAGAGCTGCTTAAATCAGTCCTTTAGCATCATTTGGGAAAATGTATCCTGCCTCTGCACTGGAAGGCAGTACAGGAACACAGGAGCAGCTCTGCAAGGAGAGCCATTCACGTGCTCTGGTCCCAGCTGTCACTTGAACACCCTGCACTTAGGCTCTATCCTTGCAGGCTGAACACACCTAGGGGACAGAGGACATCTTCTGGGTTAGTTGCACCAGAAATAGGTGCAGTCTGTGGGCTCTGAGGTGGCTCCACATGCACAGAGATGCATGGGAAATGGGAACAATGGGGGGTTGCATCACATGTGCACTTCCAATCCAAACTCCACTGCCCAAATGTATATACAGATGTGCTTATATCTCTCTGGACCTTCAGCTGCTGTTCCAGAAAGGCACAAGTCTCCCAGGAGACCTAGTCCTAGCCCTCCCAAGTCTACTAGCCCTGTGTGAATGCTCTGGGCATCTCACTGACTCCAAAGCTGCAGAGGGCACTTGTACTTAGTCAGCTGGCCTGACTAAGATCAGCTCTCCACTTCATTTCATGGACGATTATACACTAAAGGTGGACATCTGAGTTCAGGATTTGTTATCAATTGCCCAGTTCCATACAGTGAGACAGACTGAAGTTACAAAATTCAGTCTCTGCTAATGTTAACAACGAACTTTCAATTGCAGCAGCTGAATCTTCTTTTTTTTTCTCTTGTTTCTGGCATTGCCAATTGTTTCTAGGTTCGCTTCATGCTCTAGTTTCACATACTTCATTTTTCATTTATATTCATGTTTGAGTAATGTAATATTTATACATTTGGTCTTGGCATCCAGTGAATACTAACGACAGTCAGACGTTCTCTCAGTCCCAGAAGAATCAGCAAAGAATTTTGTAAATTACACTTCGCTTATCACATAAAATCTCACACAAGTATTTGGCTGTGTGTCAAATGCCTCTAGATCACAATTGTAGAATTAAACTATGGAAGGTTTATAAGTGCTCTGTTTTCTGCTTTACTGTAGAATAGACCAATATTTCCAGTTTCCTTAGCTGGTAAACTTGTTCTCTTTGTTTTATTCAGCATTTAGTAGCCACAGTCTGGAGTGAACTTTGTTAGTTAGTAGTGGCTGGAGTATGGGAGAATTTCCTTTGCACAAACTATAGTATTATTTTTTTCCTTAGCTCGATGTTCTCAAAAAGAATGATGAAAAACAGGTTGCTGTAAGAGTAGCTTCCAGTCTGGTACATATCCCCACAGGAATATGGGGAAGAAAAGGCCCTCACCTATACTTATATAAAAGATGTATGTATGTATGTGTGTGTGTGTGTATATATATATATATGTATGTATATGTATATATATATGTGTATATATATATATATATAAAAATATAAATAACTGTATAGGATAAGCCATCTTATAAATAGTGACTCTAATCTGTAAATGTAAATGCTGAATAGATGGTTTGAATGCTACCTGACAAAAGCAGACTGTTAATGACTCCTTCCAAACAATTACAGTTAGGATTTCTCATTTTATTTCCATTTTATTTTGCACAACTGATTCTGTAATTCTGGAATGGGTAACAGATCTGGGGAGAATTTAGCTGAGGGTTAAGCAATCACAAGCTGATTCAAGCCTTTTTGAGAGCATTGGATACAACTGGCCACTCCATTCTCTGGTCTGTTAATTAACTGCTGTTTTTTCCCCATGTCTTGATCATACTGAAGGTATCACCCATGCTTCTCTTAATCTCTAATATATTATAGCTAGCAGATCAAACTGCTGGTAAAAATTAAGTGTAAGGATATTTTGCACATAGCCTGACACACTAAAGTATCTCATTAAATGACTCACTGAATATAATGTGAATTATTCCAAATGCTGGTGAAGCTGAGTCAGCTGATCCAGTAGTTTATAAATAGCACAAATACCTTTTCTGCCTTTCATGCTGTCTCTAGCTATTACAGTTCATTAAGATCAGATGCATGTGGCTTTTCTCTGCTATTTGGATTATTCAATCCATTAAGACACAGGAGTGAGAGAAAATCATGAGAACTTTTGTGTCGATGTTGTTGCCAGGGAACCACTTTTTATTTCAGTGCCTGGGACACTGGTGTCACTTTGAGTCTGAGTTGCAGAAAAACATTTCAGAAGAAAAGATCAGGGATGTAAAACAGAATTAAGGAAATCCTAAACTTTCATTTTAAAGAGAAAAAGAGTTATACCAATTGTTTCAGAAGCATCCTGAATGGCCTGAAAGTTTGGGGTGTTTTTTACAAATCTAACAAAGAATATTTCAGTCTTTCCAGAACTGTCCTCTGCTCACAGGTATCTGTACAAACTCATTTGTATGCCCATATTCCTGGAAGGGTTTCCTGATTTAATCTAAACAGACTTTAACCATTCTATCATTTAAACAGCTTTATAGGCCACATTTCTTTTAAGAAAGTTTGTATATGTAGTTTTTGAAGCACAATAATTATGAATTGAAAAATAAAAACTAGAACAAATGCAAATACAGTCCATAGCTATGAAGTCTATATAACATGAGAAATTTCATCACTGGATTGCGTTATGTAATTTAAAACTCATTTGAAAATTTCATTTTGATCAGATCTTCCTGAGAATTAAACTATACATAAAAGAAAATTGAAGAAGCACCAGTTAAATGATTCTAAAACTAATTTTTTTTTCATTCTTTAAGGGAAGGAAGCATCAACAGCAAAGAACCATTGCAACAATAAAGTTGCAACATCTCCCCACCTACTATGAGGAATAGGAGTATTCAGCTGGTGGCTGGATAAATAATGTGTCAAGTGCTCTTTTCAAATTACAATATTTGTGAGATTCTGATTTCTTTTTTTCTCAACAGAATTTATCTTAACTGCATGCATTTCTTATTTGGGAGGCATTGGATTAAACAAGGGAATTCATTAAGGTTGATTTCATACCTTAATTACATTGAAAATAGACACAGGAAAGCAATATAACTGCAGGGCAAGAAAAAGATCTGTGCTGGTGGGTGCTGAAGTAGATAACACTATGTGTTTTTTTCTGCCACTCATTTGTGATGTTCTAGTCATTAAAGCACCTGGGAGATGAATGGTACTAAATAAATAATAAGTTTTGAGTGATCTTTTGGAACACTAAAACCCACAAACTTTTTAGAGAGTGTGTGAATTGGAATGAATCCTAAATAAAACTAAATAGGTTCCTAACATCAAAGCTTGCTGTCTTCACATTTGTTTTATCTCCTTCTTAAATTTCTTCTTTCTGTTTCCCACTCATGAGAAGTGGAAGCCAGTTTTTCATGGATGAGTATCAGAATCAGGTTACAGTCTGAGAAAATTTTATATGTTCAGGATTTTTTCAGTCATTTTGAGAAAACTGCCATTTTTCAGTTATATTTATTGCTGTGTGATTGACACAGAGTGTTTTAAGCATAATCTAGGAGGGGTCTTCCTTAACCATTCACATTAAACAGATAAAAGCTGTACACCAGTGTAGCTTGCAGCAGGTCAAGAGGATTAAAATTCCAGTTCCAATCTTTCTTCCACCACAGCACATACTATAGCTGTAACCAAATATTGTTATGACCTGGATGAGTGTGCAAGTAGGAGAATGGAAACTAGATATAATTTATTAGATAACATGGATATATGCATATTTTTAGTAATTTATTAAAGAGTTTATTTAAACAAATCATGTATGATGAACAGCTGATTGTTTTGGTAGCCTAACTAGGGGTCAGAATATCTAGGGAGCTTCTGTAATGTGGAATATTATTAAAAGTCTTGATAAGAATATGCCTCTTTCTTGAACACTTGAAAAAAGTTTGTTAAAGTGAGTGTGAAGAATCTTATTTACATTAGTTAAAATTCAGATAAGTTGAAATTTGGCTTTACGCTTGCTTGGTCAAGGTTACAGCGTTTCAGTGGTCTCTGATGCATTCACTGGTATTCACAGTATACCATTTATTCTCCAGTTCCAAAGCTGTAGAGGTAACTAATATCATCTCATCTATCATTTTTGCTCCAGCAGTTTGTCATGCAGTTTCTGTCAATAACAGGATGGAATCCATACCTTCATACATACACACATTTCTTTGTTTCCTAAGGTTTTGATACAGATCCTCCTGCTATGTAAACTTGTGTATATCCACCTCTCTTGAAGGCTTCTCAGTCATAATGACTTATTAGTAAGCAAAATATTTCAAGAAAGTATTTATCTGTCTGTGTTAGCTTGTCACTGTAAAGCTTAATTAATTTTGTTCTCACAGCTTCTTCTGTGCAACAGCCCCACAGACATCATTCTTATGCTTCAGTAGGTATAAAATGGTGTATAAAAATTGTTTTTCGGATAGGCAGACACCATAGCTTTCAGAGTGGTTGTATACTACACTGTCTTAGAAACCAAAATGTGTGAAGAGATGTTTTACTGAGTGGGGAGCTGGTTGCTAAAAGGCAGATGACCAGTTTTGCACTAGAAAAGCTCAGTAAATTACAGTAAGCTGTAAACATGAAGTTTTTTTATTAAAGTATTTATGATTAGTCTGGGACACACTTATACAGGTCATGATATTTTTTCCCATAATTGGTGGTAGTTAAAGAGCATAGCAAACCACATTAAATGGGTGTGAGCTCCTGCTGTGGTGTTAGGGCAAAGAGATAAGGTGTCTGTAGGCTTGTAGGACCTGAGAGGTTACATCACCTTTGTGTCTGAAGCTGCTTGAAGCTCTCCTGGCTGTCTCTGTCCAGTTATGGTGCATGCAGTGCAAGCAGGAAGATGACAAGTTGGAGAGGAATTCATAAGAAATATTAAGGTCAGACTTGAATCTGTTTGGTTTAGCACCATAAAGGTGGAGAGGTGACCTTGTCACATTTTTCAACTATTTCTGCAGTGTTTGTAGAAACAGATACCAGGTATTAGTTCTTCAGTCTCGCAGCCAAAGTATAATTCAATCCCCTGGCTGTAACTTGAACCTGTTCAGAGTAGACATGAAGCACATGTTTTTAGCAATGGAGGCAAATAACACCCAGGGTTACCATGTATTAAATTTTTTAAATTAAAGTAATTTTTTCCAGTCAACAGTTCAAATGGCAATTAATTCAGGGATGGATGTGTTCATAAGGGTACCAGGATATGTTACGGTCTGAGAAGCTGGATATTATCCCCTCTTACCAATTAATAAGATTCCTGTAGGGAAGAAGAGAGGTGGCTTGGTTTGGATCACAGTAGCTTGTGCAGAATGCTGCTACAAGAGCCTGTCGGTGCATTCCCAACAGAGACAAATGCCCGCAGGCCGGAGAGCTCAGAGCTGGAGTCACCCAGAGGCAGGAGTCCTTCTTCTGCCTGTGCTCAGGCCCCAGGCTGAGCCTTTCCTGGTGCAGTGCTCTGCACAGCATCACAGGTGAATCTATTTGTGGCATCCTCCACATCCACAGCAGATGGGGCCATCCAAGAGTTTTGGCATTCCCAGAGCTCCACGGCAGCCGGCGGGACACGATGGGGGCGGCAGATCTGCGCCCAGAGCGATGGCCTGGCTGTGTGTAGGGCATTGTGTGGTTAGTGGCGTTGCCAGAAGGCACTTTGTGAGGGGCAGGCGTGGCCCCTGCACCGCAGGCAGTTTTTGGGAGCCCTGCTGAGTGCCAGGAGCTGTGCAGGTGCCTTTTCAGCCAGGTCTGATGCAGCCGCTGCGCTCGGGCACCGCGCTCACATGGGCCTGGTGCATGTGAGGTTTGGCTGCTTAGCAACTGCATAGCAGGGCTGTCCCAGAAGAGCACACCGTCTGTTTTGTCTGTAAATGTAAAATACCCATTTTAAATCTGCACAGTGCATCCTAAAGAGCATTGGAGCACTCTGTGTTTTTATGATGCCAGGGGTATTTGGCATTGTCAGAGCAGCACCTCCCCAGCTCAGCAGCAGTGCCAGAGGTGTCTGTCAGACTGTGACTGCTCAGTGCATTGACCCCTTCATCCAGTGAAACCTCCCTCTGATTCTCCTCCTGTCCTTCCTGTCCTGTTCCACCCTGTAGAGAGCATCATCAGCCAGGAAATTGCTTCATTTCAGTCAGTTTAATTAAATATCAATGGTTTGGAAACTAAAAATTTACAGAGTGTAAAGGAAACAAGTGTAGGTTTCAATGCATTCACAGGCAGCACAGTTCTTAAAAAGTATGTTTCTTAATCTCAGATGTCTTCTTTTATAATCCATTTGCTAAGAAGCTGTAATCCAAATTAGACAGACAAAATACCAGAATGCAAGTATATGAAATCATAGGGTTAGCTTTGCTAAACAATTCACACTTCTGTTTTTCTATTCCTTCAAAACAATATTTTTAGTTCAACGATTTTTACTTGACTTAAAATGTAATCAGCTGAATGACAAACACCTTCTAGCTTTCCTCAGAGTAAATAGTTCATCATGTTAGCTTTTCAGTTTGATCTAATGAAATGGTAAGTCGGGAGTAGTAAGGAAAGGGAAATTAACATGTGGCTATGTCTGCTTTTCAGTTGGTGACTGATATCTACATTGGTAATAGGTAGGTTAAATTTAGCTCAAAATCTTCCATGAAGAGCATTCTTATGAAAGGAAAAAACCAAACAACAACAAAAACAAAAAAAAAAGTAAATGCAAGGAAAAGTAATTTTTAAAGTAATTAATTTTCTTCATTTTTCCTGAAAAAGAGAGTCAAGTGATTAATCAGCATGGCAATTTATAAAACATGTCACTCGGGCAAAAAAAAAGCATCCAAATTCATGGCCATCCATACACTGCTTTCTTCAAATAAAGTCTGTGAATGGATTTCGTCCAAGGGTTTCTAACCACCAGGTAATTATGTTTTAAAACTGCCTCTCTTATAAACAGTCCTGCTGTTTTGTGAACAGACAGATTGACCTATGAGCAGTCAAGCCCAAAACTTCATTCCAAGTTGCAGAGGTACTGGCAGACTAAACAGGTCTGATTGTTTTACTTTCACTTCTACCCAATACAGCTTTACATACACTTATTACCATTCAGGTTTCTTGATTTCCAGTTAGTCATTTCTCCACTGCACTCTGTGTACAACAGTCTTTGTTTCACAGTCATCTAAAGGACACAGAGTTCTGCATCTGGAAATCTTTTTTGATTACTAATCTGAAATACCTGTATTTAATCCAGGCTTGCATGAAACTAAAGGAGATTTAGAGATAGAACGTAAGAGAGTTGGATATTAAGGTAATGCCAGGGCCAAAAAAAGGTTTTTTAATGGGTTAAAAGATCCTTATATCCTTTACTGTGCAGTGTTTGAGTTGGATTCATTATGTCAGTATGACAGCTGGATTTCACAACTTTGTTGGGGCACTGACAGACATCCCACCCAGCACCAGCTGGTGGAGAAGGGGCCAGTGTGGCTGTTCACTGCTGCTTTCTCCCATCCCTCTCCTTCCCGTAGTTCCCATTTATCTGCCAAAAGAGCAGGCTGTACTCACCAGCCCTCTGGTCTGCTTCAGACAAAATCAGCCAGGAGCACTGGAGTGAGCTGTCAGTAAGGATGATGGTCCAAAACAGAGCAATGATGAGGGGGACCACGTACAACTTTCACAAGTCTTGGATTTATCCCAACTTCTAACACTGCTGCAGTCTAAAAGCTATTTTGAGAGCTTCGCACAAAAAATAGGTCTTGCTCAGCAAGGTTGGTGAATATAGTGACAATGACATCATTGGTTCTTCTGGGCAGAAAATGTGCACAGAAATTCAGCTTTTCCAAAGGAAACACAAAACTTTGTACTAGGGAGGCACTGATGTGAACACAGCACTGTTATGTTAATGCAGCATTTGAACTAATGGCACACAGCAGCAAGTTTTAGGATCATTCTGAATGACATTTTTAATGTGGAACATCCAGCTTAAAAATCAGAACTGACAGTAGCTCTGTAAGTTTTTCCTTGCAGCCTGCTCAGTGATCATCTAATCTTGCCTTCTGTCTGAGGATCTAATTCTTGTGCATTCTCCATGCCTGGGTCACCTTTGATCTTCTGACACCGTGAACCATTCATAGCAAGGCTTACACTGTTGACTTCTTTTCTAGTGGTGACTACATATTCCTTTGATTTACTATAAATTTTGGTTATAATATATGTACTCACAGGGAAAATGTCTGCATCACCTTGTCATTGCAGTGATGTAGGTTCAACCAGGCAAATTTGCAGTTCTTTAAGCTTTGGTCTTTAGATGTACTAAGTCAAGTTCAGTGGTATCAGCTGGCCATAATACCATCAAAACTCTTTAGTACTGAGGAGATTTTGATGAAATTATTAATTTTGCAATTTTAGCCTGCTGGAATGGTGCTTAGTATGATCAAGTTGGACCAAGTGTTAACTATGTACAAGGAGTATACTGGTTTCAGTTAATATAATAATAATAATAATAATAATAATAATAATAATAATAATAATAATAATAATAATAACAACAACAACAACAACAACAACAACGTTTAAACAACGTTTAATCTGCTTGGCTTTAATTTATAGGATTAAAGACACTGATTTTAGCAATGCTGTTCTGGGTCTACATCAGAGTAAGACAGTTCCTTGCTGTGTTTAATCTTAGGAAGGGACTGTTGGTATTGCCCAAATAGTTCTTTGAGGGCCCCTGCATATTCCCAGTTTCTGGTAACTAGTATTCCAGTTACTAGGAGGTCCTAGTGACCTACTTAGGGTCAAGCTAAGATATGACTCTCTCATATCAGTGTATGAGAAACCTTGCCTGAACATGATATTACTACTGTGTGCATGTAAATGTATATTTTTGTGCACGTCTCTGGCTGCACAAGTTGCCATCTTTAGAGATGCCAAGAGGCAATACAGGTTGCTCCATAGAGTATCATTATCTTATCTGTGAGTTATTGCTTTCTGTAGAGGAATGTACCTCATTATTCTGCACATAATTTGCCCACAAGCTCGTAGACTGGCACTAGAGCTCAGAAGGAACTTGTACCCATCAAAACTGGCTGAAGACTGATGCTCATGTCTACTCCCTGTTATGTCTGTTCCTTCTTATTCTTTGCTCTTTTGGGGACGGGAATGTGAAATGTGGACCTCAGAACCAGCAGAAATATAGTACTTCAAAGGCTCTGGGAACATGAAGTTCAGCCTTTGCACTCTGCTGCTCTGGCATGTGAAGTAACTGTGTTACTTCAGCCCCTTCTTGACTCAAGACAATCCTTGGCCACTAACTGCTGTAAGGGCATATGCCCAGTGCATGCAGGTGCCCAGCCAGCTTTAAGGCCACATTTAAGAAATACTGCCAGGAATTAACTCCTGAGAATCCAACCTATTCTGTAATAATGTATCCCAAGTTTTAGGGAAGGAAAAGTGGCAGTGGCCTTGTGAAAGTCCATAAGGCTTTGCCAGTCTAGGCAGGAATGATGAGGAGAAGTTTTTCCTGTCCTGCCAGTGCAGTCATGTGCTCCTTGCTCTGTCTCCTCAGGCTACACTTTTTTGCTGCTTGTCTGTTCCTGCTGGGTGTCTGCAGGCTGGGATCGGAAGCCTTTGCTGTGGAGCTCAGGTCGGCACCAGGCAGGGCACTGGGCTCTCCTGTTGCTGAGAGCAGCCCATCCTCTCCCAGTCAGGTGTGTGCCTTGACAGGGTCAGAGGGTGACTGAGGAGCGAGAGATGCACAAAAGCAGAGAAGCCTTGAAATTAAATAGTCTTTGAAGCTTTTTCTTAACTAGCCTCACTCTGGCACAGACCCCTGCCTTAGAGGGGGTGATTCAGTGGAATAGCAATGACCTAAAGCTACTGATCTACCTACTGAAACAGGCAGGGAGGAAAATTTATCTCAAAAATTATTATATGAGAATATCAGGGCTGCAAATAAATGTTTGTAAAAGATCTACATTACCATTATAAGAATGAGTACTTTGGTTGTTTTTTTTTTCTGACTAAAACTGAAGCTTTTTTCTGAAGTAATGAATGCTACACAGAAACAAAAAAGTGGAAAAATCCTGGTGGGTGAGACCTTCATCTCTCCTCTCATTTATTACTAGTACCAATGGAGTAGCTGTCCTAATTAAAAAGAACTTGCCCTTTCAAACAGAGGAGCTGAATTCTGATCCAAATGGCCTTGTAGAAAAGAAACTGGTGAAGTCATTACTCTAATTAACATTTATGCTCTTGATGTTAACAATGTACTTGTAAAAGGAACCAGTAGCATAGATATTACTCTTTAAACCACCTAATGGTCTGGCATGGGTACTGATTTTAATTGCCCTTTGGTTATCAGTTTAGACAGATCTGCCAGGGGTAATTGCATTGTAAATCAGATATCTCAAGAAATTCACTAATGAGCTAATGAATGATAGTTATTTATGAGATGAAGCTGATAATGCTTATTCAGACAAATGGTGTACTTCTGTGTTCCACACGTGACTATTCAACAGTAACTAGATTACAACATCTTAGCTGTGTACTCAATCTACTCTAGAGTTTTATCTTCCATTTTCCAGGAAGTCCCTGGAAGGCTCTTTCTGTGATTTGTAATTCACAGAACTGTTGTTTGGAGCCCTGCATTTCTATTTGACTTTGTTTATTTATTTCTTGTCTCCCTTAGCATAAATCATAATGACAGCCTAATTGGTTTACATTTCTGAAGCAGTTTGAAATGTGAAGTGTTGCATAAGTGTTCAAGGTTGTTATTGTTTTGTGACTCTTCCAAACCATTTTCTGTCCAGAATGAAAATTAAAGAGAAATTATTTGCCATTTACAAGAGTAAATATAGTGAATCTTGTCATAAGTAATCACTCAAAGATCACCAAAAAAAAACCCCTTTGTTTCACAGAATTGCACTTTTTAAATGCTTGAACTTTGCATTTCCTTCCTAACACAGTAAGTCCATTAGCTTCAGTGGAAATATTTGATTTATGCTCACACAAAAGGAGAATCAGATGGTTGATATCTTTGAGAGGGCAGTTTCATGGTGGAATGAAGGTTGTGGAAAACACAGGTCTTCTCTGACATGTTTATTTCACAGGAAGGATTTGCATAGTTCTACCAGAATTTTACAGATTGGAAGATTCCTATCATTCACAGATGCGTAGTTTACCTAAATAACTGACATATATCAAACTGATTTTTCTTTTTCCATAGAGCACTAACCCTTTAGCTTTTTCATAGGATCAGACCAGTGCTTAGTATTACCAGAGAATTTTTATTAGGTGCCGTTTTCAAAAAATAAAGTCAAAACAAGACAGATGCATTTAATTTTCTTTATTACTTCCACTGGCTTACAGGGCAGAGTCAAGAGGTATCCATGACAAAGTAGAGAAGCCTTTTACCCCAGAACAGGATTTTAGGATCAGAAATGAAGCAAGCAGGCAGGCAAAACAAGGACAGCCAACAAAAGGTAGCCTGGGGCAACACAGTGTGTCAATGAGAAAGAGAGAGATAAGAAACACTTGGACAGTTGTGCATGTTGGCTTCAATCTGTAATGACTGTGCAGACCACACATCAAAAACATTTGGCTGTCCTTGACAGAGAATGAAAAGAGCACAGATTTTTCAGCTACCTCTTTTTTTTTTTTTTTTTTTTTCCCCACAGTCAACCTGGTGAATAGCAAGTCATTTACTTTACTTCTGTTTTTAATTATTTGTCTAAGGCCTTCAGGCAGTTATTTGATATCATCTTTCAGAGACAAAATGAAAATTCTTCATCTTTATGCAACTACTCTTTCTGCTGTTGGTCAGATGGATCTACAAATCTTACTGTTTTAACCAACGTTTCTATTGTATCTTTCTAGTGGAAATTAAGGGCAACATTGCCACCCTCAACTCCAATAACACTTAATTCAGTCAGCACTGGCAGCTGCTGCATTTCTGCAGTACTGGGCATGCAGAGACCTCCATGACCTTGGGACCAAAGTGTCTATTGGTGCCTAAATTCTGCCAGAGTCTATAAATGAGTGGAAAGCACCTATTTTTACCCCACTTCCCTAGCAGTCCTATCCACACTCAGAGACTGAGTAATACGAGTTGGCCAAATGGCAAAATGTCCAGGCTCTGGTGGTGGTTATGACACTTCCTTTACAATCTCTGGCCATTTTCTTGTTCACCTCGTGTCCAAATAAAAGAATTGGTGGAAGGTCAGAGTTTATTTAATGTCTCACCTCACCCTCCCAGTAAGTGGCTTAGCTCGTGAATGAAGGTGACCCTCCATTCCTTCTTTTGGGACAATGACATTGTGAAGTTTGTAATTTGTGGGGCCTGAAGAAGAGCATGCCAGAATGTCTCATTATACAGCTTAGAAACAAGAATTAGGAGAAAATACTCATCAGGCATGATCAAGCTTTTTTATTACAAACTTCAGAACTTTCTTTCCCTGCCCTGTTTTTTTGGGGGTTTTTTTTGTGTTTTTTTTTTTTTCCTACTAATACGTCATAACTCACCCCAGGCAATGTCAATTACTTCATTCCTCAATATCTCTTTGTTTCTAATCAGAAATTTTCTGAACGATTCAAAAATAGTTAGTTTTTAAACCTTCTTTTTTCTTCCTGGCTTAAAGTTGTGTTTTAACTCAGGTAGGTTGTGTGGTTTAAGGACAGGTCCTTGGGGCTGTGGATTACCTCATCATAGATCTTTAGTAACTGAGCTTTGGAGGAGCTAAAATGTCTTTTTGTAGCACAGGACCTCATTGGCAGTAAAGTTATGGATTATAACTCACATGAGAAAGGTAAAGCTCTATATCTCAGTCATCTCAGGAGCAAGGTGGTAGACAGAATATTGAGGTAAAAAATACCACTTTAGAAAGAGTTATCCCACTGGCTTTAAGGAAATTTGAAGACACAGAGCCTCCATTAAGTGTTAGTTATGGCTTAGTATTTTAGCTTTGTCATTCCAAATTATCTTAAAAAACACCTGATGATTTGCACTAATATGGCAAAAGAACAATCTGTTGATGAAAACAGAATTTATGTACTTTTTTTCTCAGAGGTGGGTTTTTGGGGTTTTTTTTTTTGAAGTCTGTTCATTTATTTTTTGTACCTGGAATCGCTGTGAGTCTCTGAGAAGTATTTTTATTTATTCTGACAACTCCTTAAGGGAAGACCAATAGGGAACATCTGATTTATTCGTGTTGTGCAAGTTGACTCTCCAGGATAATCTGCAGGTGCTTTTTAAGGCACAAAAGGAAAGGATTCCCTACATACCTCACCAATTGGCAAGATAACTTTCTCTGGTAGCAGCTTGAGCAAATGAATACAAAAACTGATTGACTACAGGGATCTCTTTTCTTCCTCAGGTTTGAAGAAAACTGTCAGATGAAATTAACAGTCTAGAGTGTCTCCACAAGGTTGTCAAGGCAGTTGGAGACACGAGAAAATGCCACTCTGAAAATGTATAAGGTGTCTGTAAAGACAGCTTTTAAAATAAGCTTTAAAGTCCTATGGAAAAAAAAGCAAAAGGAGACACAGTACTGATCAAACCAGGGGTGGGGGCATTAATCCAGCTTCTCATGTCAGGCTAAAGACAGATCAGACAATTCTCATGCCTGTAAGACCTCTGCAGTAGCATTTTTTGAATAAACTTCACCTGGCTCTACACATGGCATTTTCAGATAGATCTGTATCAACTATGGATTGATTTAACATATGGTTAATCTCTCAGAAAATTCTGGTGTAGAGACTCTATGTTCTTGAAATTCATGCCCATTTTTTAACAAAAACTTCATCTGAGAAACTTGGCATATGCTTTCCTTCATACCACCTTTTACAGAAATATAGTTAATTTGTACAACTGAAATGCATTTTATTTTTATTATAAGAAGTTTATAATTTTACTTGCTTTTGTTAGAATATCTTTTCTTTCTGTAACTTTTATTCCTTAAAAAAGTCTAGGCCAATGCTGCATGCAATAAAGTTCTTAAACACATGATGAGCACTGCATGGCATTCTATTCCTTCAGTTCAGTTAAAGATTCTGGCTTTGCTTATTATTTAGCAGAAGGAAGCTGCTATTAGACAGTGAGATGTCTGCAGTAATGCCAGTATCACTCTAGAAAGAATAGTAATTTGCAACAAAATGGCTCTCTGATTTGCATTAATCAGTAATAAATTTCATCTAAAATAATAACTCCCCCTAGACTTACATTTTTTTCTCTTTTTTAAGCCTTCTGAAGCTTCAGAAACATTAATTTCTTTGGCCTAGACTGAACTAGATAAAATTTTGTCTAGAAATGTTCTTAGACTTTTCTCATCTTTCCAGATAATTTGTAAGGGTGTAAAACCATGTAGGCACTACTGTCAAAAATGAGGGACTCTGCTGCAAGCTGTTCTCTAATATGGCAAAAGATTTTTACTTCTATGAGAATCTTAGCCATAATATATCAAGTATACAAAGGGAAGCAGAAAATCTTACCGTTTTCTTAGCCTAAATCTTTAAATGAAGGAAGAAAGTAATAGCATGATTTAGTGTGTTGAGAACTTGATCATTAAGGATCTGAACCATGTCCTCTATCATTAGTAAGCTTAAAGGTGTCTGGACCTTCTTGTAAAGTAACAACCAAAACCCAAGTATGCTTCCAGAGGTCAGTTAATCTCATCTAAGATCACTACCAGGGCAGATGAGGGGAGAGAGTTCATTGTTTTAGATACTGAACTTCTATGCAGGAAAAGTGAAATTAGCTAAAAACCCACTCTTTATATCACTTAGAGATCAAACACATTTAGGGACTGGTGATTACTCAAGGATCTCATCCAGACAACAACAACCAGCTCACAATAATGAAGGTAAGTGTGGTGGGAAGAAGTATCTTGGTATTTGTGCTTAGCTGCAGCAAAGAACACCCTGTTTAGGAATTGAACCATGTCTCTTTTCTGGGAAAGCAGAGGTTTCGGATTATACTACTGCTTTTTAGAAGATGAGGTCAGATGACAAAATTGCTTTAAAGTGTGCAGAATACCATAAAACAGTTACTAATATATTTATCAAGCTGTATTGTTGCATAGTCTTGTTCCAATAGCCTGCATTCATACCTTTGTGATTCCTGCTTTTGAAGTCCAAATTCCACTTTGTATTAATTATTCAATCCTCTCCCTTTGTCCATGATTTTCCCTAAGTATGTAAGAGTAGCCTTTTCAAGAGGTCTGTCTAGATTTTTCACTTCTGATACACTGTGCTCAGCAGAAGATCAAATTATGAAAGTTAAAGGTCATTTCATACTTGCAGGTGGTTGGGAAGATGTGCAGTGTGTGGAGCACTCTGCTGCATCTGATAAGCAGTCCTCTCTCTTCTAGGCCATTATCTAAAACTGATTATCTTATGTGCTCTGCTTCTCAGAAAGAAATACAAACTTGAAGAATATTTGGGAGAAATAATGTCAGGACCTTAATCTTAGAGCAATCTTAAAGCAAGACATTTCCCTCTGTGTAGCCACCTCCACCTGGACTTAACACAGGATGGTTTATAGTTACTTTATCTGAAAGGTATTTGCACCTTCAACCCGTGGCATTCCCACATCTGACAGGAGAACTGTTATTTCCCAGCTGTGAGAGATTTAGTGCTCAAGAGGATTGTGTCTGTTCACATGGTTTGGTCTGGGAGGAAATTAAAGGCATGATGAAAACAGTTCAGGCTGTACCTGATTTTCTAAAGGTGAAATTGTTTTCTACTTGCTTCTTGTACTCTTACACAGAGCTTTAGGGATTAGTCTTGCATATGTGCCTAAATTTGCAGATGGGCAATCAGCTAAAGGATTAATTAGCAAAATCTAAGAAACACACATTTATAGGATAAAGCCACTCTAGTAGTTAAAAATGTGGGAGAAAAAATGTGGGAGAAAAATATTCTTTTAAACGAAAAAGCAGGTTAGAGAAATGGAACTATGGAAACAGTGATGAAGAAAACTCAGAAGTTTGAACTCTCTGAAATACACTAAAGTGTGAAGTGATATCTCTGAGGAAAATATATTTTTAAACATGAGAACTAGCTTATATATGCCTTAATTTGGGAGTCTTCAAAAATTTCAAAATCAGAGTATGCCCTATGCATATCTGGTGTATTCTATCGTCACCTTATTGTTACAAAAATTCATTTGCTACTGATACTTATCTTGAAAAATACCAATTAAGAAATAAAAAACCAACTTGTATATCCTTACTTACAAAGCCTTTCCCAGTCTGTATGGATGGAAAAGAGATGTTCTTATTGGGGGCAGTTGGTGTCCAACAGTAAGAGAACAGCAGTTTTGTCATGTTGGAAGGTTTGACAGCCCATCTTGTCTCCATCGCTGTATTTGTGAATTTAGAAACTTCCTCTGCTGTTGCATTCACTGGGGGCCAGAACACTCCTGGGCAAAAATCCACGGCTATAATTAGTGACTTAATTTTAATGTAGATGAATAGACAATCCTGAAGCCAGTTATTAAAATGTCATTACTTGACACAGAAGTTAACATATTTGCCTAATGTCTGTTAGCAGAAGCTGCAGAGACCAACCCAAATGAAAATTCAGCCTGGGGAACAGGCACAGCAGCACAAGGCATCAAATATCCCCCTGCCCCTGGGATAGCGCTGCCAGAAAATGCTGCAGTGTGTCTTGGGAATGCACAGGCAATAACTCTGACCCCTCTGTTCTAGCAGAACCCTGGGATGCCCAGAAAGTATTTCTTTCGAGTGACTTGATATATAGCTGAAGCCCAATGCAGTTAGGAAATAGAAAGGGGAGAAAAACCAGACTTTGTAACAAGTAGCCCTGGGGATGCCGATATCCAACGAGTATGGAATTAGTTCTCTGTATCATGTGTAACTCATTCAGACAGCACTCCCAAAGTAAATAAATTTTAATCTGTATTTTTAATTCGGACTTTAATTTAACAGCAAGGCTCAGAGAACTAAGAAATCTGGATTCAAAGTCTTAGTAAAAGAAGAGCAAAGACATCTCTGGGACCTTCAGTTCTAAAAGAAACTAAAAGTAGCCACAAAGAGCATAGTAAAAGTATAACTTTTCTTGTGAATATTTCAGAGAACACAATAGAAATTAATAGCTGCTGTTTAAAAACGTAATTGGAATCTATATTTAATTTTTTTTCTCTAAATTCTGGGAGATCTGAACTAAAACCTTTCCTATTTCTTTGCCGTTTTAATGACACACGTCCATGAGTAAAAACAATACCAATGTAAATCTAAAATCTAAAGGCTTCAGAAGGCTTCATTTTTTAATTACACTTTCTTTAGGTCACAGAAAGAGTTCTGCAACTTTAATCCATCAAGCAGCTTTGCAAAACCATCATGAAAATGTATGAACCCAAGAACAAAATCTACTCACCCAAGCTTACAGCAATGATTAAAAAAAGCCCTAATTGTAATATAGTCACCCGTCAAAATAAATTACTCAGGGTGAGTGGGTGAAAATAAGTTTGCTAGATTTCCTTAAGGAGGTGGTAATTGTCTTGGATTTTGTTAAAATACGTCACTAATTATATTTTAACAAAATCTATGTACTCTTTTCCTCTTTAGGAATTTTTTAAGATGGTTGTAAGAATACAGAGAAGTGGATTTTTCAGCTTTAGAATATTCTATACTTGTGTGTCTTTGCTGCAGAACAAAACAGGCATACAAAAGAAAATGCTCTAAATTACATATACAGATGATCAGAAATGTGAGAATAAAGTTATTTCACAAGAGGAAGCAATTGATTGGACATACTTCTATGGCCAAGTGACGTGTGTGCACAGTGAGGTGAGAGCAAGGTGATACCACATGCTTGGTTCCACAGAATATTCATTTAAGGATTCCTTCCTGTCTTTGACATCCATTGCATGCAAATGATGCTCAGGAAAGTGTTTGAATCACCATCCCTGAAAATGTTCACTAAACTTGTAGTTGTGGCACTTAGGGACATGGTTAGAGGTGAACATGGCAGTGCTGTGTTAACAGTTATATTGATGATCTTAGAGATCTTTTCCAGTCTTAACAATTCCATGGTTTTAATTCTAAATGCTTCAAAAAGATGTCTGCAATACATATTCCTGGGATATGCTGTCCAGGAAAACTTCACACAAAATTTGGAAGTCTACCAACCTCATATGGTCTTACCCTGCTGGTTATACTGCCAGTGTGCTGGGCCTGCCCTAAACAATACCAAAACCATGAGCTTCTTGTCTTGCTGTCTTCTGGAGGTTAACAGAAAGCTACTCTTGAACTTACATCCCAAGAATGCAGGGTGTAAACTCTTCAGCAGCAGCAATCAGCTTAAGGTCCCAGGACTTGCAGGCTGGGGGTCATTATA
Source organism: Dicaeum eximium (assembly GCA_013396995.1). Classification (NCBI taxonomy): domain Eukaryota; kingdom Metazoa; phylum Chordata; class Aves; order Passeriformes; family Dicaeidae; genus Dicaeum; species Dicaeum eximium. Next base: position 684,662 of record VWZP01010151.1, read on the forward strand.
GAAGCAGATTTTTTTAGGCAGCTCCTGGAAGATGATTCCTTTACTTAACACCAATTAAACACTCCATCAGTTAAACATGTAGAGCTAGGTAGAGTGAATATAGACCATAATAGTTCATTTACAGACTCCAAAGCAGGTTTAGTTAAAAAATAAATATCTTGTTATGAAAAGATCACTGATTTTCATAGAATCATAGAATAGTTTGAGTTGGAAAGAACCTTTAATGGTCCAACTCCCTTAGTCCAACCCCCTTCAATCAGCAGGGACATCTTCAGCTAGATCAGAGCCTTGTCCAAGTTGACCTTAAATGTTTCCAGGTGTGGGACATCTATTACCTCTCTGGACAACTTCCAGAGACTTTCTACATCCTTAAAATAAGAAAATGTCTTCCTTATTTTCAAGTCTGAATGTTATACTTCAAAACCACTATCCCTTGTCCTATTGCAACAGGTTTTTCTAAAATCCTTTTAAGCCTCCTTTAGGTGCTGACTGGCCACAATAAGGTCTCCCTGGAGTCCTCTCTTCTCCAGGCTGGATAAACCCAATCCTGAGCCTGTCCTCGTAGGAGTGATCCATCATTTTTGCGTCTCTCCTCTTGCTCCAACAGGTCCATGTCTTTCTTGTGCGAGAATCCCAGAGGTGGATGCAGCACTGCAGGTCTGGTCTCAGAGAGCAGAGCAGAGGGGCACAATCCCCTCCCTCTCCCTGCTGCCCACACTGCTTCGGATGCAGCCCAGGATACATTTGGTTTTCTGGGCTCTGAGTGCACATTGCCAGGTCATGTCCAGATTTTCTCCCACCAGCACCTCCAAGTCCTTCTTGGCAGGGCTGCTCTCGATCTGTTCATCCCCCACCTGTGCTGACTCTGGGGTTGCCCCACCCCAGGTGCAGCCCCCTGCAGTTGGTCTTATTAAATCTCATGAGATTCCCATGGGCCCACTTCTGGACCTTGTCCAGGTCCCTTTGGAGGCACTTGTTCTTCAGGTGTATCAACCAAACCACTCAGCTTGGTGTCATCTGCAAATGTGTTGAGAGTGCACACAGTCCCACTGGTGATGTCACTGATGAAGATATTAAACACTATTTTTCACAATATGGACCCCTGAGGGACACCAGTTGTCACCAGTCTTCATCTGGATACTGATTATAAACAAACATAAACCATGAACAGATGCTTCTTGTTGTATGCAGTTGGCTTCTAGTCATAAATAAATTCAGCCATCTTCTTTTAATCAAATTATAAAATATTCATATTTGTTCACATTATTATTTTATTGAAAATTAAGCTAATTTCTGCCTACCTAAAACTCTCTATACCGTTGTAATCTATTACATTTCCATATTTATTTGTTTGTGAACTATTAAATATCTAATGTAACTCAAATCTAGGGAGCAATTAGACTTCAGAGTACTTCCCCTTAGTTTATTATCAGTAGTCAGTGATCACAAAAGCAAATATGTAGGGGTTTAACATTCGTCATAACATTTGCAGTTGTTCTCATAACTGAAAAATAAGGTTTGTCTTTCATTTCCTAGAGTTGTGGCTGACTCACACAATTTTGACTGATACTTCAGCAATTCAAAGCTGTATAAACAAAAAAAGACAGATCAATCTGAATGAGGGTGCTGAATAAACAAAGGCAGGTGTGTATTTGTAGCTGGGTATTGTTTCATGCCGCTCTAAAAATAAGTGTGAAAAGGAATGTGTCTCTGCTCTGGGCTCAGAATGTGAATCACACCATAGCTGGAAGTATTTATCCTAAAAGCTTCTGGCTCTGGCACACCTCTTGTTTTCCATCTGATTGTTCATTTTCACTATAATTTCCTAATTCCTCATCACTATTTTAACTTTTAATAACATATTTTTAAAGTAGAGTTTTTAATTTCTTATATGAGATCACTGGAGCTTCAGTAGCAAAGGATGCTCTCAGCAATGATCCCCTTTCTCCATGACCTGATGGCTCAGGCTGGCCTGGCTCAGGAGCTAAAGGAGCACGTCCTCCTCCACAGCCTGCAGTGTGACCTGGCACAAAGCCCTTCCTCTCCCTTCTCTGGCCAGAAGGATGGCAAGTGGAGATGTCCACCCTGTGCTGCATTTTGGATCTTTCCTCACAGAAAGGGAGAGGAACTGGGAAGGCCATGCAGAGGAAAGTGCATGTAGGTCAGTCCCTGCAAAGGAGCACAAAGCAGGACACAACATGGGAGACACATTTATAGCTGTGCCCAGTAACTGGGATCAATGGGTATTGATAGGCACTGTCAGTATATCTGAGTCTTGTTATCATTTCAGCATGAGGATTTTTCTGTTCCTTTACTACCACCCAAATGTTCTGTCTTTTTTTCTTCCTCAAAGGCTGACCTTTTCTCAGGAAGCAAGTTAGGATATTGCATCATCATCAAACATTTTATCGATAAAATAAAAGTCTTATTACATCCAGACATAGGTGAACTAAAATAAAGAAAAAAAACCAAACTGTTTCGTCCTCCTTATTTCCTCATTTTTCTGCTTTCTGTGACTTTCTGACTCCCTGATCTGGTTTCTGTCATCACAGCAAGCCCACCCATTGATTTGTCTGACTCTTTCTTGTAGAATCAGGGCGCTGCTCAGGGTTCATGCAGCTCACGAGTGGCAAGGGATACTTGGTAATTGTCACTGTGCCATGGCCACTTTGGCAGCCAAGTCAAATAGGTTAGGCCAGACCATCTTCAGTGTTCAGCTGCACTCAGAACCAGCTGGAAGCACTGAAGCAATCAGGAGCAGCAGCCAGATGGATTCAGCAGAGGTGTTTTTTTCTGCACTGCCTGACTGCACAGAGGCTTTGATTCAGGCTCAGCACAAAGAACTTCACTTAGGCTTAAACTGACCTCTTGACTGTACAGGGGTGGCAGGTGAGTATACACACATTTTTTTGAGTGCAGCGAGGAGGGACATGAGTAATAGAGCAGCTGCACTTAGTCAGATGGAAGGAAAATGTCTCAACTACTGCCCCTTGGTAGATCACAGAATCACCGAGATTGGAAGAGACCTGTAAGATGTTAAGGTATAAAATACAAGAACAGGGGAGGCATGCAGAGTTATATTCTGCACTCTACCAATCTGGTTGTATGGAGCTCTTGATTCAGAATTTGTACCTTTACATTTAATAGGCTTTCATGGTCTTTTTTTCTTCTATGACTTTGTATAATTGCTTTTTGACTGTATTTATGATACTGGCAACATCTGACAGTGAATGCCACTATTCTCTTATGCTGTGTAAAAAAAAACACACTTCTTTGGCTTGTTTTAAACCTGCTAATTTCATTGGGCATCCTCTTGTTCTCAAGTAGTGGGAAGCCAAGCATCCATTCATTGATTTTCTAGGCACTTTCCCAGGGTTGTCCTGTTTTTATACATATCTGCCATATCCCCTTCAGCTGTCCCATTTCCAAGCTGAAAACTCAAAATCAATTTAAGCAGTTCCAAGCTTTAATTGCCCTTCTTTAGTTCCCCCATGTAATTTTTGAGAGGCAAGTACCAGAACAGCAGGCAGTATACAAAAGAGAGGGTACTCTGTGGTTTTGTATAGGGCTGTAAAGGTGTTGTCTGTTTTGTGCTCCATTCATTTTTTAACAAAACTCCTAACTGCTGATTTTTCTGACTGCCAATGAGCATGGGATTTATGTTTTCTTCTAGTATGCTTTCTTTTTTTTTCTTTATTTTCTTTTTAATTATTCATTTTTAAAATTTAACTACAGTTGAAATTGTTTATTTGGTGTTCCTTTTTTTTTACCTATCGGTGTTCCTTTTTTTTTACCTACAGGAAAATTAATTTCAGTACCTTATGATTAGTGTTTCAACAATGACCTGTTGAACTCTTCCCCTTGCTCAGGGAAGATGAAAAAGGGATCAGAGATTTTCAAAGTTTAATGGCAACAAAAGTTACAGCTTTTAAACATGTAGTCTTTATATTAGGCATAGGTATGACATTTGCCAAGGTTTTATGAGAGTCTCCCATCATCTCTAATGTCCCAAGTCTTAAGTAAGGAATTTCAAGACACTAAGAATCTCTTCTTAATAAACTGTATCTTTATACAGTTTACATTGATTCTAATTTTTCTGTAATGGAGCATTGTTCCTTCATAGAAATGGCTGGATCTCTCACTCTATATACTTTTTCCATTGGAATTTAACTAATTTTTTAATGTTAAATAAGAAATAATGTTAAAATTAATAGTTAAAACTATTCAGGATATTAGCATTACTGCTAATTATTACTGCACTCAATTTTTTATGACAATGACAAAATTAAGAACAAAGGGAAAAAAAAACAAGGTACTGCATTTCAGTTTCACACTGCACTTTAGTTTGTGTCACAGTGGTACAATATCACTGGGATATATCTTCTGATATTTATTGAATCAGTGGAAATCAGTGCATGTTTTACAAGTTTGTGAAGCTTAAGGCCTCTGAGGCACTGATTGAGACTGGTAAAATGGCTTAGGCCAGGGAGCTTTTTTAATTGAGGAATCCTATTTTCAAAGTCTGTGATAATCAGACACAAAATCTCACCAATCTCACCTCTATCATCTTAGAACAATACAAAAGTAGACTTCCAGCTGAGCACTGTTGGTTTTCAGACACTCTTAAACAGCCTGTACTGTCAGAGCATAGAAATTTGACTGCAAACAGATCTGGTCTTGACATTTTTTGGAGTTACAGTTCTGTGAGTAGATCAATGTAGATTTCCTTCTTCCCCCTTAGACCCCAAACCCTGCTCCCCTGCTTTAGCTCTGGCAGTCAGAGAGCTCCCAGAGTCCCCCTACAGAGCCACATCTCATTGCCCTGTTGGGGTTAAACCTGCTGCCATCTCACAAAACCCAAAGAAAATCTGCATTGTGTCAAAGTTTCATTCAGGCATCCCTAAGTCTAGAGTGACTATGAGTGTCATTTAACACTGTACATTTTTACTGTGTGTTACAACTACAGAAACATCTGTTATTAATATTGTTTTGCTAAACTGCTGTGAAAAATCCATGGAGTATTCAGTAGTTGCAAGGCTGTTCAGTTACTTACCTGTATTGAGGTGGTCATGTGGCTGAACATTGGAAACACAGAGGAATACAAGTGCCAGTGATAATTTTTACTCTGCCTGCAAAATGTATTTTATGATGGTTTACTGTGCATGTATAACATATGCATTTATTTTTTGTCATGCCTATGTGTGGTTACAGTAATATTGTCAGTTGCTACTGCTCTTTGATCATACAGAAGTCCTAAATAGTGGGATAAGAAATTTAAAAACTATCATAAGGTCTACAAATATTGTCATCAGCTTGATGTGCTTACAGAGGTGTGCTTTTTTTTTGGCAGGGGGAGGAAAAGAGAAGAGGATTGGGGAAAGTTTCTCAGACCTGGACAGTATTTTTAGTTTCCCATAATAACTACTGTAAATCTACTTGCAAAACAGCCTGTCCATTGCCCTTCAATACAGCTTATAGATGAAAAAAGTGCATAAATACAATGTTTTCATCTCAACATCTTATATTACTATTTATGTTTCTTTCTAGAAAGTACATGCTTTTAAAAATATTAATAATTATGTTACTCATCTATTTTTATCCACATTTTTAATGAAAAATTTGTGGTATCAGCAAGACAGTAATTTTGAGATCCGATGTGCTAGAAATGCAAACATAGAGATATTGATAGATAAGATGGGACCGTGGTCCATCTAATGTAATAATCCTTCTGACAGAAAGTAGATGACTCAGAGGAAGTTGCCAGAAATTTCAGGAGACACAAATAGAGGGTAATCTGTCAGCCACCTTAAGGCTTCTCAGAATTCCTTAGTACTTTGAGATAAGGTTAAGCCCTAAAGCATAAGGTTTCAACCTTATTATCAAAGGTTTCTTTGAAAATATATTAGCATTAACTTTTAAAAATTTCGAAATCACGAATAGCAAAAATTTGACAAATATGAATAACAAGATAGTGAAAGTGTTACTGAAAACTGCAAATCTCTGAATCACTGGATGATTATTTACTTTCTAAGCAGGTGAATTTGAGGGAGTGAAAATGATATAACATAATAAATAATCAATATTCTTATCATCATTTTGATCCTTAAGACACTCTTGTTTTGTGGCGTAAATGTTGCAAAACTAATTTGTCCTAACTAATGATTTGAAATAAGATAACAGCTCTGGTATGCTACTAGTTGGTAAGGTATTTGGATGAGAGGAGTGTAAACTTTACCTGTTACAGTTTCAGAAATTGTTAATAAGATACATGTTTGGGAGCATGATTGGATCACTTGTGCTACCACCAAGAAAATTAATTACCATTTCAGGAAAGGTAAACATTAGATTTTGCAGAAAACATTTCAAACTATTCTTTATTTTAGCTGATGAGCCAGATCCTGCCTCACACATCCATTAACCGAAGACAAAAGAAGCAGCAGCAGCCTGTGTATTTCTACAGTCTTATGTGCTGTTCCTTTTCTTTTCTTTCCAGACAACTATTACGGCACTCCAAAGCCTCCAGCAGAACCGGCTCCGTTGCTGTTAAATGTGACAGACCAGATCCTCCCAGGTGCCACTCCCGGGGCTGAAGGCAAACGTAAAAGGAACAAGTCTGTGAGCAATATGGAGAAGACAGGCATTGAACCACCAGAGGAGGAAGAGGAAGAAAGACCTGTGGTCAATGGAGATGACGTGACAGTAACACCAGGTCTGTTCTTCCTTCTTACTTTGCCGTGAGTTTCTGTTATTCAGAGTCCTCAGTTACCTCCTTCTCCAGTGAGAATATGCATGTTCAGGTAAGGATGTTCTTGCAAGAGGGAAAGGCAGGAATCCTGAATATTAGAATTTCTCTGAAGCCTAAAAATAATTACTTAACCTCTATTTTGAGGAATCATCTCAATTACCTCAGCTACTCTAAAGATTTCTGTCTCTGAACTACTTTGAACCCTCCTTGTAGACCAAAGAGAAAAATACCTTCTTTCTGAGCATGGATTGCGATCTGGTTTAGATTTCTATGTTAGAAAATCATTTACAAGTGCCTGTTCCTCTCCGTTGACTATAGAGGGAGTCTAGAGGACTGCAATTTGTTCAGATAAATAGTCTCTCTCTCTTGGGTCTTCTTGTTCTCAAATGGTGCCACTCACAAGATTGTAAAATTTCACTTTATGAAATGAAATTTTATAAATTGTTCCGGAAACTTAGCAATATTGTGGAAGACTAAAGTCACCACATTAACAAAGGTGTGGCAGTGCCATTAAAATTTAGCTGGCAATACTATCTGGAGGACACTTTTCAGGAATGTTTCAGAGCCTGCATAAAGCTGATAAGGGTTTCAGATGTCAAGTCCTAAAAGACAATTGTTGTTTTACTGCTTGGATCACAGTGCTTCAGAAAAAAAAAAGGGGTTCTGGGTACTGACTGGTATCTTGAGTGAAAGCACTCCAGCCTATTCTGAAGCAGGTAATCAACTTCCCCCTCCACCTCTCAGCAAGACAATATTTTACAGAATTTAATAATTCTCACCTTGAAATAGAATTTAACAAATTATTTTGCTGTTCTTCATGTAGAAAACGAAAGAATTCAGATTTGTATATCTCTGAGAAATATTGCTGTGAATCCTTTTTGGTAAACTTAGAAATTCAGATTGTTGATGTAGAAGTCTAGTGGCAATCACAGGGATGAGAAGATAAAATGAAATATTGCAAGTTCTCTGAATGTATAGGTTACTGTGAAACAAAAAATTTATTACCTAATCTTCTAAGCTCTGTAGAAGGATTTTCTTACTGCAAAGTCTATATATACCCTTTTAACTCCTGTTTCATTACAAAGTATACTGAATTTGATATCTTCCCATCCAGGATGATTTTGCTGCATGCTTTTCTTTAGCTGTTGGCTAACATTACATATAAGGGAAAATTCCTGTGCAGAATCCATCCCCATCTAGCAGGGATGTCCAGGAGCAGCGGGGTGAGAGTGGGTCCAGTTCTTCCCCTTGGCTCTCCAAAGGGCTGCAGTATTGATCCCTTGCCACTGCCACCACATGCTGCAGAAGCCTTGCTCATCCCTTCCACACAAGATTGCATCTGTTGGCATTGCTCTGGTGCTTAGTGCCTTTCCTACACAGCCAAGCAGGAAAGGATGAAGCCCAGAGATCCTAACATCAGCACTGCCGCTGTTGCCAGGATACTTCCACAGTGAAAGAGGCAAAGGCAGCATTTGGTCTCTGATGTGTATTGTAGAAATCGTTAGAAAGATCATTCTTTGATCACTCTTTGTAGTTATTTGAAATGTGCCACGTAAGAGGCCATTGCTGAGGAGCAATTTCCAGGACAATATGTTTCAGCTGCAAGTGGATCAAGAGGCAATATTTACCTGCATTTTTCCTTGGATTCTACACCTATAATATGCTTCTCCCTGGCAAATTCTGTGTGAAGAATGACTAGGCAGCACACAAAAAGCAAGCACTGGCATGTGCTGTGTAACAAAATGAAATACATGAGCATGGGTATAAGACAGCCCACCCCCTCTTCCCCCTCCTCTCCCCATTAAAGTAAATCCTATTGGTGTGGCCAGCAGAACAAGCAGTGCCTGTGTTGGCTCTCATGGTTTTATAAGCAGTGTTTTGTTGTTCAGTTACACTGATTGAGGACTTTGGGGATTGTAGCAAAGCAGCTCTGTACATACATGCTGTGTTGCCTTTGTTGGGCAGTGTGGCTCCCACAGACCCTGCTACTGCAGTCATTTTCTTTGTGAGCTGACAGAGGCTTAGTCACCCTTAAAATGTCAGTGCATTTGCAGTTTGTGTCTTTAAACAATCAGGAAAACCAGAATATTTTCATTAATTTATTTATTTTTAAACTCTTGGTGGAGAGAGCATTTTAGTTTTTATTAAGAATCAGCAAAGGTAGGACATTTGTTATCGCCAATTCTTTTAGCAAGTGTGTTCTATTTTAAATACTTCACTTCCAGGAGGAGGCTTTTATTAATTATAAGGCTCCTGGGACATCTGAAACATTGATTCATTTTTTATAGATGCTCAGCAATTTAATGGCTTATTAACTGCATATCCGAGCCTGTCAACTCAAGGACCGCTCTAACACACAGGACCACGAGGTTGAAATAGTAACACATCTAAGATGATTCTGAAGAAAAGAAACCCATCCTTTTCAGGCCAATTAAGTGATATCTGTGGTTACAGAGATCTTTGTGCTTTTGGTCTGAATTTTCAGGCAACTTTTCAGTGTCTGTTGGCATAATCTGTGCTAGTGTTGGGCTTTAGCAATTTTTCATTAATTCCTTCCATATGCCTTCCTTCATGTCCATCAGATTTCCCTGAGACAGTTTTATATGGACAAAGTGACCATAATTGTCTGCCCAATCTATTTATTCTTTCTGATTTGTGTCACCTGCCCTCAGCCCAGAAGCCACCAGGAATCCTTCTCAGTGCTTTGGTATGGGGCTTTTAACCCTTTTAGGATGGAGCACTCTCAGTCCTTCATCCTGGATCAAGTTCTCTTGGCAGGAAATAGTATGATTTGGGAGATGGGATTTATCTCATCCAGCTTTAGTAAATTACTTTTTTGTTTGAGCTATTTGTCTCTGCTCTGTTGACATAAAATAAGAAGAAAAATGAAATTTTGAAGTGTAAGAGAACATACTGCATAGCTGTTTTAGATACACATTTTAGGGGTTCACCTTTACAATTTAGAATGATTATTTCAGCCTACAGATACAAAAGAGCCTAAATGGATAAATTTAAATGAAGAATCTTACTATTTTGATGCCTTGTGAAGGCTGACCTGGAACAGAGACTAGACACACTAAATCTGAGACATCAATTTGCCAAGAAACGTATGAGAGACATAATCTATAGGTTAACTGTTAAGATGGGCTAGTCTAGACTTAGTATTGGGTTTCTTACACTTAGTGCAATTGTCCACATTACTGGGTGAGAGATATTGCACCTGAGAAGACTTTCCTGATGGACCCTGTGTTGAAATTAATGATTTCTGCACAACCAATGCTTTGACCAAAGAGGTAAAAAGAGTCTTGATCAAATACTAACCAGAAACTTGTCAGACATTCAGCAATTTTTACTGCTGTCACTGTTTATGTCTGCAATGTATGGAGTCGGTCTCCTTCACAACCAGCATCAGTATTTTACAGAGTTGGTCACGTCACATTTGCTTTCCCCTGCTGACTGATGAAGTTTATCATCCAAACTCCAGAAGAATCACTTCAACATTGAAAGCGTGCTCATGTATGTGCATTATTCTGACAGTACTTGAGCAGTGATAAGTTGCACCCAGAGAATGAAGTTCTGTCAGGCTCAAATTAATTGAGGAGTAAGATATGACATAAAGTTTCAAAATTATCATTCCAGGCCTTAGGAATGAACTAAAGACCAGATTCCCGATGCCATCAATCACCATGCAAAGTGCACTAGACCCAGGCAACAGATTGAGTTTATTGTTTTATTATTACACAGAAAAGACAACCAGAGGCATGAAAACAACATACAAAGCTTCCTGGAGCCATGAGATATAAAAAACACACAAAAGTTGGTATCCATTGATTTTTCTAGGTGCATTCTTTAAACTCAGTTCTTCACAACCAAGTCACATCCTATGACCCACAGAATACCCTGTGCTCACCCAGTCTCCAGGACTCCTGCTTTCCTGGCCCAGGTCAGCTCCTGGCTCTCACAGTGGGACCAGTGCCTCCACACAAAAACACAAGACCTGAATGTGGCTCCAGCCCTATGGGAAAGGAAGAAACTCCAAGGCTGCAAAGTTATATCTTTAAAAGGAAATACATACACATATATTGGCAAACACTAATTAAACTGCTCTTGTATCCAACAGTTATTTTAAAAGGATGGACTCTTTCCTGTACAGAATTTAAAAAATTAGCCATCTGAAACAATAAGAATATAAAGATATGAAATATTTTTATTCAGAACTGCTAAAACCACCCCATAAATTACGTGTTTGGTTTTTTGGTGGTTTTTTTTTTTGTTTGTTTGTTTGGTTTTTTTTGCCAATATTACTTAGGTCATATTAGTTGGTTCTTTTGGATGAAGAGACTAATTTTTTTAACTTCTCTGCATGAATAATCTGCAGCAATAAAATAAAGGAATAAAGTGACAAGGTCCTCTTACATGTTTAGATGACAAGTTGCAAGAATTAGACTGTAAATAATAGAAACAACTTTCTTTTCTGTCATCATTATGGCTGGGATTTGTTAATATAGTTATGGAAAATCACGAATCTGACCTCTTCAGACCTGTTGAAAATAGGGTCTTGAGGAAGAATACACATTAGAGATATGGTAAAATCCCTGGACACACAGTGTCACCACATCTGTGCTCTATCAGACGAATTGGCTGATCAATAATCATTGTGTGTGATGCATTTCTGCCCCAAATGGATTTGTTCTACTGTGCTTATGTCTGCCATGTAACCTTTGTCTTATATTCAGTTTAATTTGCATTTCTTCCTTCCTGTGGTAGAGATGTGGCTGCAGCCAGCCTCAGGAATACAGCTCACAGGTCTGGTAATAATGCCTGAAGTAGGTAAGGACTTTTGCTTGGCAGAGATAAGAATGAAACAACCCAAAAATTATTCAGCAATTATTACATTGGCCTATTCTCAGGGGAAGTGGGGACCATACATCATCTCTGCTTTGCAGGAAGCTTTTACATATTTGAAAATGCTACAGACAGATAGATTCATATTTCCAAACAGCATTAAATTATTGTAATTCCACATAGTTCAAGCATGAGTTAAGATTTAGCAACATGAGCTGCATATGAATGTAGAGCTGTAGGTAATTACCCTTTCCAAGGTTGAATCTGGCTTTTTTTCCATGCTCTTCTGAAGGGTTGATGTGTCAGTGTCAGAAGTATTTTTAAGATCATGAAAGCTGTATATACCATTTATCCCCAAGAAGCAGCACCTTTTAGTTTGACACAATTTCTTCCTGAAAAGTCTTGAGAAATATTTATGACCTCTGAAGAGTTTACGTATAGGTGGTTTGATTCTTACTTCCAGTCCTAGGAATTAAAAAGAGAAAGATGTGCAGTTACAGTTTCATGGGTCTTCCTCCTCTTTTTTTTTTTTTTTTTTAAAACAGACAAAATGGCCTAATAGCAAATACTTTCAGGTGAAACTGTGGTACTCAGAAATTAAGAATATAAAACTATCTAAAAACCTAAATCATATATGCTTTGCTGAAACCAGGGCTGTGTTTGTCCTTTCCAAGTTTCTTTTCCCCGTGAAGTTTGGAAGGTGTTGCTGTTACTTGCCTGAGTGTGCACCTGGTACTCTCTGCACCCTGGGTTCCATTTCATCTAGCTCTGCCAACTGAGAACAGCTGGGTCATCCAGGTTCCACCTGACCTGTTCTCTGCCCACTCCACCTTTTTTAGCCCTATTGCTGATATTAATTATGTTAGTCATTTAATCACAGGTGATTTTTTTTTGTAGCAGTAGTGGCTGAGGCAAAAAGAGCTCTAATTGCCTTGGGGTTTTTATGGGTCATAAACTATTCGCTTTCCTTCCTTCCTTCCCACATAGTAGAATGAATCTGCCTTTGCTATTATTATTATTATTATTATTATTATTATTATTATTATTATTATTATTATTATTGCACTTACAGAAAGTTTTCTTGTTAGCCCTAATGTCCTGACCATATCTCACCAGACTGACTGTTCTGTTTTGCTGTTAGATGCCCATGTTGTTTTTCTGTGATCATCCTTAACAATTTAATCTAGTTTTCACCTTTTGTACAATTCTGTCTCAAGTAGCAGCTCATTGCAAATTCATGACTTAATTAAAATTTTCTTTGATTATACTAACTATTTTTCTTTTAGAAATTTGTACTTGCATTCTGAGTATTATTTATTCAATCTTTACTAGTTCTCCTAAACTTTTTATCTCTTACTTTCTTGTCATAATAGCACATTTATTGTTTCTGTGGGTTAATTAAAATCTAGGCATTTATAAACTGTTTTTGTTAATTTTTTGTTGCTCTTCTTTCTTGCTGTTGTAGACATCACTAATTAGAACATTTCACCCAAGCTGTCTTTCACCTTCCTACATGTTTCACACAGGTGTCTGCATAGTTCCTTGCTCTGGCTGCACTGTTAGATCATTTAATAAATTGTCATGTTCTTGAACTTTCCTGTAGACTACAGTGCTGACATGTTGAAGCATTTGGAATTGGCTGTGGGAAACTAAGCCTCCCACAGGTCATATCACAGCAATGAAATCACAACCAATTTCTATATGGCTAATAAAGTAATATAATAATATTCAATTAATATATTAATATGAGGTGATGGATGTCATTGGTTTCTTTGATCTATGGATACACAAAGCAATTAGTGCATATACTTTTTTTTACATGAAAAGGTCTGTAGTCTGTAGTAAAACAGCGAGGTAGTTGTTTTATGTGTATATATATGTGTTTATGAGTATAGTTTGAAAAGTTAAGGCATGAGACAGTAGAGCTGCTGTATATGAAGTTGCCTTCTGCTCAGTGCTTACTGCTAGTCTGGAAGGACTCCTGGGACAGAATGAGCCAGAAATCTTTACTGGTCTCTTGTTTCACTTTGGTTTTATTCCTTTATTTTCTTTTATTGTGTTCCAAATAAAATGCATCATCAGAGGGACCCTTGTGTAAAACCAAACAGAATTATTCTCTTTATTTCACGACTTGCAGTTCACAGAGACTTGCACCCAGTAAATTCTTCACCATTAACTTGGATGTCCAAAACCTGTAATTTTTCTTCTCTTGTAGAATCAAGTGAACATGAAGAGAAGAGTACAGCTGTCTCAGGTGAGGCACCTACCATCCAGCCTTGTCCTGCACCAGGATATGGTCAGCCTGAAGAAGCAAAGGAGGATATGGATGTAACAAAACAAACTAAACCTGAAGAGAATGATGAATTGGGCCCACTGCCTGATAACTGGGAAATGGCTTATACAGAAAAGGGGGAAGTCTACTTTATTGAGTAAGTCTTATTTCTCCTATTTTTAACAGCTGTATTGTATTTAACTGGGTGGGGAAATGGTTTGTATGGTGAAGTGGAGCATTGCACTCCTCCTCATTAAAACAGCAGGAATGTTCTGGCTGTCAGGGCTCCTGAGGGCTGGTGGTAATTCCTGCATTAGTGATTTCGATGGAAGCCTGCTGGCTTTTAAGATAGGTAGCTGGTCTGCTTACTTTGATGGTAGGAATTAAAGCTTTTGTTTCTTCTGCTAAAATCAAGGCCATTCTGCTCTTCTGGTGCTTTCTGCTGGGAAAGTGACACAACCACTGGTTTTGTCCTTCCTTATGTGAACAGAAGGGGAGAGTGGTAAACTTCTTTCCAGTTAAAGGAAAGGAAAATGAGTGGACTAAAAATGAGCTATTGAACAGTAGAGGGAGACCATGCTGTATATAGAAATGGCAAAATAAATGAGCTATATGGACGATAAGGAGAATTAGTTGTGTGTAGAAACTTTTCCCTGTTGGTGGACTATACATATCTGTTACTAATTAGTAAACTCATTGAAGTAATGGGTATGAAAGTTCTTTATGCTCTGTGTGCTCTCATTCAGCTATTAGAGAGTTTTCAAAGAAGGACCATGAGAATGGTGAAGGGTCTGCAGGGGGAAGCCTTATGAGCTGCAGCTGAGGTCACTTGGTTTGTTCAGCCTGGGGAAGAGGACATTGTGGGGAGAGCCCATTGCAGTCTGCAGCTTCCTCATAAGGGGAAGAGGAGGGGTAGACACTGATTTCACTCTTGTGACCAGGGACAGGACTCCAAGAAATTGCCTAAAGCTGAGTCAGGGACCTTTAGACTGGATATCAGGAAAAGCTTCGGCACTGGAACAGGCTCCCCAGGAGGGTGCTCACATCACCAGGCCTGAGAGAATTAAGATGGTTTGGACAATGCTCTTGGGCACCTGATGTGATTGGAGTGTCCTGCACAGGGTCAGGAGTTGGGCTTGATGATCTTGGTGGATCCCTTCCAACTCACCACATTCTATGATTATTGTACATTACCAGGATAAAAATACAGTAAGTTTCTGAGTTAGTATAACACCGTATTCCTCAAAAGAAAAAAGGAAATGGAAAAACCAACATTTTCATCAGTTGAACTCTACTAGAAAGGTAGAAGGAGCATTTATGTTTGCTTTAAGGAACTGCCTCAGTTTGGAGCATTATCTGTTATTCTGATTATTGATAGGTAAAAATAACATTTGGGGGTGTCAGTTATGCTTTAAGTCCTGTATTTAATTTTAAATGCTGTGACTATCATATGTAGTGTAAACAAATGTTAAGAATAAAGTTTGTGCATGTGACTTTTTAATGAATACTGGCATGACCAACCATAGCTTCTGGCATATACAAGGCTGAAAATAGCAGTAACTATTAAAACATAAGTGTGTTTGCTGAAAAGGGCAAAAATATGCTTATTCTAGAAAAAGAATAATTATAATAACTTTGTCCAAGCAAGCAGAGAAGAGCCAGGATGACTTCAGGGCTAGTTGAAACCCTTGTTTCCTTCTTACCTTACTCCGAAATTTAATTTTCCCACACATATTAAATGCTCTTACAGAAAGCAGACTGAATTATATGGCACTTTTATTTTACTTGTAGCAAAAACCTGTGGTACATTTGGGGAACAGGGGAAGGGATGATGGGTAGATCACTAACACACCAAACTGTGAGAGTAGTAAATACTGCAGGAGGTAATTTAGTAGAAAATAAATATATATCTTGTAACAAATACAGTGAATGCAAATAGCTCCACAGAGCAGCCGTTGCACTCTTCGAATTCCTTTAATGTTACAGCTTACTTCCTTTCCTGGAAATGCTCTGGTTTACACTGCAGTTCTGACAATGCTCATCATTCACTTCCACTAAATGAATGTTATGTAAAGCAAAGAAATTAATCAGAGGTGCAGACTGGATAGAAAGGCTGTTGTAAGGGCTTCTTGGTTTTGGGATTATATTCTTGGACAATGTATTTGCAAAAAAGTGCAATTACACGTCTGTAAAAATACTAGATTATTTACCAGAATCCTAGCAAAAGGAGCAACTCTCTGATCATTTGAGTTTTCACATTGCACAGTCTTTGCAGGGTTAAGTAGGAATGTAATGCTGTGGGGATGCTGTTAAATTGCCTCTTTGTTTACAAGTCACTTTGGTTAATGGCATGAAGAGACTCCATTTGCTTTCACAAAAAAACGGAAAGATAAAAATACAACAAAAACCTATTTGTCTAACAACATCTCCCTGAACAGTAGTAAAGATTGTACTAGATTATTAAATAATAGATGAAAAACAAACATTTTTAAAGTGTACATCACAATGAGTGGGGGAAAAAAGTCACACTAGGCAGCATCTTTTATTGCTTTATTTGAGGCTCATGTGAATTGTGCCTTTAAATGCTAAAGCCTTCCAGCAGCAAACGATCTCAAGTTCCAGGTTGTCACAGGTATATCCAAAGGTCTTAGATTTCATGACAGCATTTTCATTCATTCACCTCAAACTAACCTCTAAAATTCAGATGTGATCTCACTTATCAAAACTGCCATCAGAATAGCGTGGCAGATTTACAGTGAGAGAGGAAGTGACTTCATAAGGGGAAAGATAATTGTCTATAGACAGGATTATTTATTTGTTAATCATTCATGGTTCAGTTAGCTTTTTGTAAAGCACAGTGGAAGGAATTTCCTCTGCCTCAAGGACTACAAAGACAAAAAAAAAATTATCTACCAGATTCACTGCATGATTCAGAGGATGGTTGTATTTTAGAGCATGTCTTGGTGTGTTTCTTCCTTTCATTCCCCTTTTGACCTAGGTGCATGACCTTATGTTTACCTATTTTGGCATTCACAGACAGAACAAGAGCATCTCTTCTTGCAACATGATACTTACAGGTTTTCAGGGAGACCTACTTAGGTACATTTCTTGGGCTGTTTCCAGCCTCCCTTACATATGAATCTGAATTTTCAAATACAGGCGCACACTACACAAATAGGACTCCATCTCTTACATTTGGTTTCACTGAGAATATATGCTAATGAGAACATGCAATAATTAACAGACTGTATATTCATTGGAATGCCATCAAAAAGCCCTCCAGTTTTGCTCCTTCTTTCCTGTTTCAAATACGGCTGATAAGTGTGGCATGTTTTGGTGTGCTTAAATCATAGTCATCACTGATTTTTAGCTTTTCCCTCTGCCAGGGCTAAGGAAAGGCTGTGATTCCCCATAGCCTTCAGATCTTGCCTTGCCAACTCTCAAACCACATACTAGAGACCCAAGTTTGTGTTGTCCTCACAAAGTCAGCAGATGCTGGTTGTTAGATCCCAAGCAATCAGTGTTTGCTGTGCTGGTCCAGTGCAATGCCGAAGCAAATAAAAAAGGACCAAGATTCCAGGTGCATGTGCTATCATGTGCAGTCAGCCTGAAATGTGGCCCTCACCCCACTATCCAGCTTCAACCCATGTATTATTACATCATAGACTGTCCTATACAGTTGGCTACACAATTTAATACTTCTTTATAAAAGGCAGAATTGGTTTTCTCTCTCTCTCCAGCCTTCTCTGAACGCATAGGCAGCAGAACTCTGAACAGGCTGAAGGGACAGTAGGACATGAAAGCTAAAGCTATTTGACTCTATACTATTCAAGAGCATATATGGTTTCCTTTGCTTATACTACATTAATTGTTTTCTTAGTGGAGAAAAGTCTAGAATAAATGCAAACCACCGTAGAACATGTTTCAAGGGTTATCTTTTTTGACTTTGCTGGTGAATTTTAGGAGAATGTGGCCACATAAGGTTTAACAAACCACTTTCCAGTACGTTTTGCAGACATTTGGTCTCTTACTACTTCAACACCTACTTCTTAAAACAGCATAGTCAGCATTGCTTTTTGGACCTATTGCAGTATCTTTTCTAGTTGCTAAAAATTTTTTTTCTATATGAAAGTATCATAAAAGACTGAAAAACAGCTATAAAATAGTCCTTTGCCAAGGACTCTCCTTTTTACTGTAAAAAACAGGCATTGAGTTTTTTAATATAGCTGGTGCAATTTCAGGTGATATCTGAAGAGTACAGCTACTAGAATATTGCTATGGACTTCACTGGGATCAGTTTTTCTTTGTAGTAGTTTTTAAGGCAGGAAAGTTTTTTGGCTGCAGAAATACCATTTATCGAAACATATTGTTTGTTTGAAAAACCATGATATATTTAGTTGTTCCCGATTGCTCCATCAGTTCACTATCAGAAAGCAGGATATTTTAGTTGAGCCTGGATACACCATTATTATATTATTTACTAGAAGATATTAAAAGTACTGGGTAGAAGTATCCCCTTCTACCTGCTCAAGATTACTTTCATATCCTGCAGTAACTACGGGAACTTTTGTAAGTTAGCTCAGCGGTTCTGTATGTTACATCATCAGAGTATCAGTCTATAATACTGAAATGTTTTGGTTGTCTGGATATTTCTGCTACTTGAATTAAGTAGCAATTAGGATGAAGGATATTTTTTTCACATACTGTTATAATATTCACTTCTGATAAGATTTTTCTTTGGGAAACAAACCGTCTTGTATGATACATTATATAGAAAATTTTGATCCATCTGGGGTCTTGTGAATATAATTATAATTGTCTGGACTTGGTTTTCCTTGTTTATATGTTGGATTGGATCTGTCAGTTTTGGTCAGCATAACAAATCAGATTTCTAATGCACTTTGGACTTCAACATGGCATACAGCAGGACAGGCAGCTGAAAGAAACCAAGAGGGATCTTTTCCCCAAGAGTGAAGGGTCCTGAGACCACTTCCTTGCCTCATAACAAGTTTATTAGGAACGTGAAGATGGTAGAACTGGAAAGAATTTGTGGAATGCTGAATTTATTTTTTTTTTCTTGTCTATTGATGTTATAAAAACATTATTGGTCTGTACTAGTGGTGTGCTGTCCCTTGCTCTCACTTGATGTTTTTATCTGTGCTGACATCCAGGTCAAACTGCCAGCTTAACTCCTCTTGTCTTTCCTCACTTTCTTATTTCTGGTCTTTTCCCCAAAGGTCTCTGCTGCTGTGGTCTGCAGAATTAATCTTCCAGCACATTTCCTCTGATATTTGTAGTGTTGTTATAACTTTTCTCCTTTGTATTTATTGAACTAGAAGAATCAGCTCACCTGGCTTGCCATATAGCATTAGGTATCTAATATAAACCAGTTGCCAAGACTCGTTCTGTGGTCAATGGAGAGAGATAATTACCTCCAGAGGCTGATTCATCCTGTTCATATATAAGGGCAGAATTAATTTGCCAAAATACAGCTGCTTCTACCAGTAAATATGTCTCCAGATATCCCAAACTATGTCTGCAGTAGTATGTAATTTGTGTCAGGAGTGCACTTTTGAAGGAAATCTTCTGGTTGTCTTCACACACTGTGATTTGGCTCACATTTCAGTGTACCCACACTGGATTTCTTTCAGATGGAATGGAAAAGAAAGTTGATCTCTGGGAGTGCACTTAGTTTTCTACAACCTCTGGACCCTGAACTCTGTCCATGAGACCAGATTTGAGTTAAAACCAGTCTGAGCTCCTTCTGATCTAAACCATTTCTAAATTAGCAATATCAGAAGACTGCAGAGTGAAACTCTTGGTGCTGATGACCCAGCATCCACAGCTTCTAGACCCTTCCAGGTGCCATGGGCTGCATGCCTGTGACTGTCGCACAATAGGTGAGCTCCTGCTGTGCATCTTTTGGTTTAAATTCAAGTGAAAAGCTTACAAGATTGGACAGCACTTAGTGTGAAAGAAGACAACTGAGAGAGAGATTCATTTGAAAAGTGACCTCCTGATCTAAGCCAAAGCACCACTGTAGAGGCACAGTAACAGCCCAAGACATCTCCATTATCGTGACAGATACGACACAGAACTTCACTCCAGGACCCTTCTGGAGTGACAGCCAGAGGCCACTAGAGAGATGATATACCAGCATTATGTCACTTAAGAGTGTATGGTTATGTGGTTCTGCTAGATGATGGGTAAGCTAAATTATTCTGTATAGGTGTCTCTCTTTTGAAGAGAGACTAATTCTACACTAGCTATGTAATTTTTGTAGTCACATGAGGTGAAGCCCATTCTTTTTCAGAAATTAAACTGCCTCAGTCAAAGAGAATTATTTCAACAGCACAAATTACCATATGAGACTTTAGGCTTTTATATATTCCCAAAAAAGTCATGCATAAGAATCTTCTGCTCCTGTGAATGCCTAGAGGCAGCACCACTGTCTCTGGGCTGAGTGCAGAAGTGCTTATCTACTGCCCAAGGCCATCTAAGATTCACAGGATAGGAACTCCCAGACCTGGGTCTCTTCAGGACCATGAACTCTGAGCACATGTGAAATGCAAGGCAAGCTGGCAGTCACAGCTGCTGCCATGCAAACCACTGCCACAGGAGAACTTCCTTTTGTGTCTGTTCCTACATCTGTGCAAGAAGATTAGGTAGCATCCCACAATGGGATGTAAAATGGCTGGTTTAATATTCTGTTTTCATATCCATGTCCCTCCACACACACATTACTTAAAGATCATTATTGTGCCACCTGAAACTCTCTGCAGATACGCAATGCTTCAGCATAAAGAAAAAGGAAGGAGGAGTTAGCATTGCTGAAGTTAGGGGGCCTGCAGAGCCTCGTGGTTTTCTTCTTGTATGCTCCCCTTTGCTCAAGTTGTGAGATCGAGGACCAGCTTAAATGTAATGTGTTCACAGTAAAAACCCAAACAAACCCATATGTGCTGCCCACAAGCACACTGGTAAATGCCCATTTTGAAATGCTTTTCACAATAACATGCAAGTTACATACCTTGCAAGATGCACAAGGCACATTTAGACTAGGTTTGCAGTGCTTTTAAAAGACATTAAGGCTATTCCTGTCAGTAAGTACTTTCTATATTTCCTTCAAAAACGTTCCAAGAGATTGCCCAAAGGCTTTGTTAGTACAAGAAGCTTCATCTGTCAAAGTGCTTTAAACTGACAGTTTGTTAACACAAATCCATTATATTCAAATCTTAAGTAAAATTATATACTGTCTAACAAATAATTATAATAAAAAGATAACACTTTGTTAGATAAGAAAAGCCACACTGCTAGTTTTTTTACTTCCTAAAGATATCAAGTAGTATCCAGTGAGAGTCCCAGAAAGCCTCTGGTCTTGGTACCCAGCTCCAGAGCTATTAACAGGGAACAGAGGAATTTAAACAGTCTCTGTGAGGTCTTAAAAGCAGAGCTACAAAGAAAATCTGGAGAAGAACATGAGGTTGAGTCAAAGCTTCTGGGAAGTATTCTGTGCTTTCTTTCACTCTATTTAAACCAGTTGAAGACCATATTTTCCACTTATATTTAAAATTATGTGCAACTAATACCAGATGACTCTGATTATATTAAACCATTTCTCCTAGGTGCAAATACTTGGCAAAGAGTGAAGATTTAAGTTAGTTCAGCAATAATTATTTTATTGACTTTTGGCTAAAATATTAAGCTCCACTGCTTTCCTGAATGACCTTTTAAGAAAAAAAACCAAATGCAGTACACTTCAGGCCTACATGCAGTTTCTATTTTGTGCATAGGTAACAAATTCAGATGAATTTTAAAAAGTTATGCTCTTTCCATGCTCCACCTGCTTGAAGCAAGACCAAAGGGATCCTTTGTTAAGGAAACTTTGCTTTCAAAGTTTCAAAAATTAGGATTATACTATTGATTTTTAGAGATATTCTAAGCCATGAATTGCTTATTTGCCAGCATTTATCTCAGTAGTCCTAACTAGTAATCAAAATAATTGAAATTATGTTAAGATGGGTGTCCTGGTCAACCCAGGACAATGGGCTTTCTAGACATGTTTTTGATGATAAGGTATAGCTATTGCCAAGTAATGAAGCACTGGTCAGTGTAAAATGTTGCTGGAGCCCCAGCTGTATTTCCCACAGGATGCTTGTGTTGCATCAATTCACTCTCGTTCCGTCACTGACAACTCCAAATGCCTGTTTGAGCATTTATTCCACAACTGCTGCTGCAATTCATCTGCAGTTCATTCATAACTCATCTGTAAATCCCCAGCCCCTTTTCCTTCTGGTCTGTCTATAAGACTTCCCAAATGGACACACATGATTAGACCTAGTGGTAAGGTGGGCAGGTTATGCCCCCTTTTTTAAAGGTTTTTAGTGCTTAAAAAGCATTCAGTGTGCACAGCCTATGCAGCAGATATGTGTTAATGTTACTTCTGCCTTTTGTGTTAATTTGACCAATTTTCCTTCTGTCCCTTCTCCCATAGTTGAAGCTTTCCTATCAAGGCTTCCTTTAAATTATATTAAAAACAGTTTAGGAGATAAATGTTGTCTCCCTTTAGCTTTTACAGATTCTAGTCCTTTGCACAGCTGAAGAGGGAAGAGCTGACCGAAGGGAGACTGGAAGAATACCCTACCAAGTAAAGCTTCTATGCAGGACAGAAGTAGACAGGCATAAAAAACATGATGCTGTACTCCAGGGCTACTCATTTCCCTCTTTTACTGAGAGCAATGTGGCAGTAGTCATGTCTATCCTCCTTGGAGGAGTGTTTGTGTGTTGTGTACCTGATTGCTAAGATGATCCAAGCAAACAACACTAGGGAGAGCATAGGAGGACATTGATGGTACTGTGGAGGTGTTAGAAGTCAGGTGGGGTTGATCCTGCCTTCATTCAAGTCCTGTCTTCAGAGCAGGAGTGGATTTTTTACCCACTAGAGCACTTGTCTAGAAGCCTTTAAAGTCCCAGTGCTAGAGTTGTTTAGTCCCACTGCATTGTATGTTTAGTATAGATTATAAAGTGGAGAGGCAGGGCAAGAGAAAAGGCACAGATACAGGCAAGGAAAAGAGGGATGAATTTCAAAAGGTTCTGCACTCCTGCAATTATTTGTTATAGACAAAATTTCTCGTGGATGAGTTTTGCTTTTACCAAGTAGCTGAACAGGTTTGACAGACACCACCTAGAAGAGGAGATTGAGTGCTCTAAGAGCTGATCTAAATGAAGTATCATCTCCATTCTGTGAAATTTCACTGGAGACTGAAGGATCACTCTTCTGTTGGAAGAGCTATTGATTTTTTAGTTTTTTATGGTTTTGTTTAAAATGGGCATCTCGCACAAAACTGGGATATCAGTCCTGCTGGGTTTGTGGAAGCCACATTTATGCTAAAGGGAAGGGTAACTGCTTGCTGTTCCCAGTTTCAGCTAAAGCCTTGAAGGCTGTAATTCAACTCATTCGCATTTTTGAATATTGATATTGAATTGGGCTTGTTTTCAGCTTGGCACCTGTTTTTGCAGATACTTGAAAACTCTTTCTAAAAATATTATAGGGGTGTTTTCAGAGCTGGTGAATTGGCCTAGTCTGATGGGTGGGCATTGGCCAGTTGACTTGCAACAGAGCTGGCTTTTCGTACTGCTGCTGTCACTGGCTTGTTTGGTGGCTCTGGACAGTAATTTCACGACTCTGTGACTACATTTTCTTGCCTCTAAAACAGGGTTGGTTATTTTTATTTCCTTTGTAAAATGCTTTGAGATTTGCTCTATACCACAGCAAACGTTGCTAGTAGTAATCATATATACTGCTCTTTTAAAGTCATAGGAAACTATCTGTGATTCTAATTTAGTCCCTGCAGTCAGTGGGGGTCCCTAAAATAATTCAGAATTAAGATCTGGGAGAGAGTGCCTGTTGTCCAGACATGCCCACACTCCAGAGATGCAACTGCAGCTCCCACAGGTATGTCCAGGCTCTGTCTGAGCTCTGGCACTGCTAACAGGGTATCTTGGTGGTGTGGAGCTCAGCATGTGCTGCTGGATGCACCCAAGTAGCTCAGTGGATGGGTGCTGGGGTGATGAGCCCACACTGAGCTCCATCCTGCAGCACTGACACTGTTGGAGCATCTCCCCCAGTTAATTTAAAGCCAGCTCAAGTATGTCTGCACAAGCTGTAGCTGGGCTGTGACTGCAGCATAAAAATGCACCCTACAGGAGACCACAGGCAGCCAGAGCTTCCCAGAAAGTGTCTTAGTTACACATGCAGTCAAGCACAGGCTGCTGGCATAATTTCAAATTCACCTTATCTTTGGCTCATCATTCTCTGCAAATATAGCTCAGCTCTCAAAGGGAAGGGTTTGTTTATCATCTTCACCTGTCATGAATGGTGTTCCAGGCTAGATAATGCTTTTAAGAAAAAATTATTTCAGTGCCTCAATTTTCATTTTAGTTGCCATTTTATCCATACATAACTCTGATCTACCCTCTTTCCCATTCAAAATTTGGAGGAAGCTTTAACATGGTGACAGTTTTGCTGAGAAGTAGGCACTGTCACTGTTTTGAGAGAGAGAGAGAGAGAGAAATCGAGGCAGCGAAAAATTTATCTGCTATGGAAGACAAGGTGGGAGAAGGAATTGGTTCTATTTATTTATTTTTCCCCAGGGGAACCAGTGGTGTTGGGATCACATGGACTGTATCAGTAACTAACAAACTCACAAACAATTGCATCCTAATCCATTTTTTTACCAGGTCCTCTGTTTTTGTACACCTTATACCAATGTTTATAAGCGAAGTCCTAAGCACACTTTAAAATGACACAGCAAATTAATAATAAACTAAATAATTCAGTATTGTATGGAATGAGCTTCCTCCTAGGATGTCTCAGATAAATAAAACATGGGTTAGAAGTGTCTCTGAATGATGGTATTGTAGGAAGGGCATCTCAAAAAATCAAGGAGTAATGATCACATCATTTTCTGGTTTATAGTCTTCTTTAATATATTTACAATTTGGCTCCAACTTTAATTGCTTATGGGTAAGGTATACATGGAAAGGATCTGGCTTTAAGTCTCATTAGTTGTGCTAAGTATCAATTCATTTGGCAAAATAATCTCCCAGAAAACAATTTGTGCCAGTTCAATGCTCTTTGATGGCTGATTTCTCAAAGATCTATTCTGAGTATAGAAAGGAGCCACATGATTCATTCAGCTTGTGCATATCTATTTTATCTCTATAGAAGGATTATATATGGAGAGATAAAGGTTTGTTAAACAAAGTATCATTAATCACCCTGTCCGGAAATGTAGACTTTGCAGGAGCATGCTGTAATTTGCATCACTTTTGCTATGCCTTGTCACTGCTGCTGGAGAGAAATAACAAACCTATATTTATAAAAAGGACAGGTTTAAGATGAAAATAATTCTATCCGAAAACTGTGAGAATGGTACAGAATCCTGTCGCCTGCACTCGATCAACGGGAGAACACTGTATTTGTAATAAATTCCTTTTGCTCTGGATGAGTTCTGCATTTTCAATGAGGTTAACTTGGCAACATTCTAGTTGATTTTAATAAAAATAGCTGCTTTGAGGACAGGGAGCTGAGGTTGCCAAATTTACAACTGCCTTGCACAATTACTCTTACACCTCCTTCAGGGCTACTTAGAACCAGTAAGCAAATTAAGTGTATCGATTGCAATTTTGTTGGACTAACCCTTTTTTCTAAAGGAATAAACTTGATTCCTTTCAGTATGTGTCTGCTCAGAGTGATCTCTTTTCTTTTCAGCCATAACACAAAGACAACATCATGGCTGGATCCACGACTTGCGAAAAAGGCTAAACCTCCAGAAGAGTGCAAAGAAAATGGTAGGTGATTAAGTTTTCCTTGCTGCTCAGAGGGGATTTGCCTTTGTGTGTGTGTGTGTCTTTCAGTTCTTACAAAAATCAGGCATTTGGGGGAATGATGAAAGGTGTTTAATTGCTGCTTTGGTTAGAAGCCATAAGTGATACCAGTTCTCAGTGTGCCATGTGTTTCTGCTTTTTATTCCCCTTTCTGATGCTATCCAAAGCTGAGGATCACAAGTGTGTTTTCTGCCTGTTGTGTGTGTGACTCGGGGACTGACCCTCTCCCTCATCTCCTACAGAGAACTTTGGTCTGCAGAACAGAATCCTTTTCAGATTCTGAGCTTTTAATCTACAGGCGATTCAGTGCATAAGGGAAACTAGCAGCACCGTGGGAATATGAATATTGTTTGATTTGTATTTAAAGGTACAGTGCTATGCTATTTAATAGCCAATTTAAACAAAATAGTGTCTGATAAAACAGGGTGTGGGAGGGAGAAAAGAGATCAGTGTCTGTCAGAGTTCAAGGCTGGATTTGGGGAGTACTACATTGCTAATGCTTTAAAATTTAAAAGCATACATACTGCTGAGGATGCTTAAAGGAGCTGTAGCTGTTGTGCAGGAGAGATTATTATATTGACAGATTCAGAGATTCAAAATAATATAAATCATAGCAGTATAATTTCTAATTTTTCTCTGGTAAATTTTATCAGTATTTTAAATAATTTAATAAAGTCAAGGCAAGAATGTGTTGTAATCGATCTGTTTCTGATAAGGGTTTTTTTTCGTTGTTTTATACTTCCATGTCAGCTCGATTAGTCAGTTAAGATGTTGTGATTTCTAAAGACTGCTACTTATTTTATTGTTGTGAGATGCACAGCATTAAATGCATGCATGCTACGTGCATTAATTCAAAGCACTCTTAAATATTTTAAATGCATTCATAAGTTTTCATTTACTGCGTCTGATTTATTTTAAATTTTCCAAAATACATTCATTTGGTTAACGTAAATACTATTAACAGAAAGGAAACTCAAGGCTGATTAAGAGGTCACTGAGGAGTTGCTGGCTGTATGAATTGCAGGGTCAGTGGTTTGGTAAAAAATGTTCCTGGGTTGGATTTTTTTGTAAAAAGGCTTTCTTTCTACAGATTGCTATCCTCCAAAAATAGATTTCTTATTTCAGCAGCAATTCTGACGTTCTCTTCTGACATCAGAAATTACATGTCTGAATGATTTTGTGATGCTTATTCTAGCACGGACAACACGAGCTCCCAGACTAAATTCTACAGTGATTACAATGGAGGTCTGATACTGAAACAAAACCAGGGCACAGGAGCTTTGCTTTCTAAATCTCTCACATTACTTATATGAACCTACATCTCAGCCTGCTCCTTAAATAATGCTAATGGGAAAAGCAGGAAAAAAATCTACCAATATCTGTGGAGTAACATTGCACAGAGTTACTGGCAGTAAATATGTGTTGTTTTTTTTTCTTTTTCTGTTAACTGTTGTATACTGAGATCTGAACAGCACTGAGATATTAAAAAAATACCTAAGTATCCGAAACAATTTTAAATGAATATCAGTGCATTAAAGAAAAAATATTATTTTATAGTTATTTGACTACTGGATTACTGAACCACTGTAGTATGCTGGGTCATGTTGTTCTTTTAAGGTTGCTCAGCTCATTAATGCAAAGTACTTGGAGTGATGCATAAAAGACTTTAGGGAGAGATTTTCTATTCTTACAGTGATTGTTCTTCCAACATCCTCTCTTTTCTAAGGTTCTTCTGTTTTTCAAAAGTGTCATTCGTCTTTTTTTTTTTTTTTAATCCAATACCTGCAGAGAAGAAAGTTCTTCAAAATCACTTATATGCCTTAAAATGACTATTTTGCCATGGAGGTCCAACACGAGGGATTTTGCTATAGCACACAGGGATTTGGAATTTTTGTTTAAATTTAATCTAACTTCAAGAATTAATTTCAGCTATGGCTTGGTAGATTTTTTATGCCAAACATTTTTCTGTTACACTTTGTGATTTATTCTGGCGCACTTTACTCAGAGATACACAATTTTAGAAAGACATCAGTGTTTAGATAGGAAATGATACTTACCTTGATGCTTTATCACTACATGCATAACTCTTGCTTTTCGTTGACATTCATTTTGTCACATCTGAAACTTGTATTGATTCACTGAGATACATTATGACGTCTTTTCAATCTATCAGATTCTCCTATCATATTTTCATTGTGAATAGCCCAACTTTTGTGTTCTCCTTCCAGTGCAAATCCTGCCAAATCCTCCTCCTTCATTCTGCCATGAGCACACAGTTTCCACACCAGACAATGTCCAAGCAGAGTATGATATCAGAGTCCTGATGTTCTGGGCTGGTGATAGAGAGGGCCCCCTCTGCTCCAGGCATTTCCTCTCTTCCACTTTCTGCTCTTCAATACTCCTTTGACAAATACGATTTCTTCATTATCTCTGGCTTCTGTAGCTGCAAATCCCAGTGCTTGCTCATTTCCTTTCTGAAGGAAAGGAAATCTGAATCAACCTTCCAGCACATCCCTCCTCTTGAGAAATTTTCACATGCTTTTGCCAAGAGATTGACAAGCTCTACCAAGTCAAGCTTTCTTCCACAGACTCTTCCTAGAAAGTTTTTCTTTAATGGCACCTACTGCTCTCAATCTCTTTGTAGGTCAGGAGTTCTTAAGTGATGATCTTTATTTCTGTCTCTCTGTTGTGGAACTTCTGTGTGAGTTTCAGGAAATTACTTTGACTTTTGCTCTATCAGACCTACTTATGTGGCAGCACTTTGAAGCAATAACTGCCTCTTACTCTCTGTTTTTATGGTACCAATCTGAGTTTCATAATAGCAAAAATCTTGACCTTAATAGAAATAATTGTTTTTTCCCTGATGAAAATATAAATTAAATATTTTGGTTTTCTGAATTTAAATACTACTTTTAATTTTTTTTGTTCACATCAAAATTCGTTAAATGATTATGATGTGTGTAGAGTACGTGAGAAGTTATAGTTCTGCCCCTTTGCACCTGTGAGCTAGATTCCCTCATTGCTAAATTTCCTGTAAAGTCATATAACATAGCAGACTCACAGGCTTTGCGTGATTACAGGTATGTTATGTGAGTGGTCTTCTAACTGAGTCTGTTCGTCAGGAGAGAAGATGGAAAGGAATGACAAGTCCTATAAGGCAGTAAGAAATGTAGTTTAATATTGAAAGGCAACTCAGATGTAATGACATGAAATATCACAGGTTTTAGAAAGTTAATTTTAAGTTAAGAAATGTAGTAATTTTTTTTCCAAATTCTTTAATTTATTTTAGGGAACTTTTATTCTGGAGAAAAATCAACAATTTCTTTGGTATCCAATTTGGGGATTAGACAGCTCTAAAAATTTCCTAGGATCAGATATATCATATTTCACTTATTTCCTCTAAAAATTTCACTGATTTCTAGATTACTAATCTATCCCAAGCCATAGTCTCTATCACTCTTAACCCTCTCTTTCTTTTTATGTCAACCTCCTTTCTCCTACCCCCTAGTTTTCAAGTACGAGTAGGCCTACAACTATAAATAAATCTTTGATTTCACCTAGCATTCATCCATCATCTGTCTTTCCATCTCCTCTACACCCACCAACTTGACTGCAAAATATAGATGTTTGTGTAGGGTGAGCCGAGTTGCCTTTTTACTTCATTGACTGCGGATGTCAGCTCTGCTTTGGCACTTGGAGGACACAGACACCAGATTCCCCTGTGCCAACACCTGTATGCAGACAGGCTGCTGCATTTCCTTGTCTTCATGTGGGACTGAACCCACCCCATTCCATTTTGTTGGGTTATGAATTCCCCATTCCTGCAGTCACAGGCAGTGCCTTGCTTGCTCTCACTGCCCCTCACAGCTCTTCTTCAGAGTTCATCATTGGTTACCTGATTCCTTACTATGCTGCAGTAAGATGTAGCAACCTTTCACATTTTTGTTTTATAGATGCTTTTGGGCATAGGCATGCTGGTTTTATGGGTAAAGCATTACTTCTTGATTTCCTTACATATATTTCTTGCTGGAAGCCACGTAGCAAACTTTTATCTTATACAGATACTGTTTGTGTTTTCTGATGCCTGATAATGGCAACTTGTAGAGGGTAAATACTTTTCTAAAAATAGGTTTTTGTTTGATTCTTTTTACTTAGAACTCCCTTCTGCAGATTATTAACCCCATTTTAAGTATTATTCAATCAGTTTTGTAATGGAGCTGGCATTACTTGTAATAATATTGATCACAATGAATTTTTTTCTGTCATTTTTTGACATATTGAACATGGTTTTCTCAGCTTGCATTTTCAATTTGCATTAATTGAACCATAACAAAATATCTTGAACTGTTATGACCTTTGGAAGGGCATTTCATGCTGGCAACACCATCTGGGCATTCATTGACCAAAACACCCTTCCACGCCAAACTCACAATAACGATAATAAAAATAAGAAAAGGGTCACCTCATTCCTGGGAGTTCCGAAGACACTTCTCTGGACTCTGGTTCAGTGATACAGCTTATAAGAGTAATTCTTCATCCTTGGATAAGTTTTAAGACAAAATAACTGTACACATGTACTTACCTTGGCTGGCTGTGCCCCGGGCAACATTCTGGTGTCTCCCTGGGGGAGGCTGCACACAGTGAAGCTTCCTTGGAGGACACTTATCAGTGTAAGAGATAAGTCCTTTAAGCTGTAATGGACCACTAAGTATTACTTTGCCTTCAGAACCATTACAGTTAATCACAGTCCCAGCCATACAAATCCCTGTAGAGTGCTAAGACTAATCTTAAATAGAGTTGGTAATTGCAAGGACAAGAAGGAGTAAAAGTAGAGGAAAAAAATTCTATTTTCCTTGATAATTTAGTGAGCACTTGGCTCTCTTGCAGTCACTGCTCCCACTGCTCACCCAGGTAGTGCATTTTAATGGGGAGATGCCAGGGACCCAGAGGCATCCCACAGCTGCACAGCACACAGCCTGCAAGGATCCCTCTCTTTGGAGGTACTGGCAACCCAGAGTAACTTTTCCAGCAATCTGAGGATTTTAGAGGTTGCTAAATGCAGGTTGAGGAAGCTACTATCTTGCCCCATGGCCTTTCATGAGGAAAACCACAAATTTCATTCTAATTGCTTCATGATGATATGAAAACAAACCACTTCAAGTGTCTGAGTTTTATGAAGGAAGGTTATGTAAACACACCTTTCATGTGCCTGTGAAGCTTATTTGCTTGTAAAGTGCACTGAGATTCGCAGCTGAAAAGGTTCATAGAGATATGAAATATTATTTTTGCTAATGCTAATGCATTAAATATTGTAACATGTATAACAAATGCCCCCTGTAAGGAACACAGCATGTTCATCAGTGGTGTAAGATACAGTGAATAATGCATTTTCTAACACCAATAAAAGGTTCACTATTATTTTGTAAGACTTTTTTAAATTATAATTTAATTTCAGAATAAAATAAACACATTCACCAGTGACATACCCCAAAACAGAGCCAGCACACTGGAGCTACAATGATAGTACAGTTTAAGCTACACTGCTGCTGAAAGGTGGTCCAAGGCTACATGACCACTACAGAATGACTGTGGTAGCTTGAGCTCCTGCTTGAGCTGCTGAAGCTACTCACATCCAGTTTCTGAGAACATCTCTTTTTCATTTCGTTGCCAAGTTAAATGGCTAAGCTTAAGTAGTTTTCAGCTAGAATGTGTAATGAAATTTATAAAAGGAGGGAGAGAGATTTTGTAAACTCATCAGGAGAAACAGGACCAGAGTTTTAACAATTCACATCTTTAATGAGCTATAAATTGGATTCCACTCACCACTGAAGCAAGTAGCAAAATTCTCATTGGCAGCTCAAGGTTGGTTTTGCCACTAAAATGCAAACAACGTGTCATATGAGAATAGAGGTGACCTGAAATATTCCTACAAGTACCATTGAAAGGAGTGGTCCTGTCTTCTCACACAGAAAAGAATTCACATAACCACATTATGGAAAGACCAAGGCCTTGATGCCAGTAAAGAGCAAAAGGTTGACATTCCTTCTGAAATATGCACCTTGTTTAATCATAGATAGAAATCAACATACATTATTTTTAATCTTATTCTCTCCATAGCTTTAATCCGTCAGTCTCTGACTTCTAAAGGGCAATGAAACGTGACAGATTTAACAATGAGGGCCTTGTGGGATTATATTCATTACAATATGTCCAGCTACCTTTGGCTTTATTATTTCTCCTCCCTCTGATTTTCTATGAAATCTCATATTTAACAGAGATCATTAATGAAAAAGTAATGTCAATCTTCTCCTTTTTAAAAAATATTCTTCATCATCGACTCATTTTGTATGTCATCTAGAAAGTCAGGAATTTTATCAGATTCAGAAGCCAAAAACCAATTTGGTGCTCTTTGATGGAAATTTTGACTTGTTGCAAAGAGTGGTTGGCTATTTCCTGGCAATCATTTTGAAGTCCATTGCTACCAAATAAGAAATAACATGACTTGCTAAAATCCCTAGTAACACTTATTATTTTGCAGATAGCTTTAAAGGTAGAGTATTTGTCATTCCCTAAACCAAGACACCATTTCTTTTTATTTTTTGCAGTATGCTTTAAAAAAGGTCTCAGTGATTTTCCTTTTTGACACCTGGTCTTTGATTCCAGCCTAAAATCCTCAAAGTGAATGCTGGAGTCCCTGTTAAATAGAATTGGGAAATCCTGTCTGAGCACAGATATCCTGTATTTAAGATTTGACAGATAATTCAGCACTTTAAAAAGCCTCTGTCTTTAATGACTAATACCCTCGAAGACCCAGTGGCAGATAATCACTGTTTGTGGGACAGAGGAAAAAAAGGTGGTAACATTTCAAGTTTTTTGAGAAGTGTATCTGCCTGAGTGGGAGGAAGGCACAGGCACTCAGTGTGTGGATGGTAGATATTGCAGAAATGTCGAGAAGGGAGGAACTGCACTTGCAGAATTCATAGTAGAAGGCTTTGGAATAGAATAAGTGGCTATAAAAGGTGAAAAGTATAAAAAGCTGAGATGTGGAGAATGTGTTGCTGGCTATATAAAAAGATATTTGGATTTGTGATGTCTTTAAGCATTAGAATTATTTCAGTATAGAAACGTGAAGAGGGAAAAATATCTCTGGATATGAGGAAATCCTGAGACCTGGTAAAAGGACTGATAAGGCAAACAGGCAGGATTTTGGAATCCTGACAAGAAATGTTAGAATTTGTTTCCGTTAAACATCAAACCTTTATATGTAATTACATTCTACGGAATACAGTCTAATGTTTCATCAAAATAATAATTTCTGATTACACATTCTGGTGAAGCATTGAATCTTTTTGTCTATGCAACTGTAAAAATTAAAAGGCCATAGAAATGCAGAATGATTCCAGATGAATGTAGTCACTTGCTATAAACACAAATGAGCTTTACTTACATATCAATATGTGCACATTTCTGTAGTCATGCAGGCCAGATTCTGGTAACTCCTGAGACTGGGAGGTTGCCCAGGGATCTTCCTGCACAAAGATAAAGCACTCAGCTCTTCTGTTGGATCCTCTTCCTTCTGGTGCATGAAAGAAAGATTCTTATGAGGGGAAAAAAGCTGTATCTATCAAAGCTATTAACAACAGCTCAAAATAGCAATTTTGTCTTAGAATTTATCTAGTCTAGATAACATCTCACTGCTGAGAACCTACATCTTTCCTATACTGGCACTGCAGTGATAACATTGCTCGGCTTCACTCTGGAGGTAACAGAAGTTACAACTTCTTTGGTCTGCGGTGTACTGGGCACTGGACTTTGTTTCAGTGTACTTTTGCTCAAATAGACTGAAAATTTTGAGAAATGTTTTAATTACAGAAATTTGTATTTAATCTTTCAG
This sequence comes from Dicaeum eximium, assembly GCA_013396995.1. Classification (NCBI taxonomy): domain Eukaryota; kingdom Metazoa; phylum Chordata; class Aves; order Passeriformes; family Dicaeidae; genus Dicaeum; species Dicaeum eximium. The sequence goes on from VWZP01010151.1 coordinate 718,304, forward strand.
CTCTGACATCACCATGAAAGACATGAATTGATCTGTCCAGAAGTTTTGTTGTTTTGGAAGAAGGGAGCAAGGGTTAAAGGAGAGTTGGATTTATATTTTTAAAATACTTTTTCCTCTTTCAATCCCAGCTGGATTTCTCTTATCGATTTTCTTTTAAGTAGTCTGCGAGTTTTCTTTTTTACAAGAAAAATCTTTGCCTAGAGAATTTAAAATTATAGTTTGCCATCTCTATAGCAGAATATTTACTGGAGGGAGCAAGGTTTTTCCTTGCAGAGGAACACAATTCTCACAATTTTCACTCCTTTAACAAAATTTCAGTCATTCTGTTTTTCCAATGACAGAAATAGAAACATTTGATCCATATCTGATATTCCCATTCCTTCTGTTCAAAAAAGTGTCTGGAGTTAGTGCATATCACTTTCATAATTAAACAATTCAATACTTCATCATTCATTGTGGTCATGTGCAACTACTGAATCCGAAAGTGTCTGTCACTGCTCTTGCAGATGGATCTCATGTTTTTCATACTGTGGCTTTGTTTGACCATCATCTTATCTTCAAAATAGGTAATTTTTTTAGAAATTTTCACCCCTGGACATAGGGTGGACAAAGTCAGCTTTAGCTATTTTGGGATTGTTATATTTTGGATACTCAGACATTCGTATTTTAAGGGTTTCTGTCTTCAATTGATCCTCTACTTTCTTCCACTGAACTAGAGGAATCATTCAATTTCTTTCAGCTATGGAAGTGGGAAAAGACTGCCCTCACTGGTGGTTTGGGGGCAGATGTTTTTGTAGACTTTTCAGTCTCACTGTTGTTTACTCAGTGGGTTTAGTGGGGACCATTAGGCTGTTGCCAGTTGTAGCTCCATGAATATTCATTAAACTTGCCATATTTTTTCTGGTGGTCCACTTTGTTCAAAGATACAGATATTTTCATATTTTCTACCCTTCAATTCTCTATGGTCACTTTCTGTGCCATGATATTTCTTCTTAAGCCTTGTGTCCCCACCACTATTTGACTTACTTGGTCTCTTCATGACTGAAGACTACGCCTGTATTTGGAAATTCCACATTAACATACAAGATCATAAAATGTTGCTCTGATGAGTAGTGAAAAATAGTATGGAAAGACCTTAGAGTGTGTGTCTTCCAAACCATTAAACACATGACATATAATACCTGTTCCCAACATAGGTGGCTTTCAAAATTCTTTAAACTTTCTGAGGTTAGTCCCCTTCCTGTCTCTTTTTTTCAAATCCTTGGAGGATTTTATCACCTTCAGTTTTGTCTCACCATCCTTTTGTTCTCACGCTTCCCTACACTGTCTGGTCTCATACTGTCATATTTAACATCTCCTGAGTAGTTCAGATTATTCATTAAACGTGGGTGTTAATTTTTGAAAAGGTAAATTGTAGTTTTGGACTTTTGTTGGTCTAGTGAAAAGATCATGGCAAGTATAACAGTATTGCTTGCTACACTGCTGGAATTTGCACAACAATTTTTGTTTATAAAATTTCTGATTGTAATTAAAATATATTTATTAACATGTAAATTTCTATAAATACATTGAACAGGTAATGCTGGATAGAAAAATATAGTCTTAGATCTATTTCAGTAAATGGTATTTCATTAAAATTTCATTATGTCCAGCTTAAATTCTGTATTGTTTCAAAAACTGAATCTAACACATGGTTTAAAAAGTAGAATTTGGTCTAGCAAGGAGTAAAAGCAGTTAATCTTTCTCCCCCTAGTATTAATCCTGCAAAAAAATACAGTTCTGAGGTTAAGGAACATTTGCCTTAGTAAAGAACTGAAGAATTTTTCTACCTGCACTATCACTAGGTAGGCAAAAGCAGAATTAGAATAAATTGTTATGGATAAAGAACATTAATAAACAAACTTCAACCTCTTACTTAAGCATGAGTGAGATTATAAGTGATACTACTACAAGAGAAGAAGGCAGAAAATCCTCATTGTTAATTTCTTAGATTAACAGAAAGAGCCCTACTGATTTATGTTTTGTTTAGAGAAGCCCAAACAAACTCTCAGTTAGTGAAAGGTGATAGGGGACTTCTTCAAAATCCACTGAACGGCTTCTGTTGAAGAGCTTTGGATTAGGTGGAAAGATAATACATCTGTAAGAAGGAGGATTTGCCTTTTTCTCAGTGTGTGCTTCCATCATTGATTGACTTGAAGGGTTCCCTATTCAGATGAGGAGTGTGCTTTTTACGATTTTGTTTATGCAACACCAAATATTATAATTATGTCCTCATGAATATTCTTTCCAGAGAGAACAATGTGGATCCTTGTGACAGCGAAATCCCCATTTAAAATGTGTGTGCCAGCCCTGGTTATTCTGGATTGTTTATGCCTTTGTAATGCACTTTCCTCCTCTCACTTCTAATTGTTTTTGAATGACTGTGGCAGCGGTCACTGACAATTAATGACTGATGGGCAAATTCCGTTAGTCCTGGCTTTGTTCCCATGATTACTGGGACACTCACAAAACTAAAATTAACGCCACCCTTGCCCCGCCCAGTTCTCTGCCACCCATCATCTCCGCGTTACTGATCTGCTCATGTTTCCCTCGCTTGTTCTTGAGGTTCAAAAAACGTAGTAAATTTTCTCGCCCTGGAATAATTTTTAGTATGACCAGATTGATAGAGAGCCCAGCTAGAATATTTAGTGTGTATGAGTATTTTTTTGTTGCATATTCCTTAATCTAAGAAAGAGACATAATGGCATATTCTTATTCCTTTTCTGGGATAGTAAATGTGCCCCATTATTGCCATAGTAATTAAGTTAGGCATTGTTGTTAGAATAGAGAAGGCTTTGAAAAATCAATAAGAAAACCTTTTAAATTTTTGTCTGGTGGAAAGGTGGAGCTGATATTTATATAATGTCCTTCTTTGCAAAAAAAACCCCTGTGTTCCTAGGAATGTTAATTGTGCTTTATGTTCCTGTTGCATGTGCAGTGTTACACAGAGTTAGTGAATTTGCACAAACTTCAGAGTGCATTCACTGTTGTTGGTGTGGTTCATTTAACACTTATACTTTGGGCATGTTCATCTAATCCTATTGACCTAATCTAGCTGATTCTACTATTCTAATCACCGTAACTTCTGAGCTGAAGGTTCTGTGTTTTGCTACCTTGCTCTCCTTATGTATACAGGTCTCCCACTGATATTGCTGTAGGGAGCTATATGAAATAAGAGGAATATTGATATTCATTTGTACCATGTGCAACTGAGAGATGTTTGAACTGGGAATATTGCCCTTCAGCTTTCCATGTTGTACATTGCCTTTCACATGACCAAGTACCCATCAGCTGAGATGTCTTAGAGAGTTGAATATGAGGTTGAAATGATGCCACCATGGATTTGATCCTTCTGAGAACTGAGTCACAGCTTTTATTTTTCAAACATTATGTGTAGCCAAATTCTATTTCAGCTCTGCATATACACATTTCATACACACACATTTTGCAACTCCAAGCACAAGCAGAGCAAGATAAGCTTTAAACTGGTTGAAAGAATTTTGGATTTCTGCATGGAATTTCTCCTTCTGTGTAATGTATTTCCAGCACTGTAAGTCTTTGAGTTTAATGCCAGAGATATCTTTTCTCCACTGACTTTAAACATTGCCTTTGGGAATTGCTCATCAAAGGAGTTAAACTAAAAGGATAACTATGATCAGGTGTTCCTAGGCTGCTTAGTTCATACAATGGGGATTTTTGTCATGCTCTGATGGGAGTCGCTGATAAGAGATGAGAAATACCTTGCTACCATTAGAATTAAAATCATGTATGGCTACCTCAGCTTGAATTCTGTAGAATGTTGGGTTTGTATTGTTGTATTCATTTTAAGTTGTATTTTTTCTTTTATGAAGTTCCAATATAATTTGGGCTTTTTTTGGCAGATACAGGAAGTCAACTTCCCCAAACCTTCAGCACCAGAATAATGAACTGGGGTTGTCTAAAAACTCTATACATTGCATTTGTTTCAAGCATATTCAGTGTTGGTATTTTTCATGAACTGTAGTCAGAACTGGGAAAGTATAGTCCTACAAAAAGTTTTGCTAAATATCTGGATTACAAGCTGTGGAAGTCTTTTGGTCTAAACTTACATTTGATATTTGACTAGAAAAACTAGACATACCCATTGTTTGAAAGCAATTTTTATTCCTGGATAAATTCAACTTATTTTTCTTTCTATTTTAGCAACTATTTAAGTTGTTTTTAAAAACAATACGTTATTAAGTGAATTAGGTCTATTTGTTTATATTAGGAAGTTAGATTTAGAAACAGAATTCTGGAGTCCTTTATTGTGATTCTGTAGCTGAAGTAAAGTTGTATCTTATGCTGAGTAAAGATCAATTCCTACTTTACACTAGTGAGGACAACATAGTAAGAGCACAAAATCTGTTTTACTGGCTCAGAATAGCTCTCTGTCTAACGTGTATCCTGTCTCTAAGTACTGCTTGGAGCTAATGGTTGAGAAAAGGCTACAAGAAACAAAGCAGGCATAATCTCCCTCTTTCACCTTCCTACCTTTTATCTCTCACTCTATTACAGAATCTCTGAGCTTGTGGTGGTCTCAGGATCACTGTGCTCTAACTGTCCTTTATAAATGTGTCTAATTCCTTTTTAGAGCCCTTTAGACTTTTCCACCCTCTGGAAAAGGTTTCATATAGCATTATTATATCCCTTTATGTGATATTTCTCCAGCAGGAGAAATAGCCCACAAAATCTCACTTTGGCAAATGAGGTCTTCCAAATCTCTGACAGCATTATTTATCCCCTCCTGCACCTCTGCAGGTTCTGCTACCTGTTTTTTGGTTGAATGACCAGAACTACACACAGTACTCAGGGTGTAATTGCACTATTGATGGCATAATGGTGCTTCCTGGTTTAGCTTCCATTCCCTTCCTGACAGTGCTGACATTGTGTTTGCTTTTTGAGTCTCCTTGGGCTTAAGATGATGTCTTGAAAATCTTTTCTCTGAGTGTTAATACTTACTTTAGAGCCCATCATTATGTATGTGTGTATGCACAGTTAGCATTCTTTTTTCACTTTCTGCATTGCTTTGCATTTATGGAGATTAAAATTAATCATCCATTTTAACACTCAGTATTACGAGATTGTTCTTCAGGTTCTCACAAGCAGTTTTAATTTGATTATCTGGAATAAGCTTTCTGAGTCTTTCATCAATATCTCAGAATCAGGAAAGTGACTTCAGAATCAAAGATCTTGAGAAGGAATGTATGACAATTAGTATTTACCTTCTTTATGCTTGATTCCTTAAAATGATTATTTGCATAATTTTATTCACCAGTAAAATGGACTAAATCTGTGCTAAAAGAGCCAGAAAGAGAGTTAATACAATCATCTTGTTTCTGAAATGAAGGCTTTAGGAATGCATGGTAACAGCAGCTCCATTTAATTAGCTGAATTTAATTACTCCACAGAAATGAAACCAGCTGGCCCAACTTAGCGATGGAAAAGTGGGGTATTGAAATCCAGAGCTGGACAGCAGGGGCTCTTTGTATCTGTAGACCCCTCCAAAGAATGTTTCACCCCACCCCTAGCTTTTATGCTAAATGAGATGGATTTTCCTTCTGACACCGCTGTCTACCCAGGTGGATCTGAAGGGAATCAGTGGGGATTGACCCTGGGTGAGAATGACATCGACGTCTTTGAAGTACCTGAGATGCTTTTCTCTCCAGTCTTGGCACACTGTAGGAAAAGCCTTCCCTTTTATAGATCCTGAGGCACCTAGTTTGGGGGATTGACAGAGAAATTGATTTAGTGTGGGATGTCCAGCAAAACTGGTCTGACAAAGCAGCAAAAGCAGGCATTACCTTCCTTTTCTTTTGCGAGACACATCGTGCCTTCTACACTTGTCCTTTATTCCTGTGCGATTCCTGTTGATGCTGTGCTACTGAAGAGCTGTGTAAGAGGTGAACATCAGCCAGATTTGCTAGGGCAAAGACTTCTGGCTTCACTTTATTGCTTTGAGAATGTTTTCTAGAATGTACTAGGTATTTTGTTCTTAAGAGAAATACAGTTATGTTTGGATAGAGCCTGGAGTCAGGACTGTGTTTGATTAAAAACTGCAGGTAAAGGGGAAATTTTGTAATATATATACACATACAATTTTTAGTTTTAAAAATAATTTTCCCTGGTATTGTCTATCCATCTAAGGGCTTGGAAGAACTTGAATGAAAGGATAAAAATTTGGGGCTAAGTTTAAATTAATTTCATCCAAATTTTGAAATGTGACGCATCAGTACTGTAGTATCATTAAAAATGTTACACTCTTATTCAAGATTAATCATTTTAAGAATTTCAGGAAATAAAACTTGTAGGTTTAGAAGATTTTGCTACGGTGTTTTATCTACTAGATAACCTTAAATAGCATCGAGAATAGGAAAAAGAACTTTGCATTAAGGGAACAGTTTGAGAAATAATGCTAATGTTTAATTGCAACTTGGTGACCCAGTACACAGGTTATTTTGGCTTATTAAGAATATATAATTACTCAGAAATTGATATTCATTTGTGATATACCACCATCACAGTTTAGTGAAACTCTCCTATAGCTTGGTAAACTGCAGGACACTGCATTTGGGAGTTTCTGAATAATTTATCTGAAGTAACGAGTATCATCATGTGATGCTGTATCAAAGCAACTGCTCAAGTGAAAGCCAGCTGGGTACAGCAGTTGTATATCAAATAGCTGCTTGAGTTGTCTCTCTGGAAAAATTAGAGAACATAATGAGCAAAATTAGAAAACCTGGGGAGCAGCCTCCATGGATACCTATTAGCAAGAAGTAATTTGATTAGTGTGAAATCTGTGAAAGTTCATTATTTACAAAGCTTACAACACTACAAAGTAGTGTTATAAGAATGTACATTCTACATACATGCATCTATTTATACAGCACAGACATAAAAATATATAAAGTATAAGATGAGTATTTATTTTTCCATATCAGCTTTATGAAACACTAATAGAATATTGGCTCAAAATCTAAGGACTCATTTTGTGCCCAAGAGGAACTTTTGGGCTGTTTCCCAAAAGGCTTTATACAGTCTCGCTAAAAGTAAATGCTTCAAACACAAGATCCAGGCGAGGCTGACAAAGAAGTTTTGCTAAGGAAAGATGCACAGCTCTGTTAAGTATTAGATTGATGCTTTTATGAGGCAGGTCTATTGAAAGTGCCATTTGTGGCCCCTCTGCCTGATGCTCACGAGGAATACAGAAACATGACGTGCAGAGCTGAGAGAAGGACATACCTGCCGAATTTTCAGCAGAGTCAACAGATGATGCAGCTGGTCTGCATCTCTCAGGATCAAGCCCTGCTCTAAACATTATAACTGCTTTTACTAACTTGTCTCCTAGTAAATCAGAGGTCAGAGTGGTTTAAGAATGAAGTAATTTATAACACCTTTTGGATCCGCAGTTTTAAATCACAAAACCAATTTGAGGATCTATTTATGTCAGTGGCTTTTGTAGCTACGGCTAATTGTTTTTTTCTGAGAGACATGGGAGAAATACTGCTTCATAAGGTTGTCATTAGCCTGAGAAAAAAGAGGCCATTGATTAGAGGCATGAATGGAATGGCTTGTAAGCCAAATTACCAGTTGGGGATTCCCGAATGGCCAAGGGCACAGCCTGTCCAATCTTAGCAAAACTCTGCATTGCAGAGGGGAACTCTCTAAAGGATGCATTATCTTGTGATGTTGACCTTAAATCAAGTCTATTTTGGAGGAAATAAACCAAAAGGCTTTCAGTAACAGATATGTAATATGCTAATTCAAATATGATCCAAAACTAGAAAAATTCTATAGCAGTTCTCAGTGACAGGCATATTTTTAATATATATTTAGATACATGCCTGCAGTATATGAAAGCAAGAAAAGAATCCTTCTATAGTACATGAAATGTGAATATTGCATCATTATTACACAGGAATTTGAAAGGGGAGGACTGCATAATAATTCTTTTATATATACTAACATAAAGCAATGACACTCTTAAATTGTAAAAATAACTTGAAAAAATGTACATTTAGACAGTGCTTTTGTTTCTTTTCATTGAAAGGTATTTTATAAAAATATTCTTTTCAAATGATAGTGCCATTTGACAGACATTAATAACGACAAAGTGGAATCCTTAGGTATCCAAAGACCTACTGATATTCTGTTAAAATTCAGTTTGCTAAAAACACCACACAAACATTTAATGTGTATTGGAGCCTTCCTATGATTTATTGAATTTTGTTAGCTAATATCTTTCTAAAGGAATACATACTAGTAAATTCCCTAATCTTAATGTGAAGTGGTCCTTTCCAAATATATGTACAGAAGTGTGAATCATCAGTACATCAACTTGTTTGCAATTTAATGATGAAAGGTAAAATTAAAGAAAATCAATTCATAAAAGCAATTCATAATATTTACAGGCTGAATGAAGCTTCTTTTTTTTTTATTTTTTGTCATAAAGGGTAACTGAGTCCAAATGAAAAGGACAAAAACAGTCTCTTTTACCAAATCTAATTGGACCTACAGGATTTGGACCATTACAGGAACATGGATACTTGTAGTGAAGTCCACACTATTGTGATTTCTAGAATGTCATCTTTGTCTGTGATGAGAAAACAGAGCTTTCATTTAGCCTTGTGAATCTCATCCATTAGCCATAAGAGATCTTACATCAGCTTACATCAGTAGCACATTGTGGCACCCAAACCTTCACCGAAATCTTAAAAAAATTCATTTGTCAAATTACCAGTTAGCACAGGTGGACAAAGTTCAATTACACATTTTGAAGAAATACTTTTCTACAGGAGCTTTAAGCACACTGTCCCAAGAACCACAAAGTATCCTGCCAACTTCCCTTTTGTGGAAGATGAGGTTGCTAAGTGGTTCTCCAACATCTCTGTTAGAGCACACTGTCTGTTTCTGCAGAGAACTGCTGTAGTGGTTGCTTTTGAGGAGCTTTTACCTGTTTTGTTTTCCTCCTGGATCCCACCATTGATACTGTTCTGTACTACCTCTTTTGCCAGTAATTGGATTCTGAGTATTCTCTGATTTCCCCTGCCTCCCCTGGAAAGGCAAGGCAAAACAAAGATACAACATTGTCTACTGGCTACTGGAAATATTAGTGTTAAATGCTCTATCACCACTGGGCTGAAAATTGAGTTATTTATTATCAATTTGAATGCCATTCTGGAGTTCCACTACAGTTAGCACTGCACTACTTCATTATAAAATCAATTTCCTGGAGATGCCTATCTCCACTGGTTTAATATATACCACATTGAAAGCTGGCATAGAGGAGCTGGTGCTCTTCCAAGGTAGAAGTATTGACTGCTGAAGAGGGGGTGTAGTTAGAATAGGGAAAAGCAATAGATTTCCCATGTTTGATACTGGCTGATGCTCTATAAGCCTAAAGGACATATCTCAGTGATTTTTTTGCTTAAAAGTCCCCATTCCCACTTCAGCTGTGTGGGGAGCTGCTCCCATTCTATCCTGTCTTTCAAGAAGTACCTCCTGATTAATCCCAGCTGTCCTTTTTCTCTCACCTCTCAGCTGTCCTTCAGTGAGTATTTTCACAGGGATGTGCTCTAGACTCCAGCCTCAGTAACCTCCACTTCTCCCACACTGAGACCACGGAGGACCAGAGCTCCTTCTGGGATCACAGATGTGGGCTGCCTGGCTCAGAGGCACCCACATTTTCCTGGAGTGCTGTCACTGCAGGCACTCCCTGCCCTGCAGAAGGGAGCTGCTGTGCCCAGCTCTGAGCAGCCAGCTTTTTGTGCTGCCAGCTGACCACAGAGGCTCAGCCACCCTGTGCTCAAAACCAGGCCACCTGTATCCTGCAGATTTCAGACTGGGAAATCCTCACAGCAACAGAGAATGTAAAATTTATTCAGCATGGAGAAGTTTATAGCTGCCTTTGCTTATGCTCTGGCAATGTCACTGCAGTCACAAGGTTACAGGAACAACAAGGACACTGCATCATGTTATTAATACATCTGGTTTGGGGCCTTTTTAAGAGGATTTTGCAGCTTTAACAGTTTTATGTGCCTACAGATACTCTTAGTCATGGATTTATTAGGATATTTTTTCTCTTTAAGTATTATTAGATATATCTTCAGAAACAGGGTTTAAACCTGTCTCTTTTGGGGTAATTTAATGCGTAGAAAAAGCCCAACTTTTCTTCCTTTAGACTACAAGGCTACTTCAACTCTTAAACTGTTTATCATCCTCACAACCTTCCTTTACCTCATTTCTATTCATCCTATTTCCTTTTCCACCTCTCTTCCCCTCCTCACCCTTTAAGTGATCTTAGCAGATGCTAAAGATGTCAGGCTGATAGCTCTGCAGATACAGACTCTTTATCAGACTTAAAAGATGTTGTTAATTCAGGAGTAAGCAATGTCAGTCCTATATCACAGATTATCTGTCATGGACTTTACCCAGGCCCCTATTTTGAGAAGGAAAATCTATACACCATGGTCTTTATCTTCCTCAGTGGTGACTGCTGAAATACTTGCAGATTGACCACTGATGATGAATTAGTAAGTAACAGGTGTGTGCTACTCTGCATTGTGTCATTGTGTCAGAAGCTCCATGTTTGATGGCATTTGGGCTATTAACCAATTATAATCATGGTTATTTAGTATTTGCACCACATAATGCCCCAGATAACCCACTATAAATTAATCACTAAAAGCACAAAACTGAAAGCCACAAATGCTGAGCTAATTAGAAAAATACTAGACAGAATGAAAAAGGAAGCGAACAGCAATTTTTAAAATATAATTTATTAAATTCTCTCCTAATTCCCTCTTTTTATAACAGTTTAACATTTACATATTTTTCCTTTTTGCTGTGTAGCATAAACCAGGCCTGTTTTCTCCTGCATTTTTTCTTTTTAATAATTTCTGCCTATGTGTTTCCTTAATTTTTTTTTTCATTTGCTAAATTCCCCTTTTGTGCTTGTGTGTCTTTTAATTAGGCATTTGCCCATCATCCCTCTTTTTGTGGAGTTTATCCAAACTCTAAGTTCCTATTTCTGTATCCTGCCATTGGACTTCTGCAGGCAGGTGCCTCTGCCCAAGCACAGACCAGTGAGGTCTGTGGAATTGCAGATGTCATTATTCTGCAATTATTTTTTGTGTATGTAAATTGTTTTGTTCTCTTTGTAATTATTTTTTTCCCCTAGATCCTGGTTGGGTTTTTTTTCCTCATCAAGTTCCTCAGACAGAGGATGTCTTCACCAGACAGGCAGCCATAAAATCCTTCTGTAGGGAAGGAGGCTGTGTGTTTATAGTGTTGGACATTAGAGTAGATTTCCACTCAGTGGACCAAATTAAAATCTAAAGGATGATTTTTAGTTCTGCTAGCTTCCCATTCCATCATTTCAAGGAAATGTTTTGGATTTAGGGTGTATAAAGCTAACAAAAACTTTACCACTGTTTATCAACTACATGCTCTAGTTTCAGGATTATCACCTTCCAAGAAAAGAAAACCTATAGTCTTGTTCTAACAAAAGACAGATTAATGCATTACTGCATGAAGATAATCCTTACCAGTACCTTTTATTTGTTTAAAATGCCTGTTGAAAATCATCACTATGAAAAAGGCACATATCAGCCTAGAAGCTTGAAACATCAGTTCAGAAATCCACCATCTTATTAAAATCAACTTTTCAGGCGCTTAAGGTATTACTGTACAAAATTAAGAATATAAATTTAAATTTAGAGCTTGGCAATTGGCAAAAAAGTGTCATCTGCTTGGCTGCTATGTAATGACATGTCCAAAGTTATTGAGCTCTTAAATTAAACCTTTCCTGTTATATTGCTGATAATCAATACACTAATATTTATGTAAATTTACTGTGCAATCTGGGGGAATGGGGAAAGTGATGTCTGTATTATATTTTTTCCTTCTAAATTTGATTTTTTAACCGGTTTAATTCTGCAAGCACTATCATCTTTTACTGGAAAGATTTACTTTGCTGTCTAGTCCTAAACTCTAGCTAGCCCTAACCATCTAGTCCTTCCTTAAGCTGATGTATGTCAGCACTTTGAAGTATCTTACATGAACTTCCTCACACCCAAGGAGCAGTCTGAACCCACAAATGCTTTTGTCTTTGCAATTCCAAAATGCATCTTGTGGCTATAGTCAGACCTCAGGGGAATTTAGCAGTAGAAAGCTGCTCCAAAATCTTTCTGGTACTACAAATACCACTGTTCAGCAATCTCAGGCTTTTAATTGCCACTTAAACTTGGACTTCTCAGTAAATTATCAGCTTTTAGTCACTTAAAAGTGCAAAAGTCTAAAGATGGTGCTAGTTTATTGTTGCTGGTGTCCCAGCAGGGTGAATCAGGACTTTTTGACTCTAATATTAGAAGGCTTACATGATTTATTTAAATGACTCTATTGTTCAGAAGGAATTTGGGTTATATGTGCCCAGGTTGTGAGTTAACATCTTTCTTCTCCATGCTCAGTACCCAAACTGCTAGAATTCCAGAAATTGCTTACGAAGTCAGAGAGATAACAATTCTCCATATCATAGGTTGAGAAAAGGAAGGCTCCCATCCCCCATGTGGGAGACAGGGCAAAAGAATGTGTCTGTGTCCTTGAACACACACACAAAGAGATATGTTTACATAACTACAAGAGTTAACCTGTTAAACTTTGCACCTGTATGAGGGAAACTGTATTCTGGCAGAATCATGTCTGAAGCTGGTGCACAAGCAAAGATTTGACTGTACCTTGAGTTCCTTCTTAGTTCCCCAGGAGTGCCCAGTGCTTTATTCTCTATAGAGTATATCTAAAAATACAGTTAGGCAGGGTGTCACCTTCCTGAGAGAAAGGACTTCATCAGATGATTGATAAAGGCATCCTGGCACAAGGAAACAGCTTTATTAAATGCACAGACAGGACATGTTTTGTCAGCTCTCACCTAGATATGCAACACAGACCTGTCCTTAAAACTTCTGACAGGCAAATACAGAGACTTTTGAAAACCAGGCCTTTTGTACCAGATTCTTTATCACAACAAACTCTAATTCAGTAACTTAGTGTTCATCTGAATGCATACTACAATGAATAGTCAATCATTTTTCATTTAATAATGTAACATGTCGTTTTTCCCGTTTGCCATTTGCAGCTGGCATTTTTGCAATACATTTTATTTTTCAGACATCTTCTAGTGCATCACCAGATAGAGCAGCTGTGACAGCTATCCATTAATTATATCTCTGTATTAAAGTCTAAAGTCTAAAGTCTAAAGTCTAGGACTTTCAAGGGAACGTCTCCGGTAGTGCCCAAGTAGCAGCAGCTAAACCAACACTGTCTGGTAGTTGAATTGGTGGTTGATTAAATATTTGTATAGAGATTCACATAGCTATATTAACCCCAAATATTATTTATGAACAATTTGCCTTTGGGATTAGAATGAAGAAAAGCAATAGACTTTTTATGTCTCAATAGTAATTAGTATTGCCTTGATGCACATTTGCACTATGCCAATCACAGGCAATCCAAAATCACCCACATGTGTGTCTTGGCCTTTCCCTTGATTTAGGCCCAGCAGAGCTTCTGTATTTCAGATACAGGGAAGTAGATAAGCTGCCTTATTTTATCTACTGCAATTTATAAAAAGTGAAAAGAAAATAATTAGCAAAGGTTTAGAGGTCTTTTAAGATATTAAAAAGTGAGTGATGTGCAAGATGGAAGCAGCTATTTGGCTTCACTGGAAGCAGAAACCTAAATCAGAAGGCAATATATAAATATGTTCCTAATTTTGTATCACAGCTCTCCGTGCTCTTGTGGCTCTGCAGACAGAATCTAACTTGTGTGAAGGCAGAGAGGATCAGCCTGGGGACATGCTGGTAACCCAAAGGGCAGACTCCTCCTGTGGGCTGGGGCTGGAGAGACCCCACAAGCTGCAGCCATTCGAGGGGGGCAGAAATGAGGGGAGTTTAATCATGCAGACACCTACACAAGGGATGCCCAGGTCTTGGAGGGATTCCCAGGAAGATACATAAAAGCCCAATTCAGTAGCTTTCTATTACAATCCCATTCAAGAGTCAATAGACTGAAGCTTATGCTGGGGAGGAAGACCTGTTTCATTGATTACTAGAACCTTCTCATCATCTGTTTTTTATGATTCTGACCTTTTCCTAAATGAAATGGAAACTTTTCAATTTTCTCATTGAAAATAGACGTAAGTGCTGTCAGCAGGAACCACAGACATTCCATTTCTGCCAACTTTGTGATTTTCCTGTCAGTTTTTTCTTTTTGTTATGAGTATGCCATAATGCTGACAGCTTTTATTCTTTGAACAAAGCCTAGCAAGGAAGTTTCTCTTGAAATGTGATTATTCCTTTCACTTACATGGATGGGGACTGTTCCCACTTCTGATTCTGTAACCATGCTCCTGAAACTGTCACCCTTCACCTTGTTGGTTTTTTCTGATGCCAAATATTTTCTAGGGCCTGGCAGAATTCCAGAGAAAGTGCTGCTGTGTTCCTGCTGAAATCATCAGCCATCCTGTGTATTTCAGTTGCAGTCCATTCAGGCATAGCTTTCTGCTTAACACAAATACAGAATATTGCTTCACCTTGTAGTAATTTTTTCATCATAAGCCACAAAAATGAGCTTCACTATGGCTACATTTAGAACCCATTTCTCTTTAAATGCTATCCCTTTTCTGTTTCTCCTAGTGGGAAAAGCTGGAATTAGAAGCATAGATTTATTGCCACCAAATTTAATACTCCACAAGAAATAGTATGTCTATTAGTTCTTCTCTTGGAAGGTTTCATATGCCCCAAAGTCTAAACCACTTAACATTCATCTCATCCACTGTATGGTACCCACTGCATCTCTGATAGAGCAGAACTAAGCCTTCAACAGAGAGAGGAGGTATGAACCTCAGTTTTCACCCTGGCCTGACTGGTTGTGCATGAGCCTTTCTCTCTGCTCTCTTCTGTGAATTTAAATTTGTCATTGGCTGTCTGGTTGCATTTACATGGGGGAAAAAAAAGCATCCATAGAGTTTCTGGCAATGTAAATGGATCCTGCCTGCTTTCTATATGTGGACTGCAAATGAACATGGGCATTAGAAGGATATGATTTGTATCTCATTTGCCCTAATATACAGCCATTAATTTATGGCAAAATTGTAACTGATAATGACCAAGACAATCACCATAGTGATTACATGTGGCAAATACTGTCTCTTGCTACTAGATTTCAGAAAAAAATATACAGTGTATAGTATAGTATGGTGTATTCATAGTCTTTGCAGTTGATTTCATAGGGTTTATAAATAATCCCTTGGCTTCTTTGAATATTTTTAGTGTTTAAAATCTTAACTTCTTACACTCCTCCTTTAGATTTCATCTTCATGAAGGAAGCATTTATGAGTATAAGGTACCCCTTCACAATTCCTTCCATGTTCTTTAGCTTAGGTGAGATAAAATGAATTCTGTAGTAAAAGACAATAGAGAAAAATTACCAAGTGTTTCTAAAGCCTAGTACTGTCAGTGGTTTTAAAATAAGGAAAGTAGCATTATTCTTAAAATTAGTTTTCTCTTGTTTACCACTCTTTCTTTCCTCTGTTGAAAGAATTAATCAATTCCTCTGCATAGCTGCCGTTGAACTATGGACAACATTTCCACAGTCAGCTTTGTTAACATTAAAATACATGTTACATAGGTTGTCTGGAGGTGATAGATGTCCTTTTCCTCTGCAGTCTCAGAACCCCAAATCTAATCAAGTCGTGGAAGTCCTGGGGAAAAGGCCAGAATCCAGTAGTGCTAGAGAAGATGATGGACAGCAGCTGTGTAAAGAACAGTTTATTAGTTAAAAAGACCTCCTGTGTTTTTTTAAATAGTTTTGAGAAGAAAATTTAGAGCAAAAGCACTGAAGGACTTACTCCAGTTCAGAAAAATTAAAGAAGACTTTCCACTTTGATTCTTCTAGTGCTCATTTTAGATTTTGAAATTTGAAATCTGCAGAGTCTGCAAGGTAGAAAAAAAGACTTTATAACTTCTCTGTAGATCAGTTCAGAATGTAGTGATTCAAACTATTGTAGGAAAAAAAAATACTTACAAATAATACATAAATAGATACAGAATATTTATGTTTATATATACCAAACAGAAGATCAAGCTATTTGTCCAGTTGTGAAGGAAAAGGTTTCTTTTGGATAAAAAAAAGCAGAAAAAATATTTTCGTCTTTTTTTCTTTCTTTTTTTTTTTGTAAAAGTTAAAAAATGGTTAGTTTTGGTTTATAAAACAAAGGCAATACCCTAAATAGCTTATTTTTTGTTCCTGATCTTATTGTTGAAAATGCTGATTTTCTAGAAAATGTAATATAATTTACCTTTTGCTGTAGGATTTAAAATTACTGAGTTTAAAGTTTTATGATTAATTGGAAATGGCATAATATTTTTTTTATTATCTAGTTTAATTCTGTGGGCACGTTCAGTTTTTCAGACATTCTTATAGTTCTACTGTCCTGAGCAGTACAGAGGAGGCAGACAGCTGGTGGTTCCTGCTGTTTGGATTTTCTCTCTGGGGCAGAGCACTTTGGAATGCCCAGTGAACATTGAGCACAGAGATAGTGACAATTCCAGGTCTTTAAACCACATAGTGCATTCTGCTCTGAGCACTGTGTGCACAATATTAGATTCTGCAGCCCTGAACAACATATTTTCTTAAATTCTGCTTTGTGGACCTAGCTCTCCATGCATAGGCATATGGGATATTTCATAACCAATGCTCCTAGGTTGGTTACACATCACAACAAAAGAGAATTCTTCTGGCATTATAAATAGCTCTGGTTTAAGCAGACATCAAAACCAGAAAGTTTTCTATCTGAAAAGCACGCACAGTGGACTTCTCAGTGAAGAATTCAGTGTGTTTAAAAAAACTGTGTTTGTTAAAAAACACTGGGGGTAGAGTCTTTCTTCAGAAATAAATAACTGGAAATAACTGGAAATGGAAAACAAATCCTATCTAGTTCCTCACTATGATTTTTAGCACTTGGTGGTATGCCATGCTGTCAATAATAGAGAAAAAAAAATTTAAGTAAATGCACTACAAGCATTACTCTTGTGCTTTGGTAGAATTGCTGAATCAAGTTCTGCAGTCTTTGTTAATACACTTCACAAAGGATAATGGTAATGTGTTGTCTGAACTTGTCACTTAGGAGACCAAAACCAGTTAATAGAGCAAATAAGAATAACAATTTTCCCTGAGTGATACTTGCCAATGTTTCTGCATTATTAGCTAACCCACTGAGCAATAGAAGCCATCTTTCCTCACAAAAATCTTGTATTTGAAGAAATCTTACTGATTTACTGTTCCAAACAGTAAAAATTAAATGAAGAAAAATGCTCTATGGAATTTTTGGCTAAATTTGAGTTAAAAAGGGGGTGAACAAAAATAAGAACATTATGAAGTACCTGCACCTTGACTGGAGTTGGTGTAGAGCTGTGCAACCTTACAAAGCTGTAAGTCTAGGGTCTCCACTTTTGCCATATAAAATGGGTCAGTGAGGGGTTTTTAATCTCAGTGCAAAAGGTGGTCCTGATGATTTGTTGGAGGACACATGATTTTTTCAGGCACTCCTGACCCAGTGATAATTTCTGCTGAGATTATGAAGGAGACATGAGACTCACCATGAATCCCATAACATTTATGGCACAGGTGAAGGCACACACTGTACTCAAAGCCCACCCATTACAGTACACAGGCTGAAGGGGTAAGTGTGAAAGAGCCTTCCACCCATTACAACATCTTCAGCACTCCAGTTCCTCCTTAAAAATTGGGATTTATTCAGAAGTGGCTGCAAAGAGAGTAGAATGGCTGAAAGGCATCACTTCCTCCTTGTCTGTGTTGGGCCCTCATTCCTCCAGACTCCAAGGAGTGAATTTTAAAGACTTGAGGAAAGCAGTGCTCTGCTATAAGGATCCACATTTTCCTTTCTGGACTTCTTCCCAACATCTCCTATACACCTTTCTCACCCCAAACTGAAATATTGATGGCTCAACTGTATGGCAATGAGAAAGCAGCTTGTGTGTCAGGGGACAACCAAATTCACTCAGCAAACTAGATAAGGTTTATGGTAATGTTGTTCGGTGTTTTAACAGTCTCTGCAACTTAGCCACAGCAGGAGACTCTGTTGCTGTACAGTAAACAAGAGCTGATTGATTTTGTAATCTCAAGAGGGACACCTGCCTTCCCATTTGACTAAAGCTCTCATTTCTTTTGCTCTAGTAAATCCTACAAGCTAGAGAACAAACAGCACTCTAGTACTTCGTACATTTAAAAAAAGAAAACCCATTTCCATCTTCCAGAAGACAGAATTGTAGGTGCAGAAGGTCAGCAGTGCAAGTTCTCAGGCACTCTGTAGCACCATGCTCTTGAAAAAGAGCTTTTTCTTTTTGATACAGCTGAGACAATTTTAGCATCTGTGTGTTATGAACTGTGTCTTCCTCACTGCATGCATGTTCCTTTTGTACAATTCTATTTATACAAACAATAAGAAATCATTTTTGTTAGAGAGTAGTGTAAAATGTATACATTTAAAAGAAAGTCGAGTTTTCCATAAATTATTCTTCATGTGTTTAGAGCCTTCTCATGTTGCTTTATTCACTCCTTTTTGTAATTTTTTTTTTTACATACTTATTTTGAGAGGTATCCCAGAAGTTATTTAAAAGACATGTAGATGTGGAACTTGGAGACACACTTTAGTGGTGGACTTGGCAGTGCAGAGGTAATGCTTGGACTTGATGATTTTAAAGCTCTTTTCCAACTTATTGGAAAGCTGGAAATTGTATGATTCTATGGTTCTATATGCCTCTTAAGGCCAGTAAAGCTGCCTCTTATGGCATGTGCTCAGATTTTAGAAAGGCCACTCCTGTTTTTACCATGCCTTTTAATGCTTTGTAATTATCAGATGTTTGGAGTCTCTTTGCAGTGCTGTGCTATCCTATAATCTAGAAATGTACTTTTTCCATTATTTACTGTGATTTAAAAGAAAATTAGAAGTCTTTAGAAATACTGCAGAGAATAACTTTACAGTAATTCTAATTCTAGGGGAAAGGTATCTGTTTAATTTTCACATTGAGGGAGCACCCTGCTTATTTCTAAGGAGCTGAGAGCTGTCCCAGGAGTCATGGTGTGGGATGGGAACTCTCAGCACGTTCCTCAGTCCACAGGCAGCTGGATGCCTGCTGAAACCCCACACACTCCTTGGGAAACTGTGCTTTTGGGGGAGAAGCCAGTTTGCACAGGCCAGTTTTCTTTAAATTCAATGGACTCTACCCCTTCACAAAATTCAAAACTACTCCTAAGCCTCGTCCTGTTCTCCAGGCTGAACCCTGGGCCCTTTGATGTCTATTTGGAGTAAAATCCCAGTGCAGGTTCTGCATACCACATATCCCAACATTAATTTCAGTTCCTTGTAGAATTCAGGTGGAAGATGTGTCTCTGAATGCTCTTAGTAAACTTACACAGCTCTTCAATTCAGAACTGTGCCCAAGATAAATGAATTTAAATAATAACAAGATTTTTTCAACATTAAACACCCAGGGATGAGGAAACAGCAAAATTTAGGCAGCATTACCCATTGTAGTCCAATCCTTTTTGTGTGAATCAATGTATGTGCTAACTGCATAAGTTTACTAGAAAGAATTCCTGGTCTCATGTAGTATAGCAGACACCCAGCACATAAGTTTTATGTTAAGTGGTTAGAGATTTACAAAATCTTTAAGCAATTAAAGTGTATTTTAAAATGGGATGTATCAGCTTTCTTAAGAAACTGTGCTTTGTGCTATCACCTGCTCAGCCCACTTCTTTACCCATAGTCTTCCTTCAAATTTAATTTCTACTAGCTTCAAATGACCACTGAAGTTGGGATTTAACATGTTAAATAATGGTATTAACAAATACTTATGTGTGCATTTTAATATGTCCAAGTTCTTTGAAAGAAAATGAATTTTCTAACAGCATTTCCTCTAAGATGGGAACAAGTTTTGCTCATTTTAAAGACAAGGAAAAATTCTCATTGTGAAGAGTAATGACTAAGTACTGCAATGCAATTTGAAAGGAAGATCATGGACTTTTAATTAATTTACAGCTGAGGCATGGTCAAAGGAAAGTAGTTTTTCTTCAGCATTTAACAAAACTTCCACAGCAGCAATTGTGTTGAAAGATAATATTAAATTCCTATCAGAGATTCAAAGCACTACTAAAATGGAGTTCTAGAAATTGAGAAGCACCTTCTCAGGTACTGTGTACCCCATCTTTCTGGTGCCACTGGGAGGCACGATATTTTTCAAACACTTAATTGCAGTTTGTCACAGAACTGAGGTGCCTTCACTAGTATTTTGTCTTCATATACCAATTGCTGGCATTTTTAGTGTTGCATAGAAAAAGCAAGTGGTAATATAAGGAAGAAAATTAACTATCCTAAGTGAGAATGTATTTTGCAAGTGTGTAAAACAAAAACTTAAGATGTAAAAATATGTAATTACAAAATAAAATCAGTTCTGGTTGGGTTTGTTTGGGGGGGGTTAATGCCTTTTGAAGTCAATGTCAGTTTCAAACTGTAAGAGAAGAAATGAAAAATCATCAAGCAGTACTATGTCCTTAATCTTCAGGTTTTCCTCCTCCAGGCTGTCATTACTCATCGATAGTCTGACTGATGTGAGCTGGACAACTTTCGTGTTATTCTGAAGTACCCATTTTGACAAGGCAAAATTAGTAACGTTTGGAGAGTTCTTAGTAAATATCAGTTATATTGGCAGGCAGCATTTATTTCTTCAGCCTGGAAGTCCTAGAATTGAGGATGCAGGATCCCAAGGGAGAATAATTCCCTTCAGAGATAAGTTCATGTCAGCTTTCCCTTCAGAGAGGTGGGTGAATTTTAATCAGGTGCATCTGGGATTTCTCCTATTTCCCAAGTTTCCCCACTGCCTTCCAGATCTAGCAGGGTCACGTCTCCTCAGCTTCTGAGTTGCATTTGATCCTTTGAGAAAGTCTCAGTTGAGATTTAATAAATATAGCTCCAGAAAGTGTGCCTCCATCTCCATATTTACAGCTTTAACAAAGACACATCAGAAGAACCAATATAAAACACATCAGCTACTGAAATGGAGAAAGGGAGCAAGTTATGCAACCCTTCATCTATTGAGGTTAGATAGCCAAAAATAAAATCACCATTATGAAACTTCCAAAATTACAGAGAAACTTATTTGATCCACTTTTTTGTGCTATACATACCCAGAAAGGGTTGCAAAAAGATTTATGAGAATCAGATCCCTTGGGCATCCCTACCCCACACTATCCCCCTATTCCAATACTTGGTAACCTCTATCCCATGTTCTCCAAACCCATCAATTAGATATTTCCTGGTTAAAGATATTTACACCTGTCAGTGAATCTACCTTCCCTGGAAGCTGTTTCTCTGTCACATATTTTGTATTCCAGATTAGCTATGGTCCATAGTCCTTTCCATGGAGCTGTTAGATTTTAGGGAAGGTTACATTAATTCTCTAAAAACTGTAGAATTGCTTTTGTTTATAACAAAAGCAAGGGACTGGTTTTCTTTGAAAACAAAGTAATGCTAGTAAGGCTAGTTAATATATGGTTCTGGTTACCCTTGAAAAGGAAAAATTCTTCCAAAGCCTGTGATCCTTCATAGCAGTAAAATTTGATCTCATCTCTTTGCCCTTCAGCCTTGCATCACTCCTCTAATACATTAGTAACCTTCCCCACCCAGATCTCAGTGAAATGTCAATAATTATCTGCCATCTAGAAACCCTGTACCCCACAGGAGGCTTGTGTCACCTCTGAGAGTGTGTCTGAGTGAGGAAGGGAAGCAGAATCATGTCTGACTGTTTGCCAAGAATACAGAGGAAAGTGATACCACCACCAAGAGCTCGGTTTAGTGAGGCTGGAGGGCATGAAATGACTGGGCAGTTTAGGCACCTTGCACTGAAGTCAAGGTCAAGCTGAAGGCAAGATCAGAATTAGTTCTTTCGCCATGATGGGGTTTTGCTGTTCTTTCAGTTCATAGTATTTTTTAAGAGAAATATGTCAGCAGATGGAAATGCTGAGCCACAGAGCAAAGTCAGCTGCTACCTTAAAATATGTACCTTGGAATATATAATCCACATTCTCTGTCTCTTATCTGATGTCTTCCTTACTGACAAGCTGGAAAGACATTTAGGAAAAATCACCATGCCTAAAAGTTAGGGATATCATCAAAAGAGTGCAAGTGAAAAAGATGATGTGAGAAATGCAAATTGGTATGTACAGTATAGAAGTTCAACCTGTATAAAGCTGCAAAATGTTGAAATTTCATAATGGACATCTAATTAATATTTGTTGTTCTTGATGTTCATAAGGTCTGTCTTGGCACTGGATACTCATATTTCTCTGTCTAGCTTAATCAGATCTCTGTCTCTGATCAGATCTCTAGTGAGACAGACTTTGATAGAAACCCACTAAGTTATTCCACCACATGAAAGTCTGTGTCTTGGTAATACACATTTTTAATTGGTCAGAGCTGTTGTTTATGCTGTACCAGACGGTTCCTTTACAGTCTCATGTTTATCATTTAATAGACTATCAGGATGCAATTATCAGGTTTGTTTCACTTTGTCAGACTGGCTGCAGTATACTTCTATTAAGGATTCAAATAAATGTTGAATTGTGTGTACTGCCTGGTTTTCAACTGGTGAAAGTATACATTTAGTAGAACATCTAGAAGAGAAGTATCTGTTTGCTCAGTGTACTGAGTAGCTTAATTCTTAGATGATTCCTTATTTCTTTTCATTTTATAAGTGAACATAAAATAACTCATTTGCTTAAGCATTGTGGTGTGTCATTAATTCTGTGTAGAGTCTGTAACTACCGTGCTGTTTGCATCTATAATTTAAATGAGGCTTTGCACTCAATCTAACTGAACAGAGGAGACAGGTACCTTAATAGCTTGCAATAATTGACCTGGCTGAGCCATTTTGGAATCATTTGAGAGTAATATGCTTGACCCTGCAACCTTTCCTCCCACAGACTGTCTACTTTCAATCTTACAGTTCCAACAGAGGCTATTGGCATGGCATCATCTCTGATTCATGGGGATGTGAAGAATGAATGCATTATGTATGGAAGAAAACATTTTGGTCTCTCAGCCACAGTAGGATGTTGGAATTGAGAGAGTTCAAAATACATTGTTTGAATTTTGTAGCTGAGATTATGGTGGTGATCAACACGGGCACATAGATGGGATGGATGCCAATAGGTTTCCCTGTTACAAGTTGGAAAATTTAAATGTCTTGCCATTGAGTTGGTCTGTCTGAACATGAACCTTTTCTGGGAGGGGGAAATTCTGCTCTGATGGAGGAGTATTGTCCTTTCCTCTCCTTTATTCACTTGGGAGGTACAATTTCAGGTAAGACCACTGTTCTCAGAGGAAGACAACATTGTGACTTGTTGCATTCTCTGTCCTCTTCAGCAAGAATTTTAGGAGCAGGAGAAGAAGCAGAGCTGGAGTCAGAGATGTGAACAACCATGGGATGATTTTGTTGGGGTACCTAAAGAACAGAGTATATTTGGTGACAGAATAAATGGCTTGGGCAGGAAAAAAGGAAGTAATGATTTGTTACAGCCCTGCCAACTCAGTCAGAGCTGGGCTCTCCTGACTCCCCTTGCTATTCTCAGCTGTGGTGAAGGGACACGGGGTGTCTCTGCTTGTGTGCACAGGCATTTGCTGTAAGAAAAAAGACATGGACTTCCACATGAAATTGCATAATATGGACAAAACGAGCAGAGCTTATGAATAAAAGGGTGAGATTTACCTCGCTGCAACTGAAATATCACGGAGTAAAATCACACTGGCCAGTCCTTCCCCACAGGCACACCCCACACCTGGCCTTGCTGTGTCCACTGTGTGCATTGCACGTGGCTGGGTATAATTGTGAATTGAGGAGCTCCCCAGAAAGAAATCACTTAGGGTAGACCCCTTTCTGGCCTTGGGATTCCTCAAACTGGGGGCTAAATGAGTTGAAAAGACAGAATCCCTCTTAATAATTGTGTGGGCCTTTTGTGACCAGGGCCAGCAGTTCCCAGGAAGGGCAGTGAACATGTGCAGCAGCTGGAAGCTGTATGGAGCTAAAAATATACAGACTCTTACTGAGGATTGCTGAGGCAGTCTGGGAGGCAGGCAGGGAAAAACGAGCTGGGCATGAGAAGCAGCATTGCCATGGAAGCTGCAGACACTGCTGGGTGTCGAGGAATTAGCCCCCATCTCACACCTGGGCTGGTGGGGCTTTTTGGAGCTTTGGTAGGGAAAATAAGACTCATTCCCAGTGGATGCCAGGGTGCCAAAGGCTTTCTTGACTGAACTTAGTGACATCATGATTCTGCTCTTTGCCAATAAAACAACCTAAACAGAGTCTAGAAGAGTAACTGGAAAGATGAGGGGAGTGGGCAGAGAGGCTTTGGACCTCAGCCTCTGATTAAGCAATGCTTCCTTAACATCATTTAAGTGGGAGGAATTAGCCCCCCACAGATAACTTCTGAGGCTTCAAACTCCTTTCTCTTGTCAGAGTAAAAAAAATCCCTGATCCTGCAGGAAAGGTGTTCGTGTTTCAGGCCTATGGGGCACAGCAGGGCAGGTACTTCTCTGAGGACTCTTGTGCTTTTAAGTGGCTCCAATTATTTTTGAACGACTAAGTAGAGTGCTCATTAAGCATTTCCCTTAAATGAAAATAATGGCCTACAAGGTCATGTTAATTAAGAAGCACGGTAAGTCAGTGAGAAGTGGTTCAGTAAGCACAAACAGTGGGCCACCATGCTCACAATCAGTCTGGGTTTGTGTTCATCCTTGTAATATTAAGAATTTGTAGGACAGGATCATTGTACAAATAAAAATTGCTGGAGATCAGTTCAATCTGACAGCAGCCACTGGCTCATTATGTGGCCATGAGCAGTATCTGCTTTTAGATCACACTGACCAGAGCTCTCTGGCTTACTGTGACCAGGAGCAGTGCCAATTTACCCTATTGAGAAGAAAAACTGACATATTCCAAGACTTTTACTCGCTTTTCAGAGTTTGTCATTTGGACTGGTATGGTGCAGGATCATACTCAGTGATGAAATTTCACAGTTGAATCATCATATTTCAGCTACAAGTCCCATTAGCTGCAGGAGGCTCTGGCTGTCAGACACCCTGTGACTCCAATTAGAACAGCACAGCCCAGGCTGGGCATGGATTTCTCCTCTGTGAACAGCTTTAGATGTGCTGAGCCTCGCATGTTCTTGCCACACATTTACTAACCCTCAGCTCCTCTCTCTGGCTGTCTCAGCTCAGCCCCACCATGTTCCCATGGGAAACCCACCTGGCTGCTGGATCTGGGCTACACAAGACTCCAGCACAGGGGAAGGCTGTAGAGATGCTCTGCAGCCAGGGGTTCAGAGGCACACACAGCCCTGTGCTGCCATGAGTCCTCCTGGGCAATGTTTTGGGGACCAGCTACAGCTGCATCCCTTTCCCTTTACACAACAAACCCCTCACAGGACCAGTATTCTGTGTCCATGTACCCCCTTATCTAACATCAGGAGCCCAGGAAATTCACAGGATATGGCACATAGCATCCCAAATATTTGTACTTTGGGAAGATGAAGCATGAATGCTGTTACCAAGATGACAAAAACTTAAAATCAAGAGCCCTCTCTGAGGGTATATAGGATTGTTATAGCTGACAGACTCCTATGAACATAGAGGAAAATATGTATTTAGCCCTAAAACTGCAGAAAATTAGACCTTTTGTAAATAAGACCTTTTAAATTTAGGTCTTACTTTGGAAAGGAGTTAAAAGGCTCATTTTGTAAATGCGTGTGCACACTGGTACATTCCACTTAAAAGGTACCAGAGCTTGGTGGAATATTCTTGCACATCCATGTGTAGTAAACACTGGTTTTCTTCTGATTATTAATAAAACTTTGTAACAGCAGAGGAGTGACACTAGTTTTAATGCATTTATATCCTAAAGTCTTTACTTTTTCCAGCCAAACAAAGAGTTATTAATTAAAATCTACATGTAAAAAAAAAAATTAAACAGCAAAAACTAAAAAAGTCTAGCATTTGACTGAGCAAATGGAGTTACCTCACGAAATATTAAGATGTTGTGGTAGAATTTTGTGCCTCGTGTTACAGTATTGTGCCTCTTACCATTGCTTTTAAGTTACATACATGGATGGGTATCTGCTTTTTAGTGTGCAGGAGTCAAGGGCCTGTCTCTTCTCATGTGAACTGTGGCAGCTCTGTGGAAGCCAGCAGAGCTCAGGCAATACAGACCAGCTGAGATCTGCCCCTTACTATTCACCCCCATCTGCTGTGTGACTCAGTCACACCAGAGCTGCCGAGCACCTACCTGCCTGATGTTTTTTTAATGAGTTGAACTCTTCATGTTGGGTTTGTGTCTCTGCCAGGTTCCAGTTTAATCACATATAATTTTTAGTGTGAAGTTTCACCTTGGGCTCTGAACTTGTAGGCACAGAACAAAAAGTCCTGTTTCCAGTGGAACTTGCATTAGTACTAATAATAATAAAAGCTAGGATACAAGGCAAGTATTTGAATTCATAGGTTATGACATTCAGCTTTTATGAACAGGAAGAGGAATTATCCTCAGTAGACAGGAAATAATGAGCTTGACCCATATTCTGTAATAGTGTATGAAAATTAGCTAAAGATTTGTGTAGCTAAGATAATGAGCACTTATATTTAAAGTTATAGCCTGGCCTAATTGCATGAAAGTTTGTGGGAGAAGATGTGTGTGTACACTAATAGATTAGTGGCTGTCTCTGGAGTTTCTACTCAGCTCCTGTGAAGCAGTTCAGTATGTAATAAGTCAGACTCAAATGGCTTGCTTGTAAAATGTTTGGCTACAAGTATCCTAAGATGCGTGAGCCCTGCTTTCCCAAGAACAGGATGTTCTTTTTTAACTTTCAGATTAGAGTCAATACGTGATGTGTGTTTTGCAGATATTTAAGTAATAAAATGTACTTATTTATCAGGAAGTAAAACTGTCACTGAGGAAAAAAACCCCAAAACCTAGCTCTGACAGCCTGCAACCATGAATATCAGCTTCTAGTGAGCTGTTTCAAAAATATAAATACTAATATATATTTGGATTTGCTAATTTCTTGATTTGTCCTTATAGAAGAAATTATTTTAATCTTTAACATTCTGATTTTGGAAAAACATCATAAAGAAGAAAATAAACAGGTACATACAAACTTCTTAGTGCAAATAGTTTGTAAATTTGTTAGTTGTCATAACTATAGAATTTGATTGGTACTAATAATATTATTTTTGTTGTTTTGTTACACCATTTTTCTGGGAATCTGAGTGTTTTATGTATCCTTCCAGTGATTAATAAAACAGAATAGATTTTCAGTCTGGTTGACTATTGAAAGGTAAAGTACATTAGGACATCTTAGTGAAATGAAGTGTTAATAAGGAAACATTTTTTAATAGGAAGTGAAAAGAATAATGTTAATCTACTGAAATGGTAGGAAGAATTTGGGTAACAGTGAGTTTTCCCTTCGCTGAAGTAGGAATTCCACTGAATAATGTGCGTTCAGGTTGTCATAAGAATACAAGTAGCCAATCTCCAGTGACTGAAATATTATATATAAATTTTGTTTGAAGAAAAATGTTCTGGAATGTAGTTTCTGTCACTTGCAAAGGACAGCTGTGAGGGAGCAACTTCAATGTGATTATTTTAAAATTACATACACAACAAATACTCAGCTATAAAACCCTTTTAAGTCCATGTCCTGGTTTGTCTACTTTATACTGAAAATTAAATTATGCTTTCCAGTGCACTGTTGCTGTTAAAGACAATCATTTGGGACAATCTGAGGACAGCATACCAAAGAAACCCAGGCCCACAATTCCCCCTGTATGCTGCCTTTCTGTTTTGTCCACTTGCTGTGACTGGTAGGGTGATACTGGTGAATATTCTTCTTGCAGCCTGGAAGGAAGAGTCCATCAGCAAAAGACTGATACAGACAATCCACAACATGCTGCCAAATCACAGAGTTAACAAAAACACACAGAGACACACACAATTTTCTTAGTGGCTATTTCTTGCCCTTGTACAGAAATCTGTGGTGGGTTTAGGTTAGTGGTCTTGCTTTGCAGAATGTTACGAGCAGAGGCACTCGTGTTCCTGATCAACACTAACAATGTCAGGTGCTTCAGAGAGAAACACAGGAAGCCCAGGAGTGGCAATTAAAGTTTAATTTGAATTAGAGGAAGTTTCCTCTTAACCTTCATGAGCTTGTGATAGGAACTCAATCTGAAGGACGTTTTGCCTTCAGTTATTATCTCAAATATTCATTATACTTACAAATTACTAAACCTGTTTTAAATCCTGTTAAGTCTTGGTGATACTCTGTGGTGCTGAGTTAAACAGGTCTTATAGAAAAAATTTATTTCCATTACTAAAATTCACTGGCTTTAGATTTTCTATTTAAATGTGCAGAAGATAACCATGTTCAATTTATTTTCTGTATATCCAGCTGTAAAAAAAGAAACACTTAAAAAAGTTTTGATCTTTTCAACCTGCCTTTGCATAGAATTAATTTGCCTCTTTATTTAATAATATTAATAATAAATTAAATAATAAGATTAATTTACCTTTTTATTTAATAACAATTAAATTTCCTAGCATGAGAATCTATGGCCTTGTCTACATCTGGCCTGCATTACTGCCCTGGAATGCAGGCTGACTTCTAAGTTGTTTCTACACCCATTGCATTGTGTAGGAAGAAATGTTTGCCCATTTAGTCTCCTTCAGCACACAGAAGTTGGAAGAAGCAACTGTGAAAGCTTTTTCTCTCCTCTACCTGCCATCTGTGTTTGCAGTGGTCCATTGATGGGCTTGGGTGTTCCAGGGGCAGAAGCCCAAGACTGGCTCCCAGTCCAGCTTCTCAGGATATTTCTAGAAGTATTTCCAATGCTTACAGGAGGCACTGGTGCTGAGGGGAGAAAGGCTGGGAGGGCGCACCTGCAGCAGTGGTGTTTCCTCAGGGTGAGTGCCCTTGCCAGAGCTGATGAGCTGCACAGCAGCTGAGTGGCAGTCAGTGGTTCCCAGGAGAGCTTTTTCCCTGTGAAATGTAAGAGTGGATGCCATGGTGCTGGGCTCCCAGGCTCATGGATACACAGAGGAGAGGCAGGAGTAATGGGATAGAAGGAGGGAGGCTTTACTGTGTCTGATCTTCCCAGGACACACAGTGTGCAGTGTAGCCTGCCCAGGCTGGCTTGGGCTGCAGTGGTGTGGCTGGAGGCTCCTGAGCAGCTGGAGACCTTCTGAACCTGTTCTTAAGTCTTGTTCCTAAGGGTTACAACATCAGCTCAAAAGCACAGGATGTACCTAAAGCTCCCACTTCGAGCAGTAACACCTGATCTGCCTCAGAGCAGTCATTTAGAGCATTTGTGAAGGCAGGAAAGTGTCTGGCTGGTGAATTCAGTCTCAGACCTTGCCTGAAGCATGCTCTTACACTATATTGTAAGTACAAGTGGTGTGGGTTTGAGAATATTACATTTTGCCTAAGCCAGATTTCCTAGTAACTTTTGTTACAGAAAAGTTCTATGAAGCATTCATTGAAATTCTGATCAACTTCCAAACCCAAGTAAATGTGCCAATGACCACAAGTTCTGCTGCATTTGGGGTAGCTCTTTTCTATATGCCTAGATAAGATGGCAAGATAAAAAGTTTTGTTGGCCAAAGCAATTGGTATTTTGATTTTCTTCATGGTGATTTTCCTAACCTCTGCAAAAATGTAAACTAAAACTTGTTCTATAACTTTCTAAAACCAAATTAACCACAAATATCACTGCCACAGCTCAATGGAAACTGTCTCATTAATGCTGTGGGAACTGTTATAACAACTGTATGCTTTTATACCTATCCAGCTGAGAAGTAAATACAATATCAAGAAGACAATTTTATTAGCTAACTGTACTGTGAAATCACTGTTTCAGCCTATACCTTTCTTCAGTAGCAGAAAAGAAGCTGGAATAGTATTAAGAATTAAAATAATTGATGGCTGGAGCTGCTTATATACTAAAGTTGCTAACTACACTTATATTGTTGAATGCTTGCTGCTATGTAACTGCTAAGCATATTGCTGAATGAGATTAATTAGCAGTATTCCTACTCACAGGTCAGATCACCCTTTGTGGGTATCAGGTAAAAGAGTCAGTAAAACCGTGTTATTTAGCTGTTGGGTTTACTGTCAGATGGAATCTCTAGAGTTATAATCCACAATCTGCTTTTAGATTTTATTTACCTGTTTCAACTACTCTGTAGTAGTGTGGTAGTTAAAATTGGTTTTAATCTGTTTAACCCTCAATTGCCAGTTTCAATATATGCATACAAGGGATTAAGTTGTCCAGTTTCCTTTTCTGTCACTATGCATAGGAACAGGTGTTTTGCTTTTGTGACTCCATATTCTGGTCCCTTCAGAGACCCTTCAGGTCTTCTAGGTACCTTGAAAACTTGTGTCCTTTCTCAGATTAATGTTATTTGCATCTTGCTGTATATATAGTAATTAATTTACAGCATTATCATTATGCCACCAAGTAATCAAAACCAGAAACTAAAATGTTAATCTCACTCTGCATTCCATTTGAGCTTTGAGGAAAACTAGGATTTTTATAAGTAGGTTGGTTTTTCTGTGATCATATCAGTGCAAAATGTATATTGAAATAAACCTCAGGTATGAAAAAATTGCCATGTGGTAATTGTCTTCCTGAATCTTATTATACGTGTGGAGACAAAACAAAACTTTGGCCTAGATAATATATTTCAACACGTGAACACACACAAAGAAAAAGAGACAGTTAAATAATGATGCTGAGATGATAGAAAAATAGTTCTGAAAATCCAAACAGATTAAAATTCAGGTTTCTTGTGTGATTTCAGTTTGGGTCTTTTTGTTCATACAGACTGTGATATTGTCTTTCTGTTACGTGGGTATGAGTATCTTTCACTAAGGCTCTTTCTTCCTTGAGTACAAAGGACAGAACTTTGTGTACTCTGGCATGGGTCAGAGCTCTGTAGGAGAGACTTGCGGCTATGGGATGTTTTTGCTTCTTTTGCAAAGTGCTTGATGGAAGGAATTGCAGGAAAAAATGGCCAAGTGGGGCAGTTTGAACCTTGATTTAACTTGGTCTTGCTGAATCTAGCTCTGAAGACCTGAATCCTTCCACTAGGATTTGGTGGTGTTCATTTTTTGGGTGGTGGGTTTGAGACTCTAGAACTCATCTTAAATGTTCAGTTTTAATTATAAAATTTTAGTACTAATTTCCCTATATTTTATTTTTAAAAAAAGCAGGAAAGGAATGACACTGAAACATTTCTGTTCATGTGGTTTATCTGCAACTTTGAAAAGAGCAGCTTCAAAAACAGACCTTCCTTCACGTGAGAAAACAGCAGAGTGGATGGGTTGTGGCTGTAGACTGCTCTGGGAGGTCTGTAGGGCCTTCTGCTAGCAGGGGGTGGATACTCTACAGCACACCAGTGCTCCCAGCAGACAAGGAACGGTGAAATTCAAGTATCTTGGATTACATGATCTTGGAAAGAACAAGTACTTACAAAGTCTGATATTGTCACTTGTCCCTCTGTTATCTCATGCAGATATATTTGCAGTACAGTTGTGATAAGAAGGTGCACATTTCTATCTCCTCAGCTGACACATTTATGCATGCTCAAAAAGGACAGGATCTGCAGAAATTTTACCTGACCAGGTTTTGAAACATTTAGTGACTTTTTTTGAGTCTACAAAAGGCCATAGTAGATGTAAAAACATTCTCTCTAAGTTCTGTTCCAAGGCAAAAACTTTCTTATAGCATTTCAAAATCAAGATCTGTTGATTTTTTTATCTTTTTTTATCATTGTCCCAAATATATTTTTCTGAGCCTTTTCTAGGAAATAGCTGGACCAGTTTCATTTCAAGTTTCTATCAGAAGTTCAAAGCAAGTAGAAGGAAGGTTATGAGGGGAGTTTTCCAGCAGCTTGATGACAGTCACTGTGGCCAGCACTGCCCACAACATAAGGGTCCTGCTCTGAAGCCACTAGGAAGCAGCTCCATGGACAGCTTGTCTTCCAGGCTGATGTCCTACCCAGGAGTGTTCTCCTGTTTACCTGCAAGATAGCCAGGAGAACCACCTGGGTACTGGGCACACATTTAAATAATCACAATTGCTACAGAATCATGGGCTAGTTGCTCTAAAATACAGTTGCCATCTGTGTGAGTGTGAATATGGTCTCGGTAAAATGGGCATATTTCTTTGTATGACAAGTTTTCTGGACAGTTTCTCTTTTCCTTTGCTTGATCAAAGAGTGATGCCCCCATGATTGTTTAGACCTGAGACTCACCAGACCTGGCTGTAAGCAGGAGGTGCCATCCCCACTTTCATTCATGTGACCATTCCTACTTATCTGACCTCCACTCCAGAATACCATGGGCTGAAATGCCCATTTTGTAACTGCTGATTTTCTGCATTGCAGTTTCTCTTTTTTTTTTTTCTCCAAGACCAATTATTTCTCCTTGCTCTCTAGATCCTAAACTGAAGTGAGTCACACTTAAGGCTTTAAGTGTACTTGAGGAAATCCAGCTGAATTTAGTTTAGAGACAAATCAGGTAGATTTCTGTCTTCTGAGAAACTGAATTATAGAGATGTTAGCATAAGATACCCTGGCAGGATTTTATTTCTTTTGTTAGCTTTTTCTATATTCTTTTATCAAAGAAGTTTAAACTATTGAGTTCAAACTCTTTAAATCAGATTGTTTTCCAGCATGGTTTCTCATTTAAAAAAAAAAAAAAAAAAAAAAAAAAAGACTGCAGAAAGTGAGGTGCTGTTTTTAGCTGAGGTTATTTAAGGTTTTAAAGATGGTAATGCAATGTTGCACCTTTAATATATTCTTCAGTAAGACAGTACAGACTTGGTCACTGCCTTATGAGGATTTTTTTTTCCTTTTTGGTTTGATTTTACATTTGTTTTAGAGCCATTCTCTGTTAGCTTGTTATTTCTACAAGAGGAAAAAACTATGTCAGTATTAAAAAGATAATACTGTGAAAACATCCACTGAATTACGAAATCATGCTTCATATGTCTGAATGTTCCAGAGTGAGATGAGACCTCCAAACCGTGCCTGCAGATGTACAAAATTGGATGTGTGTGTATTTGGGTGCCTGCTCTGTTCAGACCCCAGTCTGGCAGCTCTTCAGTCTGCTCTGGAGCTGTGTAACAGCATTAGTGGGGCAGTGAGCCCAGCTTTATACACCATCATTTGGGTCTGAAAATGTTGGGGGTTGTTTCTGTATTTTACATGCTATACTAACAATCCAAGTGCCTGTACAGTTTCCAAAGCCCTTTGAGAGATGAATTTATTATAATACTGTTGTCATAGTTTCCTTGGTCACCTGCCATTCTCCAAAATCTTTGCTGTTTGTTGACTGGTGCTTTATTACATCATTTTGACACTGAAAAGGAGGGAAATACCATATTTGTGCTATGCTTTCAAAGCATCCACCACGACTGCTAGTTTGAAACATTCTGTGAGGCTGTGTACTTATGATGCCTGTGAGCCAGGAATAGAGCATTTCAATAGTTAAGAGTTACAGATGAGCTAAAATAATTGTCACAAAGGCATTGCTGTCTGTTGCATCATTCAGTGTTTTCAGATGTTGATGTGCAAGAGGTTATTCAACATGCTGGTCAATCTTGCTCAAATTTACAATTTTTATATCCAGCACACATGCAATGTTTTTTACTTCCATGAAGCACTCTAGTATAGCATCAGTACATCTGTAATAGCATCAGTAAAAGATTTATGCTAATCAGTATTTCACTGCAAATTATAAAAAGTGAATCACATTGTATTTTACAGGGATTTTAGAAAGTAACATAATTGTCATAATAGTCTGGGGAAAGGGTGAAGAAGGAAATTTGAACAAATATAAATCTTGGTTGAAACATTTCCACAGTAATGCTTTTGCCTACCATTTTCTACAAATTAGAAGAATAAACTTATAGATCAGAATTTGTCTTTTGAAAGTGTCAGTTCTAAATATTGAAAATTTTCAGCTATTTTAGCATCGGAATCAACACAATATATCACTTACTCTTTGAAAGGTCTATTATAAAGAATATAATTGTGGTCCCTTCATCATTTGCTTCTAATGTTCATTTGGACAAACAGATTCCAGTGTAATAAATTCAAACCATATACAGTAACTAGGGCTGAGAAATTATTACCATGTAGTCACCAAATATCTAATGATATTAGAGAAAATAATTGAACTCCTAATTTAGAAGTTACATTTTGCTGCTTGCATAATGGCTATAAGCATTATAATGGTTATAATTTTTCATGTAACTAGTGCAAAAAAAACTTTTTAAAATACTGTGATGCAGCACTTAGAGATTCACATTTTCTGTGAGAACATTCATTTCAGAGGTCAATTTTAAAATTTTGACGTAGCACAAAAATTTGCCCAATTTTCAAATTTTCACTGATATAATTTCTACTCTGTGATCAGAAAGAACAGTTTTCAGGAAAAGTGCAGCGAATCACTAAATGTTCACAATCACCTTTCTTCATTTAGTCTATCTCAGCCTTACCATTCATAAAGATGTTCATGACTGCTAGCTCCTACAGTGAGAAAAGTAACAAAAAAGATTATGTGAGCATAGAAATGGCACATATTTGTGTGTCTACCTGTTCCAGTAAATCCTCAATACTGTAGTGTAAGACAGTAAACATAAAATGGATGTTTTGTTAATCATGTCCATCATAACCATTAAAGTCTTGGTGTGGGCAGAGGTTTCCCAGCTACAGTTTATGCACCAGACTTTCGTACTCATTGCTTCTTCATCTGTCCTGTGATTAATCCCTTCCATTTTGTGCACAACCAACCAGTAAAAATACAGAGTATGGGTAGGTTTTTAACCTAGTGAGAAGGATGCTCCTTTATAGGAAAATATGTGAACTCCAGGTTCTAGTCTGTTAAACAAACAAAAGCAGAAGCAAATGAAAACTGTTGCTTTTACACTGAGAAAGCCTGCAAGGCTATACTTCTGGGAAGTGGTGAATTTCCTTCAAATCATCTCTGAACATGAAGGCCATCTCTTGATTGGAAGTAATTGCACACTGTGTTTAAATTAAACAAGTATTCTTATGAAATTCATCCAAAAAAAATATCAGCAGCCAAATCTATCCCAAATCTTATTCCCAGTTTCTGAATAGTTATGGGTCTGTAGGTAAGT
The DNA here is from genome assembly GCA_013396995.1 of Dicaeum eximium. Taxonomy (NCBI): domain Eukaryota; kingdom Metazoa; phylum Chordata; class Aves; order Passeriformes; family Dicaeidae; genus Dicaeum; species Dicaeum eximium. The sequence goes on from VWZP01010151.1 coordinate 753,690, forward strand.
TTACTTATCATCCAACTCCATTCAGAATAAATATTTTAAAGATTAATCTTTATCATATTTTCGTCCCTAGTTTTGGATTTTGTGTTCTTGTAGCATCACTCCAGCCTTCAGTGACAAATTCCGTGTTAATTTCTCAATTTACAAAACTATTGCCCACATTATTAATTTTAATTAGAATTATCCGATCCATAATCCATGTTTGGCTGAAACTCAAGGCTCTCAGAAGCTAATCCCAAAACATATTGTTAAGTCAAAAACCCGGGAAATAGGATGAGTGGAAAAAATTGGACTTGGAAGTACTGCGTGTGAAATCCAGCTGAGAATCTTTTGCAAAATTATATTTTACAAAGCTGTCTTGCGAGACTGAAGGTGGCTCTTTAAATCATGCTGAGAGTAGTGTAGTCTAGTGGTTCACAGAGAACCAGCAGTCCTGGACTCTGTCTCATGCACTGCCAGCGATTTAATTTGTGACTATGAGAAATTGCATCCTTTTTGTGTGTGTTTCATTACCCTCATCTGCAAAAATTAGCATAATATTATTTGCTTAATTTATTTGAGATTTTAAAACATTGGTATATTCTGAAGAAAAGACATTATAAAGCTAATGCTTTTCCTGTGAAATAAAAATTTCCATCTTTTCCTTTGAGTATTTCTACCACCCTGCATCAGCAACACCTTTTATTAAAGGGAGTTATTAAAGATAATTTCTTCAGGAGCAAAGAACTTGACATTGTGCCGTTGAAAATATCCCTATTTCTGCATTCCAGGAGTTCTTATGACAACCGTTGCTTCTGTAGGTAAAACAACCATGCATCTAGGAAACTAAGTAGACAATACACACAATTTTGCTAGCTCTAAATGTCATGAGTTCATTTCTGATTGATTTCAGTGCAAGCAAATCTCCTTTCTATTGACTTTAATGTTTCCTGGCCCAGGTCCAAAGGATTCAGTACAAGCTGTAGCTACCAATCTCGAAGCAACTTTAACTATGCCACCAGTAATAACAGCTCCACATTCAGAAGCAGGTGCCATTATTTTGTCAGACATAATCAGCTAATCTCTTGGTTTAAATATCATGAATCAAAAGCACCGTTTAGGCTCTCATATCTAAATGCTTCTTAACATAATGTTATTGTACTTTGTGGATATTTTGGAGTAGTGTGTAAGCACATATCAGTAGTCTTGTGAAAAAAAAAGCAAAGCACAGAAGCCAGATTTGGCATTTCATATGGTAAAGATTCTGCCAAGCTGTTGGAGAATTAGTTATTCAACTACACATTGGGAAAGCAAGTATTGCTTCGAGCAAGTGATTTAAAGAACAAACATAAAATAGCTCAGTAGTGAGGATGATGCTGCTGAGAATAATGATTCACCTGAAGTCAGCACATAAACTCTTGCATATAAGGATCCTTGCAATTCAATAAATGCTGAGCTGTAACTGGAGGCAAATTCTGGCCTAATTGAATAGAAACATATCTGCGTATCCTGGAAATCTCAGAAAAGCAAAAATGCTCAACAGTGTGGCTCAGAAGCTGAAATGCCATCTATCCCATTGTATCAATTTCTCCATCTGCTTCCATCTCAGCCTGCTAAGAATCTAGAATTCTTTTCTAATTTGCTGTTTATCATAGATAAACCATTTTAATTATATATCTCAGATACAAACTTTTTTCAACAGTTCTGTGCGTCTTTATTGTGTTTGCTAAGAAGTTTTACAGAATAAATAATTTTCAGTTACTCTGAAAACACTGTGTTTTGCCACTGCTTGACCTGTTGCTACTAAAAATTTATGATTATTAATATGTACTGTCACACAGTTAAAAGAGAGGCTTTTTATGGTTACCAAACAATGGGTATTAGCTGATATCAGCCCAGAAGAACTTATAATCTAAGAAAACTTTTGACAACTCCAGTGCAGCTAACAAATTAAGGATCAGTTTTCAAAACACGTTGATGGGATGCCTGACTAGCTCTTAAAGGTCTTATTCTGCATGAGATGTAGCAAGATAAATTTAGTTTTCTTGCAGCTCTGTGCTGCCAAGTCTATTGCTAGACTGTTTCTATGACCTAAGTTGTGTAAATGTGGCTGCAGTGAGGTCTTAAACACTGAGGACAGCATTTAGTCTCTTTTGTTCAATGGAAATCCTGCAAGTACACCTCTTTTCATAGTGAAGAAAAAACTGAGGGCTTGGTTGGATCTGAGAAGAGAATTCAGATGAGAGAATTTAAATCAGCCATTTTGCTTTTCTGAATTTTATACCTTTACACTTAATTGGGGAAGAGTGGGGGGTTGTTTCTTCACATTCTGCTGTTTTCTTAAGCATCAGAAGGGTTGTGTTTAATAAAATAGAACTGAAATAAAATAAAATAAATAAAATGTTACCTGTGTGATTAGAGAGAACTTACTAGATATGTAAATATGTTTAAAAGCCCTACAGCTTAGATTGGAATGTGATAGCATGTACAATTAAGGGTTAAGGGAATACTTTCGTGAAACAGGAAAGCAAATTTCTCATTAATATCCAATTAATTTCAATGAAAAGGATTTAGATGTAAAATACCTAGGCAGTAAAAGCAAACATTCAGCAACACCTAAGCATTTTTAGAAGGTGTGTGCCTCCTGAGTAGGCTCTGTATTGAAACACATCTCAGAACCAGAATCAAAGGCTGGAGCTGAAACGGACAAAAGGAGGAATAAATACAGAGACTAAATTTATTTCACCCATTATATACTATTGTACATTTCACTTTTTTTGTGCACTTTCATTGTCTTTCTTGTACCTGTTTCTATGCAGTTCTTTAAGCATTTTTTAATACTTTTGGCAAATAATTATCCAATTATCTAGGCTACCTCAGATAGGTAGCCAGTGTCTTCTGCCCTAACAGAATCACAGAATGCTTGATACTGGGAGGGACCCCTGAACTTCACTAACTCATGGTCACTGCAGCCAAGGCTGGCTTTGACCTTCCCATCCCCAGCCAGTAAGTATGAGTCCAGCTGATCACTTCTCTTCTTGGTCTTCACTTGGATGAGAAAATTCCTGCTGCACTCCAGAGACCTCTGCTGTGTTGTCCCTTCAGCAGATATTGGGCTGGTTGAAGTACCCCATGATGACCACTGGCACTGGATCAGTTCACAGACCTGCAGATGCACTAAGATCATTATTTTGGGGGAGGAATCCCATATAAATGACTAATATATTATTAGACTTGTGTCTACTTCAAGAAAGTAATGGCAATGACATCTTGCTGGGCTGAGAAACCCACCTACACCATCATCAAGAACCAGCAGTCCTGAGAAAACCACTTTTTGACAAATTTTGTATAAGTCACAGCACTTTTTAAGATTTCTGATTCATTTCAAATGCTAATTCAGGGTGAATCAACACAAATTATTAATGGCAACAAGCAAAAAAAAATATTAAGAAAAGGGGGAAGACACTTGTGAGAAGATATATGAAAATGGAACTGAGAATCTGGAAGAGGTATCTCTGAACAGTGACTGGTTGGAAGTTGTAGAGAGAAAAGAGGGGATGAGAAAAGCAACAAAGGAAGTAGCTTGTCTTTGGAGAAATCGTCATTCCTGGAGACAAGCTGTCCACGTTGCATGTTACCAATTATCCCTTATATCACAGGATAGTTTGTGTTGGATGGGACCTTCAAAGATCATCTGGTCCAACCCTCCTGCCATGCACAGGGACATCTTTCACCAGGCCAGATTGCTCAAAGCCCTCCTCATTTCTCCTGAAGATTGCAATTCCATTGGAATTTTTATCATGATTATTAGCCCATAGGTAATTATTCCTACTTCTAAAGATAAAAGGGAAACTGAAGAATCCAGTAAATCTATATACTTGGGATTTTTCATCCTTTTCATATTTCCAACTCCATCCCTGTGTGTACATGAAGTGTTCAGAACTCAGCTGAAGGTGAACTTAGTAAAAGATACCCTCAATCCAGAACGATACCCACACATAGTGATGACTACAGAAAAGCAAAGCACAGCCTACCTTGATCCTAAACTTCTTTCAAGGGGAAATAAATTTCGGTGGCAAAAAGAAAGAGGGTTGAAATGAGAAAATCTAGGTTTGTATTAAAACACTAAGCTAGACAAGTCACATGTTTCAAGTTTCAAAAATAAAAATTGACAGAGCAGCATATATAACAGTATGATTTGATGCTATGAGGACCACCAATGTGTGGGCTGAGATTTTTTGATATGACAGGTATAAGAAGCTTACATATTCTTAAGGTATTCAAGCTATAGTTCCTGGAAGATTTAATTGTAAGAAAAAAATAAATATGAAGCTAGTGGTCAAAGATTACATTAAGATCTCTAATGAGAGTGAGAGGAAGTACTGTAAGAACCTGTAACAATATTAATAATGGGAAGAAAAGAAGAATAGGAATGTTGAAGGAAAAAAGAGTGCTAAATTGATTTATTTAATTTAAAACTGTTATCTTACCCATCTTTTAATCCTTTAGTAGATTTTTTTTTAGGGTACATTTATCTTTGCTGCCTCTTTATATGACAGTGATGGGGTGTTAGTGTACTATAATTTGCTTCTATACTGGAACATATGGCAACACTGTCTGGTTTTGTTATCTTCATCTTTTTCGTCTTGCATCAACTGAATACAAATGGAGTTACAAGGTATTTTCTTTGGCAAATGTGAAAAATAATCTGTGGATGTTGTCAGTCTACTATATGGTTTGAAATGGACATCAGAAAAGAGGCTATCTATCCTTACTGAAAATTGCACTTTGACGTTTTCAAAATCTGCTTATGCACATTTGTTTTATTTCTGTTCATTTAATCAGCTTCTATCACTTTGAAAAGGAATGTGAAATGCTAGAATAGAACCATTAGCAGAAATTCCCATTTTATGGCCTCTAGATAACACAAAGGTTGTCAAAAATAGCCGTTAAGATGGAAAAAAAAGAAAAAAAAAAGAATAGACAAAAACTGGTCTAGGAAAAACATTAGGGGCCTTTGTGTGCTATCCTGAAGAGATCAAGATTTTATTGTGGGAGAGAAGAGGAAAAGTTATGCAGCTGATTCTGCTCTCCTTTCTTTCAAACATTTTCATCTGTTTAATAAGATTTGCATTAGACATGAGTTTAAGTCAAAGACTGCAGACATACACTTTTAGATGGATTAGAAATTGAATTTTGTATTTATATTTGGCATCTCAAGACCATTCATATTGCAGTAACTGAATGAATTTTCCCTTTCTTTAATCCAATATTTTGTTCCCACAAGATCGAGTGCTGATGTCCTTCGTTTGGGTTTTCATTATGGTTTTTTTCCTTTTACTGTCACAGTCTTTAATTGTCCTTAATATCAGAAATGGTTAGCAATTTATCAAAATTAAAACCATAAGTGGCCTACTTGTGAGGCAATAGCAGTAGTTTCCCTTGAGGAGTGATTCCCCTCTGACCATTAGATTACCTAATACGACAGAAAAAAAACCCTCTTTAAATAGTTTCTGTTTTTTTAAGATAAGACAGTGGATAATGGACAGTTACCTGCTGCTTCCCATCAGCTGGGGACAGTGGTGCAGGTTCTTTGGGAGAGGAGCCCACTGTGCTGCAGGGGACAGTCTGGCTCCCACCAGGGCTGGGCAGCAGGTGGGTGCAAGGAACATCCAGGGCTGGGAAGCTCCTGCCAGTGGGAAATGTAAATTCATGTGTCCATGCACAGAAATGCTCCTACTGCAGCAACTTCCACATTTTGTGTCTCTATTTCCTCAGTCCTTTTGCCCTGCTAAATATCCCTTCTTTCTCACTGCTATAAAATTACCCAGATTATCTCAGGTTTGCACAGTGTCATGAAAGAAATTTGGGTTATTTGTGTAACCTTGAATTGTAGAAGACTTTAAATGTATCTCTATCAATGTTGTGTGCTCTGCATTACAATTTGAGTCTTTTATTAAGAGCTCTTCCTCATGAGAGACAAGTGTGATTACACAAAATAACATAGTCATCAATAGACACACAGAAAATTTCTAGTCCTTTAAAGGTTTTTTAATGCTTATTCTTGTAATAAAAATAAATAAACCTATTGCTATTAGCAGTTAATAAAAAGATCCCAAAAGGCTATGGGAAAACTTTCATAAGAAAGAGAACAATGTAGAATCATAAGCAGGGCTGAATATAATCTCCCATCAGTCAAGGATAATTGGATCTGTGAAATGGTTTAATTGTTGTCTGGTTGCAGTGAATTACTTTTGCTACAGCAAAGAAGGTGCTGTTGCCTGCCATTTATAGGGCAAAACAGCCTCTAGACTTCCAGTTTTGGTGGGTGAACACACTGAATTGAGAATTGATGATTTCTGGGACCTTGATACTAATACAGTATTTTTCATTACTTTCATTGGCTATTTCAGTATGTTGTCACCAAGTGTGGAGGGGAATGCCTGTGATTGATTGCTATGAATAGCTGGTGTCTCAGTTCACTTCATTAAATTATTTCAGAACCTTGGTAATATCTGGATATTAGAAGTCTGACCTGCAAATCAAAGAGTGGGCAGAGTTCAGCTCAGAGATGCTGACACCAGCTGCTTTTAACTGCCCTGTTCTGAAGGGACATGAGAATGACCTTGATTTTGTAGTATTGCAGTTGCTCAGGAGATCCCCAGTTTTGCAGGTAATTAGGAATCATCATACCTAACACAAGAGTGCAGGACACTGGAAATCTGAGAAAACAATGTGTATTGGGCTCACACGGCGAGGTTTTGGTGGCAGATGGCCTCCCCCATGCCCGATGGAGCCAATGCCAGATGGCTACAAAATGGACCCACTGCTGGCCAAAGCCAAGACAATCGGTGACAGTGGTATCACCTCTGGGACAGCATAGCTAAGAAGCAGGGCAGGGGAAAGGGAAAAAACAACAGCTACATCTCCCACAGAGAGGAGTGAGAATATCTGAGAGAAACAGCCTGCAGGTACCCAGGGCAGTGCAGAAGGAGGGGCAGGAGGTGCTCCAGGTGCTGGAGCAGATTCCCCTGCAGCCCCTGGGACAGCCCCTGGTGAGGCAGCTGTGCCCCTGCAGCCCAGAGAGGTCCATGGGGGAACAGAGATCCACCTGCAACCTCTGGAGGACTCCATGCTGGAACACAGGAAGACTTTTAATATATTTTCTCTGCCCTGTCCAGCTGAGGAGGAGATTGAGAGAGTGGCTTTTGAGGGCACCTGGCATCCAGTCAGGGTCATCCCACCACATCACAATTAAGTGTTGTGAACATCAGACTCTTTGGGACAATGTAAAACTGACAGGCCTGATATAGCCCATATTTATCCTCTTTACAGTGGTAGTCCTAAAAAAACTAAGTGGCATTAATTACCTTTATTATAGGAAGACAAGGAAAATGCAAATATTCTCAGGAGGTCCTTAGACTGACATCTAAATGAGTTTTAATTTTATAAAATCCTTGAGATGTTAAGCACTCACTGGTGAGCTATATATTCGTATCACTGGGGGCTTGGTGTTTAAAGGAACAATCAGCACATGATTTTAAAATCATATTATATCATATTATACAGCCCCCCTTTAATTTTATACTTTCTACAGATATGCAGACTCAGTTTCTGCAGACTCAGAAGTTGTAGACATAAACATTCTCTCTTCTTTAGGCTATGTGGTACAAGTTGTATGAACAGTTGTTCTTATTTTAACTTGCAGGACACACTGTTGTGTTCTATCAATTTTAAGTGACCAAAGGGTATCCTGCTTATTACTGTCTCAAACCATTTAAAAAAATAAAAGGGGTAAAGAAGAAGAAGAAGAAAAAAAAAAAAAACAAAGGAAAAATGAAGGAAATAGTACTGACAAATGAGAAGAGACTGACAATTCAAGGAGAGACATAATATATAGAGGGAAATGAACAATTCAGGGCCAGTCCAAGCAAGACTTTCCCAGCTATCATGCCATGTCTTCCTCCCCTCACAGGCACACCATTGCTTTCTCTCAATATTTCCACCAATCTTCCTGTTCCTTAGTCCTTTCTCATTATCTAGTCATTTTAAAATGCTGGAAGGAAAAAAAAGATTAAAGACAAAAATGATACAGTTGGGAAGCAACATCATGTTCCCTCCTTCCACTTAAACTCCTTTACTGTTAAACAGTACAGATTTTCCTGCAGCACCAGCTGCCTTGTGTAATTAGCACTGCAACTGAAAAGTGGAAAGCTAATACATTTTTATCATTTCACTGTGTACTAAAAGGCTGGCAGAGCCTGCCATTGCCACAGGTGTTAGAAGTGTTCCAACCCAACCAGTTTACAAACATGGCACTTGCACAACTATTTTTGTCAGTGGAGCAGAGATAAATATGCACCTAAAATGAATGTAGCATTCAGTTCCCTGCATTTTTAAGGCTTCTGATAAAAGATTGGAGGCTTATTTTTTCCCATGGTACAGAAATCTTTTTTTTCCTGTGAGCACAGAGCAGTGAACCAGATGTTAACCAAGCCTATGAAATGCAAGCACCTAATTACAGTTTGAGGAAGAAAGCAGACACTAGTTTAATTCCACAAGTCCTCCCTGTAGCTCAGCCCAAAAGGCAAACTTAGGAACTGTGCACGCATTTTCAGTAGGCACATAACATTTTGCTCAAAATAATTAAAGTTTGCCACGGAAAAACATAACTAGCTCTTGGTAAGTGCACACGGTGGATATATCATACATTACAAAGAAACTTAATTTTTTCCCATTCTCCTGCATCTGAAAGCTATGGCTGACAATTCCACCATTACTTTATGTATCAGTAGAGTGCCTATCAAGAGAGATATAAAATCAAGTCCCTTCCATCTCTGATTGCCTTTAAGATAATAGTCTCTACACCTGTCCAATATAGAAGTCTCAATAAATTTTTCATCCTCTGAGTTCTCTCTGCAGATGGTCAGTACAGTTTATTAAGTTTCATGAAGACTGCAAATGACTGAAAAGAAACATAATCAGCCACAAAAAGTGGATTTGTTCTGTACTTATTTGCTCTTCCCTGGTTATAATACAGCTGTGCATAGTTACACACAATGACAACAAAATCAATCTTATAATTTCTTCTTGTAATTTCTGCAGTTTATTTGTCTGATGTACTCAGACTCTTTTCTAGTGATTTAGGGACAGCCTTAGTTGAACAGCAGTTTTTATATTATCATTTGGGCCCTCATACATGTATTTTTGTAAATAACTGAGGCTGTAGTCAGTAAGATCATGCTGCTGCCTTTCTTACTGGGCTTTCTGAACTGGGCTTTTTTCTGTGTTGACATTGAGGGGACCCAGCCTAATCTCTCTGTGAATTTTTCTCCTGGGCCATATGGAGAAATCCTCAAAAAATTTCAATCAAGTGTCACTAAGTCAGTCTGTAAAAGACATGTCTTTGTATGCCTTTATCTGATTACTTCTAAGCTGGTTGACAGAAGAATTAGAAAGGCATAAATAGTTAGGCAAAGCTAGGCTGAAGTGAAATACTGCAGTGAGAGATCTGTTTAATTTTTGTGTTTCATGTTCCTATATTCTGTAGCAACTTTGTGGTAGACCATACATCTTTTGGGATAGTTGTAAGAGAAGCAGTTTAAAGGTCTCTCTAATTTAAAGAACTTATAGTGGACTTGATATTTAAGAAGCTGAAGGGACTGGAGTACTGTAAAGAGCAGAAATTAAATGACTGGCAGAAAAAGAGGAAATGAAATTGAAATTTGTTTATTCTGCCACTGAGTTTTTACAACTTCAGTTTGGAGACTTACCTTCAACGATTAGGCACAATGCAATTAAAATTAATTAATTGAATTTAAGTAACGAATTTATATAATACCCATGCCAGGGCATACACTGAGGAAAAGGTTACTTTCTGTTGGAATTAAGTAGATCAGTTGCTGATTCCAAAACTGCGTCTATCAGTATCATGAAAGTCAGATGCCTCATCTCTCTGGGTTGATGTTTATGATAAAGGCAGACATGACTGAGCAACCTGAAAGTCCCCTGACATGCAAACAGTCTATTGCTGCACACACATGAAAAAAGTGAGCAGACACTCTCTTCTTCCAATAACAGTTTTTTCTATCTCTCTGTCCCATTTCCATCTCCATCCCACTAACACAGTATCCTCTCAGTCCCCCCTCTAGTGTTTAGGTTGCTACTCTATTCACTCTAAGGGAGATTTTACACCAAGAAGGAAGAGAGAAAAATAAAAGAAGGCAAAGTAGTTCTTTCATCTTCTTTCATAGTAATGTTTTTTATTTTTATGTGTTGAAATGTCAAAAAAGTGACAAAGCACATATTTTGCATTCCTTTTGCCTTCCTTTTATTTTTCTTTCTTCGTATAACTTTTCTTCCACATTAGGATATGCCAACATTAATGAACATTGAAACATGAAGAAAACATGGGTAGGTCTTTATTGTATTATTATCCCACACAGTTAAAACTGTTGAAGGAAAAGGGACTTAGAAACCTGATAAGTTTGTCATTGACACAAATAGATGTATTAATTCGACACTAAAATTAAACAGTGCTCTTATGAATGCAAGCACATTGTGTCTGGTACATTAACAAAGGACCACACACCTGTTTCTCATGCAAAGTTCCTTTCTGAAACTGTCACAGAACCATACTGAGAGTGAGTTTTGGCAGATGGCATTACAATTCAAATAAAGAAAAATAAGCTTGTGAATTCATATATATTTCCTTGTCACTCAAATGCCAGGGGATTTTTTAACATAATGTTTAAAGTATAGAATGAGTGTCCCCATAAATATCACTAAAGTACAGTGATGAATAAGTTATTACAAGAAGTTTCAGAAAGCAGTTCCATGCAACCAGAGCAGCTTTTTATTGATTGCACAGCAAAGCAAAAAGTAATAAAAAATGGGCCTTTAAAATTCTCACCCTCAACAAGGCAATGAAGCCACAGAGAAGAAAAAAACAGACTCTAATCTTATTTCACTAGTATAAATGAAGAATTGCTGCTTCAGCAGCTGCAGTGTTAACATGAATTTTCCCCAGTGCAATGTAATCTCTCTCATCAATTGTATTGATTTATCTATTTCATCAAATACTATTTAAACAACTCCTGTATCTGCATTATGTATGTGCAGCCAAGTTCAGAACTGTAAAAACATGTTATTAAAAAGCATGGTTGTCATGGAAACAGATCATATAGAAAGTATCTTGAGGAGGATTCTTCTATCAGATTGTATAGAACTTCACTGGCCACTTGTAAATAAAACACAGAAATGTAAGATATCTTGTACTTGATCAGAGCACTAGTTTATTTAACCTGCTCTCAGATTTCCATCCAGGGTCAGTATCTGGTGATTCTGAGTTAGTTGCAGCTCATCACAAATAAGTAATGTATCTTTGAAATTTTACAGTCTGGGCAGGATAGCTTTTTATTTGTAGACCACCCACAGATAATCAGTTCATTGTAAGCGTTCAAAGTAGTACTTGGCTTTTTTTTTTTTTTATTATCACTGCAGGTGCTTTATTTTTCTGTCGCTTTTTATAATACATCTATCTGTTTCCATCACTGGCCTGTCAAATAAAATCAAGTAATTGCTACTTGTTGTAATAACAAGGCAGAAAAGCCACCAGAAGACCAGACAGCATCATTCCATGTGATTTATTTTGAACATTGACTTGAGACTCCCAAGGCCCAGTGCGAAAAAGGCAGTCATGAAACAAATGTTTTCTAATGTTGATTGAAATTTTAATTAACACTTAATGTTGTTATTTTAAAAATCCTTCAGAAACAAGGAAAAATAACATGTTTGACCAGGAAAGATGGTTGGAGGAGATGAGGAAAAAGTGGCTTCCTCCATGCACAGGAGCAGCATGGCTGTATAGAGCCCTCCTGAGCAGCTGCCTGATGGAGAGTCTGTGGGGCAGGATCAGAGGAAAGGACACTAAAGGAGACCATCCTGGCTTGTTGTTACAGATCCCCTGTTCAGGGTGAGGAAATGTACATTAAACAACTGAAGTAAGCCTCTGATCACAGATTCTGGCTTCCATGGGGAACTTCAAGCTCCCTGACACCTTCTGCAGGGGCAACAAGGAAGAAGACAAGCAGGCACCAAGATTTCTGACAGTTTTGGGGGACAAGCTGCTGCTACAGGTACCAGATAAGCCAATGAGGCACACCTGGACCTGTTATTATACTAATAGCAAGAACTCACAGGAGATGTGATAATCAACAGCAGCTTTAGCTATAGTGACCATGAAATCAGTGAAGTTAAAGAAGCTGTGGCAGAGGAGCTCAGAACAGGGGCAGATGTCAGACCCTGACAGTGTCCTAGATGATACATGGAGTCCTCTGAAAACATTTCTGGACACCCGAAGAAGAGGCTGGTGACAGAGTGTGGTGGGTTGCCTTTGGCAGGATACCAGGTGCCCATCAAGCTGCCCTACCCATTTCGTCCTCAACTGGATAAAGGGGAGAAAATAAGATGGGGGAAAAAACATGTGTCAAGATAAAGGCAAATTACTTACTTAACAAAGTAAGAGCAATTGTCACATGTGGAAGCAAAGGAAAAGATGTTGCTCTCTTCTTTCCAACCACAAAATGATGTCCAGCTAATTCCCAGGAAGCAGAACTTCAGCACACATAGCAATTGCTCTGGAAGAGAGATGCCACGAATAATGATTGTTCTCCTTCCTTCTCCTTTCTCATAGCTTTAATTTCTGAGCAGACATCATATGATGCAGAACATCCCTTTTTTCATTTTGGATCAGCTGTATGGGTTATGCCTCTTCCCAAGAGCTTGCCCAAACCCAGACAACTGATGAGAGGGGAATGCTGGGGAGACACCTGTGATGCTGTACCAGCACTGTTCAGCAGTAGCCAAAACATTGGTGTGTTCTCAACACCTTTCTGGCTACTGGAGCAAAGCACAGCACTACAAAAATCTGGGTGGATGGAGAACTGTGCATGTAAGGAGCTGCCTGGGTTTCGAGGCTTAGAGGGTAGTGGTTAATGGGCCACTCTGTGCCTAAATGCCTGTGGAAGAGGAGTATTGTGGCAGTTTATAGACAAATCTGCCCTGTTTGATATCTCTAGGTACAGTCTGAAGGAGGCAACAAAGTCAGCTTTGCAGGTGACCCCATGGGGGCCCGTCAGCATGGTCAAGGGCATGGCTGCATTGGGACATAGCCAGGCTGGTGGACTGGCCCAGCAGAAATTCAACTGTGAATTTCAACAAGGACAACTGCAGAGTTCTGCACTTGGGCAGGAAAAAATCTTGCAACAGTACAGGGTGGGGACTGACTTGTTAGACTGCATCTGTAATACTGAATCCAGTTTTTGGGCCCCATGATACACAGGAGTTCAGCAGACAGTAGCCAAGACAAGCAAGGGCAGGAGCACTTACCCTGTGAGCAAAGGCTGAGGGTATTCCTGTTTCTCCCTTAATAAATGCACTGAAAATAGCACTGAAATGTGTCATTTAGGTTTGTTACAGAATAATAAACTTTTCAAATTTGTTATTCTAGAGGTTATGAGGTGAAGAGATAATGAAGTTGTTGAATTTCAGTGACAAAATTCCTAGCATAGGTAGGCATTTACCTCCCATAAAATTTGGCCTGCACTGTTAGTAGCTACAGACTTTTATATAGATCTTTTTAGGTCAGTAGCCCAATTTGAGGATTTCAGTTTTATAATAACAGTAAATTCAGTAACTCCACAAATTTACAGGATATGCAATTAACAACAAAGCAAAGAATATAATTAAAGAGACTGGAAAACAAATAGAAGCGAACCCTAACTTCATGACATCATGCATTTGTTAGATAGAAAACACTGGTTTGTAACAAGGCTGAATTGATACAGTTAGTAATGAGATACAAGCACTGAAAGATTTGAACATCCAAAAGATCAGAAAGAGTGTTTCTTTTCAGTCTGTTTTTTTTCAAAGTCTAAAGAATACAGCATAAAATGACTGTGTTAATAAAATCAGTTTCAAAGGCAGAATCTTCCACATTGCAGATCTACGTGGCATGAAGCAAATCTGCTGAACTTCAGGAATACAGATTGATGAAGCAGCGTGCAGTTGATGTACTCAGGGCTCCTGTTCTGCAGGCAAAATGAGTGTGCCAATGCCAGATCATCTCATTGCAGCCCCCTGCCACAGGGATGCCTTTCACTAGCCCAGCTTGCTCCAAGCGCCACTCAGCCTGCCCTGTAACACTGCCCAGCTGCACCTTGAACCAGCCGGCGGGGCCACCTCGGCTCACGGGCATGGAGCCCACCAGGGCACGGGTCAGGCTCCTCTGGCGAGTCAGCATCTGCAGAAATGTCCCTCATCCTGAAGGGACTTCACTCCTAGCAGTGCCCATGACAGCTAGTTTAAAGCTATGAGCTGTGAGGGTGCTGCAGTGACTCTGTTTATGTGTGCCCTTTGTTATACTAAAAATGAGATGGCGTGTAATTCAACACTCAATTCAGAAATTTTACCACGGCCTTCTTGGAAGATAAGGCTCACTGCTGTTTTATTATTCCAAGGAGGCCTGGATGCATTCCTGTCCAGGTTTCTGAGCAAGAACTTGTAGCTAAAATGCGAGATATCTCTATTTCCCTAGCAACATGCTGGTCACTTTAGTGGGAACTTTGAGATCAACAAGGAGCTGGTTGAAGCTTCTCTCTCCACAGAAGTTCTGTAATATGAACCTGGCACAGCTAATGCAGGAGTAAGGACAGAGAACAAGATAAAAGGATAACAAGAGTTGATGAAAAAAATTGTAAAGTTTTAATAATTTTTTTTTTCAATTATTCTGCTTTCCTTAAATCTATTCTTTATAAATACACGGAAAACAGGATTTTGTAATTTGTTTGAGATCTTTTAAAAGAAACTCTTGGCTTTCTCTTGAAAAGGCCCATGGAGAGTACTTTTGACCAGCTTCAGCTGTTGCCCACTTACCTGTTGAGCGCTGAGTTCCTTATTAAACCTTTATTAAGGAAACCACCTCAGGCACTGCCTACAGTAATCTAGCTAAGTTCTCAACATACAAATTCTTTTCCTCCTTATTTATTTCTAGTTGATTGGGGGTTTTAATTTTTATTTGACTGAAAAGCTAACAAGCCCTTTACAGACTCTTTTTGATTAAAAACCAAAACCAAAACAAACAAACAAACAAAAATAAAATAACAAAAACCAGTAATTCAGTCAACAATTTTTCACTGTATTAATGCAAATCTTAATTACCAGTTGCACAGCTCTGCATGTCAGAGGAATCAAATATACCTAATGTTAAAAAATATCCCAATTGCTGCCAGTATTTCACTTGGTAATGATGCTGGGGAAAAATATTATTGAATTTATAGTAATATTAAGTAATATATGTTCTACATAATTAAGGATATAGCTTAAGGATGTCACAATAAGCTGCACAGAAGGAAGAAGATGCATTTATCAGACATTACTTAGACATTTATTTCCATTCTGCGAGGAGAAATTTTGCATAATGACATTTTATTTGTAAGACTAAATTGCACATGAATGCCTTTTGATTGTAGATAGACCATAAACAGTCATGATTCTGTGAAATTTGCTGATATGAGCATGGTGGTTGGAGAAGAAAAGTTTCATTGCAATTGAACTTACATGGCATGACTTGGAGGTGGTACATTCACTGGTCTTCCAGGTCTTCCATGAAAGGAATAGTCAGGTTGGGATTTTTTTTTGTGAAGGTGGAATTATCAGTCCTACCTTTGTTGTTATTTTCACTGAGAGAGTGAACAATTCAACTTCCAACTTTTTAATCTCATTTTTTTCTCTCCCCACCCACTCAGTGTTACCATAGCATGTACCTGTTGATTTGGTTTGGTTTTTGAGCTCCAGATGGAATGCAGATAGGTGACCTAGCAAAATTCACATTGGTATGGGGGTAGTAGGTTAAGTCCTGATTTTCACTGGGTAGTGTTATGCTCTCTTTCCTTATGGCAACCTGTATCAGAGGTTTCAGGAGCAGCAGCACAACCACAATGTGTTTCATGTATCAGCTGGACAATGTGGACTTGCACAAACAACAGCATCCAGACCAAATATCTCCAACCCTGAGTTCCTGAGGGAGCAGCACAGCATGCCTGGAGCAGCATCCACCCCCTGGGAATCTGTGTGCTGTGCCTTAGGGTATTACAAACAATGTTTTTTTGTGAAAATTATGCAGTGAGTAACACTGGTTTAGACTCAAATATTTGCAAAGACTTTATCTCTTAGATAAACTGGAAGACTGTGACACTGTATTGGACTGTGGGGCTGCACTGTTTTTAGCTTTTAATCCAACTCTTTTGATACCCTGTGCAGTAGGTAACTGACTTGAAAAGGCAAAACTGAATTTGAAACAGGGAGAAAGAAAATATATGAGAGAAAGCAAGAGATTAAAAAATTGCAGGCTTTTGGGTGGGAAGATAGAGTATTTTTCTGAAAAATCTCTTATATCGGTTAGAAAACATTTCCTGGCCTGTGCCTGGGTGTTAACAAGGCAGGTGAACCAAACTTGTGTTGATTTACACAGCTGCAACATGCTCATTGACAGTATTTTCAATAACAGCAGGCTTTTTTTTTCTTTCTCATGCTATATTCCTTTGAACTAAACAAATATTTTGATTTGCAGATGAATCAGGAAATATGTTCTCATCTTTCTTTCTAGACTGTCAGCGGGGTAGTGACACAATGCTGTCTGTTGTCCTGAAACCTTGAGAAGTTTTCATGACTCTCTTTAACTCAGTGAATGATAAACTTCAGAAAAAAATAAGATCCAGGCTTGGTAGTATGTTTTTTCATCTTGGCACACTGAGATCCAAAATGTACTCTTTCCTCCATCCCTAGAGAATGTTAAGTGGCACCATTAAAAATCATTCTGAAATGCAACAGCTTTCAGAAGGCAGAATAAGAGCATCTGCACCATTAGCATAAGCAGTCTGTGATGAGAAGGCACTACAATTGATTATTAAAGCAACCTGCTGAAATTCATATTAGCCTGTCCTTTTTTTCCTTCTTTTTCTTTCTCTTTTTCTTTCTTGCTTTCTTGATTTCTTGCTTTCTTGCTCTCTCTTTCTTGCTTTCTCTTTCTTGCTTTCTTTTCTTCTGACTTTGATTACCACTGGGCATTTAACTTTTAGAAAGGCAGTTTCTTCTGAATTAAAAGCTCACCCAGATGGTTACTGAGCAAAGGTTGTTTTGGATGACTGGTGTTGGCTACATGCTGCTTCTCTTGTAAGGAATAAAGCATACAATTGCAAAAACTGGAGGATGTAAACATACCATACAGACTATCCAGCACCCTAACATCTACTCATGGTGTCACCATTGCCAACCACTGCACAAACTATTACTGATTTTTAAAAGGTGATTTTATAAATATTCCTGAACAGGCCCTGCACTGGATGATAGGAGGATGTTAGATATTTAAGATTTAAAAATAAAAGGTAGGGTTTTGTTTTGGTTTTTTTTTCCTCCTATAGAGAGAAAGCCTTCACCAGTCTATAGACTTGTAGGACTAGAGTGGTAGAAGTGTTGAGCTCCTAAAGATGAAGATGTCTGTCATATTATAACTCAGTATGCATGAACTAGTGCTTGCAAAAATTGCCCACGAATGAGCATGCTGATGCTAGCAAATGAATATCAGCTGCAAGATATTGTTCCTTTCCCTACTCACATCCATCAGCAATCTCCTTCACTAGTGTTTTACAACAATTCTCTTTTACAAATATTTAATGTTCACTTTCATCCCTAATGATCATCCCTGGGTACAGTGAAATCAAAAGGAGAAACTGTAATGCCCTCACCCCTAATCTGGCAAATGCTAAGCTTCCTGTTTTATGAAGCAGTAAAGTATTTCTCTCCTTTAATCTTTCATTTCAGTAGTGAAAAATGGAATAGATGCCACAATTTAATGTAATGAAAAATAATCACAGTGCTCCTGAAAGCTAATGTAGCAGGAGATTCTTCTTAGAGAACCTCTGTAGTAAACTACACTCCACTAATCTTATCTCTCATTCTCAACAGGCAGGGGCCTGGAGTTGTGCTCTAGCAATTCTGTTTTACTGGTCAACACAGAATTTTAATTAAACATAGCTTATAGGCCGAATCTTAAATAGAATAATAAAATCAGAGCATAACCTTACATGGAGTGTATTATGGTACACAAAGGTAATCTTGTTTTTCTTTCTTCTGAACCCATGGCTATCTTATGATGTTAAATAATCAGTCGTTCAATCCATGCATTTAAAAATCGGTTCTCCTTAGTGTCAAATACATTAAATTTTTACAGACATTTACTGAAACTAGTCAATGGAATTTTTCTTTTTCCTTCTCAGTAGTTGTGCCAGTTCATAAGTACAATTAAGTATTACTTTAGGAAAAAATAGGCCAATAGGTTAATAGTGAATCCTCAATTCTTTCAGATTTTTATGAATATGTAACATTAAATAGGTTATCTGCATCTATATATTTGTAATGTATATACTTACGTAAAAATACCCACTTTCAAAGTTGGACAAAATATCTGCTTATTTATTTCATACTTTGAAAAAATGCATCTACTAATGGACTTTGGGAGAGGAACCTGTGCACACCTGAGTGTGTATTTATATGGGGATGTGTGTGTGTTTGTGTGTATTTTTATGTACAGGTCTTACTGGTACTTGTCTGAGTTTTCTTTAAAGAAATATAATTTTAGATGGACAGATATGAAAGCAACATTTAATTAATTAGCAGAAGAAAACTGTGTAAGTTTACATGAACATAAAATGTACTACTAGTACTTAAGCTAATATTTTATATTCATCCTGTGTCATAGTGTTTGGTAAGAGCATAATTTTTCATTTTGCCTTGTTTATCATGCATGAGTTGGCAATTAAACTTTCTGTACGGGCAGTACAGGATTTGTGCATCAGCTGATTTCTTTTTGAATATTTATGGATTACATTACACAGTCTTGTCCCAAGATACACAGGATTTTGTGAGGGCCATTGTAGGGTGACTCACCTCATTTTACTCAAGTTCTGAGAAGGTCTGAAAGCATCAACAGGGCTTTCTAATGCTTAGAGCCTTGACATGCCAGTGATGTGCCCCTACAACAACATGGATCAGCCTTGATAAAAGTAGTTCAGAGTTTGGACTTATGAAAATTTCAAAGCTAACAATGTTCTAAGAATAATAGGAAAGATTGAGTATAAACATTAAGCCTTCTGTTAAAAAAAAAAAGGAATGTGGCATTTCCTCATCTGCCTGGCCCTGGCAGAGGGCTGTATTCGTCACTGCAGGACTGGAATAGGCTGAGCAGGAACATCCCCTGGGGGCAATGTGGCATGAAGATCACAGCAGTCTGAACAAGTTCACTCAAGAAAGGATCAGCTACTACAGAGACGTTTAAAGAAGTAACAAGCAGAGATTAACATGGCCTTTTAACCCTTTAGCCTCCCTTTTGCCACTCAGGTTTTACTTTACTATTTGCCCCTTTGAGCAAGTCATTAATTGTCTATTCATATTGTCAGTGAAAAAAAAATACAGCTCAAGTCCTCCAGGAGTACTTCTTTATGACCAGTGTAATGACTGTACAATACGACCTACATCAGTTCTGTTCTGTCTAGTTCAGTACTCATTTTCTCCAAAAAGTTACTTTAAAATAGTGCAACGGACTTTAAAAAGAAAAAGGAAATCTGATATAAAGAATCCCAGAGTCAAATTTCCTTTTAGAATCTCAGTACCTCTCCCCATACATCATGTCATAGTCTTTAACTGCACAGAAATCAATACCTGTGCATAATGGGCATGCCCATCCCTTTGTGAGTCTCCTGCATCCAAGTCACCACATATGGTACTGAGGTTTTTACTCTGATCATGTCAACTGAAATATTTGTTACCTCTGCCTGGTGCCTTTTAAACACAAGATGAAATTCTGTTGGCAGTGTAATAGTGTAATATTTTTTTAAGCATTCAGTGTTAGTGATAATAAGATAAATATGGATGTACATGAATATATATGTGGCAGTTTGGTTATAAATAAATGCAGATTGATTTTCAAAATTATTGAATTAATATTTATAACAGTTTCATTGTTAAGACCAGAATGTTTTAGGGATCTCTGTTTCTGAAAAATGTAGTTAGCTTTATGTCCAGATGATGCTACAATATCTTTTATTTTGGTTTGTACTTTCATGTACTGTTCTGTGCTCCTGTGCTCCTGATATATAACTAACCTTTGGAACAGGATGCCTTTGGAGATTGTGGAATTGCCATCCCAGTAAGAAGAATAATGCAAACATTTCAGTATACTAACTGTACTTATATGGCAGGAGACAAACTCTCTTCATTCCTTCTAGACCAACTTTTCCAGGATTCCTAAGAAAAAAAGCTCAAAAAGTAAATTAATTTTTTGTGTGTACCTATTTATTAAAATAGAATGCCCTTACTTCCTCTGGCAGTGATGTCACACAAGATGTGCTACAGTTGTTGGCTGGTACAACTGTTGGAACAATAAAGAAGTTCAACCAAAACGTGTTGCTCTAGAAACTGAGAGCTTGTTTTATATGCAAATTTCCAAATTACTACTACTTGTGGCTGCCATGGGGTATGTTCAAGATTTGGCATTTGCTTTAGTCACTGTATCTAATTTCTCTATTATTTCCCTCAACACCCAGCAAAGATCCACAATTTTGTTATTAGAAATATTTGCATTCTGTACTGCACTTACTGAGAGGGATTAACTCTTTGTTTTTCAGAGCTTCCATATGGCTGGGAGAAAATTGATGATCCCATTTATGGCACTTATTATGTTGAGTAAGTTCCAAGTTTGATATTAAGCTGCTGTTAATATGTCATGACCTAATACTGGTATCCTCTGCAATGCTCAGCCTGGCAAGGAATGGGTACAATTACTTGGCATATTAAACTAAAGGTAAACCAGGAATTCTCAGTCATCGATGCAGTATCCAGATATATTCAAGCTGTATCCAGTATTAATGTATCCAGATATATTCAAGGTGTCCCAAATCAGTGACTCAGGCATTCAGTCACTCTCTTTATCCAGAGTCTGGTTTCATGGTACCATTCCAGCTGACACTGGTACAAAGAACATATCCATTAAAGAGATGTTGCATTTTCTAAGCTTTGGATATCCAGCAAGGTATAAATCTTGTTAATCAATTAACAGAGCAAAGCATAATCAATTTAGCTTAGTTAAAATCTGTTTCTGGGTAGTCCTCGCTGCAAATCAGGTGTTTATACTGGTTGTACCAGAAGTCAAGTTTTTTATATGTTGCATATAAAATTTTATGTTTTATTTTGTATTTAAAAGTGCAGCTGAAACCAATATGAATTCTATTTTCATAGCACAATCTTTGCTTTCATTTTCTTCAGATTCTGTTTTAGTTATGAAACAGGAAAAAAGCTTCTTTCTCTGTGCAAAGGCCACAAAATGCTTTTGTTTGAAGTAATGGTAAAATCTGGCCAGTTTGTACATAAAATAAGTAAATCTGAGAGATTATTTCCTCTGCTTTTTAACTTAGTTTAGCGAATGAGACTTATGAAAAATAAATCTAGATTCAGATTATGATACTTGTTTGGGAGGGGTCAATTCTCACTTTTCTCTCTACAGACAGTATGCAAGAGAGGAGACAGAAAACCACTCCTGTCACTGTGCAGATAGCACTTGAAAGATTGAAAAACTATCCATTAGTGCCTTTTATTAAACAAGAGAGATCTTTAGAGAATATTGCCCCTGACCTAAAATCACAATTTCAAATTGTGACACTTAAGCAGTATATTTATCTAGTTATTTCATAGAAAACAGAAAATTTCCTTTGTGTCTCTGATTTTTCCCTTGGTCTCTTGAATCCGTACCAACACACTGACAGCAGGATTTGCCTGGACAGGTACTGGAGATGCAGCTTTTCCAGACTTCAGGATATATTGCTGTTGTGCAAGGGTTCAGGTGTGCAGGGAGATCAAAAAATCATCTGATTCCTGGAGGGCTAGAAGATGTAAGATGCCCCTTTCTTGCCCGCTGTCACAGCAGCAGCTTGTGAATGCCATGCATGTTCCCCAGCCTTCTACAAAGCAAACAATCAACAGAAAATGGGGTTTGGTCACTGCTCTGCTGACTCTTTCTGTCCCATTCTCCAAATGCCAGAGCACCTGCTCTCCTTCTTTGTCCCCAGCTTGCTTCCTGCCCTCAGGTGAAAGAGGCACCAGTTCCATTTCCTTTGCTGCTCAGCTCAAGTCACCTTAGTCAGTCCAGACTCAAGCAAAAGGATAAGTTCTGAAGTCCCTATTAATACCATTAAATTACTCCCCCCTTGTGATGCCTGAGTTCTTTTATGATATCCCAATTAAGTAGGGGCTGCAGTTCCCATATCATTTTGTGCTTATCCCTGCCAAAGATTTCTGCACGTGCAATTATGGAGCTGCTGGGTGTAAGTAAAGCTTCTGCCCCAGTGGTTTTTAGTGTATTTTGGGGTGTGACAGGTGTTGTGCAATTTCTGCGCATCAATCTTTCACTGAGACTCTGCTTGGTTGTTGGTGCAGCCTGAGGCATTCTGGCACCAGCAAGGCTCCCACTCCTCTGCAGAGTCAGAAAAGGAACAAATATTTATCTGCATTTAATGTCCAACCACAGGTAAACAGACACAAGGCACCGGGCCCAGATGTTACCGTGCAATTACAAATTTTAAGGCTGTTAGTGCCAAATTTATTAATCCTACCACAGATAGGATTTGTGGACAGATACATCAAACCTACTGCAGTCTCTGAGGTTTTTAGAAGTGGAATGGATGCTCATGGTGTGGCATTAAAACTGCAGCCCTGCTAAATTCACATGGAGTTTTATTGTCAGTAAAATGTAGCTGTAGTTTAATTTGCTGTCGGAGCTCAATAAGTTTGAAACAAAGATTGCTTTCCATTTTTCCTGCTACAATATATAACAGTCACAGCTTTTTTATTACCAGTACTCAACAGATGAGTTCATTTTTAACTAGATAAAGTCAGATTACAATAAACTCTCTTTAATTTTGTCACAAATGTAGGTAAATTTTGAAAAGCAAGATTACAAACTTCCACACATTCAGGTCCAGTCCAAGTTTACATGCAGGCCTACAAAATCTTCATGAAAGAGGGCTTGTACTCTGATCCCTGAGGGACTTGGATCTCATGGGAAGTTTGTAAGGTTGAGCAATGAGGCAGACTCCATTTCACCTTACAAGGAGCAGCCATGTTCAGCTGAAATATTCTGAGACCAGAGAAAAAGGTAAAAAAGAAAACAAACCCAAACAAAGAAACTTAAACCTCTTGCTAGTCACGTTCCCAAAAACTAATCACAACGTATTTGCAAATTCTGTTTAAAAAAAAATCTCCAGTATAACAACCTTTCTTAATCATCCAGTAATGTAGGTATGAGATAATATTATAATTTTAGTTTGTTTTGTTATGCAGGTCCAGACTTCGTTTGTAATGTATAGATATTTGACATAAATGATAAATGTTTGCTATATGTTTGTTAACTTTCATGCAATCTGGTCTTAATCTGTAAACTATGAACAAACAGCACTTAACTGTGCAGGACTATAGAGAGAAATAATTAAAGTGCAATGGGTCTTTCAGGATTCTAATTGCCAAAAGATTGTTTCCCATTTTAAGGATGATTAACTACAACACAGAGCTCAATTTCCAGACATGGGCTCTTTAATAGAACAGCTAAATTAGCCTTACAGAAAAATATACCTCCTTGATTTACAAGTTCTGGCAAAACTCTTACTACTCAAACAGAAAAAGTTATCTCAGGTCTTTTTGTCATAATAAAGTGTTATCAAGTGAAAAATGTAAACATAAAGAGTAGATAGGCATTAACAAATTATGCATTAGAATATCCATTTTATAGGCATCCTGATCCCCAGAATTACTTTGTTGGGTAATAGACAACAATTTCAAAAGCTATAGGCAAAAACTGCAAAAAAAACCCCCATCTTATATATATTAAAGTAGCTAAGGAAAGGAGATAGCTTAAAATCCTTCTATGGGTGCCCATGCTCTCTGACCTGCTATCCTTTTGTCAGAGTTCAGTGCCTTGACCATCAACTAAAGTCTGCAAATTAGGCACTATAGCCCACAAATCTCCTAAGGATGTGTTTCAGTCTTAAGTGCATCTACCCTGAACTCATCACAAAAACAACTTAGCCTGGCCCCACTGGCTGCTGAGAGGGCAGAACTGTGTCTGTGTCTTATGGGCTGGCTGGTGGTGATGGTACATCCCCATCACACAGAGACAGTATTTTGACATCACAAGCATAGGCAGCTCAAAAGAAAATCCTACCTGTGAGGGTTTGTCCCCAGTTGAGATACAGTGAGCTTACAGGGGCCAGCAGCACCAGCTACTCCTGTTCTGCACAGCCACAGTGGCACTAGAAGAAATTTGTTAGATTAGGCTTTGGATTATGATTTTTAATTTAAGATATATTGTATAAAATAAAGGAAGAAAATTTATGTTAGAATTGTTCACTGAATTAGATCCTATGAGCAATGAGCAATACATTTTGGCTACCATCCAAAATCTGTTTTAACCACAAAAGCACTTACTTGTAACAATCTCTAAAACTCACATTTGGCTTGTCTTATGAAGGCCTAGGCTAGTAATATATATTTTGTATGCTGTTGAAGTAGCTAGATGAAAAGCTAGAATGTCCTTTCAAGAGAATTACTTAGCTTAATAACTTTTTTCTCAAGTAAACTCATCAGGAGCACATTTTCTGATTTAGCCAAGAAGCTGTATAGCACTTAAGACTTCATAAAATAGATGTGTTTCATGTATCATCAGTATAGGAGCATAATACAATACTACTGGCTGATAAAAAAGACTGATTATAAATATAATTTTCTTTGACTCCTCTTGGACACAATATTTAATGCAGGTTTTTTTAGTTAGTTGGAAATTTCACAGTGTGCTTTTAAGATTGGACACTACCAAAAAACAGTCAAAACATGGGAATAAATTGGATCTTAGAATTATTAAAGTTGCACCAACATGAGGTGCTTCAAGAACCTGTGTTAGTCTTCCTATCTGATCTGATAGGACAAAATATCATTTTCAAGCTGTTATCAAAGATATTTCTATTTAAATGGATCAAACCACAACTTAAACTATACCTAGAAACTGTAGGTAGGCAGTAGAAAACAGATTCTAGCTGTGATGTTAGTACCACAGTAATTAATCTTTCTTGAGCAATGAACACAGATTAGCTAAAATCCCAGCTTCTTTTATATCACAGAACCACATTTAAGTTGAATCTTAGGTCTGCAGGGGCCCTCCTGCAGCTCTAAGATGTGTCCTGCCTTTGCAACATGGCACTAGGCATAGTGCAAGGTCCTGAATGGAGATCTGGAGTATAATCTTGGATATCCATTACATCTGCATGATATGGCACAAAAGCCATGGGAAACCTCTGCTCTTGTGAAGGGTAGCTGGAGAACAAGGCAGGATACTTTAGACCCCCTAAAGTAAGAGATGATCCCTATGTTGAAACAATTCACCCATGTGTGTAGCAGCCCTGGCTTTAACCTTATCAAATGCTAACATAAAACAAGCTAGGTACTGTACTCCATACCTCCTACTGGAAGCTGTTTTCTAACTTCACACTTCTGTTGTGAGAAACCTACAGACTTCAAGTCTGAAATCCTGGCATCTTTAATACATTCTAGTATTTACTTCCAAATATATTCATAGAATGCAATTATATATCAGAATTAATTCTGCTTGAATAAAAAGCTAAAACTCCTTTGATCTTCTATAATAGAATACTCTATTTCACTGGTCTTCTTGTAAAACCTTTCATAGAGATTAATTTCATTTGATCATGGGTGCTCAGAACTTTATGTAGTATTTGAGTTTCATCACTGTCTTGTGTAAAGGCAAAAGAAGTATTTCCTTTACAACATGGAAATACATCAAGTGATAAACACATCACATAATTACATTTTTCATGCTTATGTTAGTAGTTCATGATTACCTTTTTTAATGCACATAAGTCTTGCTCTCTCCATTTTTAAGTAGTGAAGTTTTTCTCTCTTTCATCATAAGTTTCTAGGTTTGCAATAGAATAAGGTGCTGAAGACCCTGACAATTACTAGAAATAACAGAAAGCAGAAGTCTAGGAAAGGAACACCTACAATCTTAAACAGCCTATCTGAAGAAGGAAAGAAATGAGAGGGATTTCTGTCTGCAGCATAGACCAAAATCTACTGAAAGCTATTAATCAAATTTTAGAGTATGAGAGTAAGGTAGCAGCCACTTAAATGAGTTATAGCCATGTGAAAAAAGTAGCAACTTAAGGATTTATCACATTTACTTCATGTCATTAAATCAAATATTCTTTTACATGACTCAAAGTCTTTTCATTTCATTAACACGGGCCGCTAAATCCTATTTTGCAAATGTATTGCACTCCCATGGGACTTGCTGCCTTTCCTCTACCTCGCTTCCTAATGGCAATTCCACTTATCTTCTTTGAAGCAGTGGTAGGATCAAAATCTCAAAGGACATGAGAAGTGCTTAATGTGGCACAAAAGGTCATTGCAATGTAAAAAAAGACCCTTTTAGGATCTTAGAATTGTGAAAGTTACCACAAAGTTACTGTCCAAGTGCTTAAATCCATGACTGGGATTGGATTTTCAGAAGACCTCAGCAGATAGTAACCCAGTGAGAACAATAAAGGAGTCACATAAGCCTGCCCTTCTGTACATATGTGTTTGTTTCCCCAGAGCAGGGTTTGAAGCACAAGCCCCTTCTCTACGTTGTGCTTCTATTATGATCCTATCTTGCAGCTGTGTTCCATGCAGCCTACTACACTGTTTTGACTCCTTCAGAAAACATGCAAAACATATCCCAGGACAGGATTGAAGGATAGCTCAGTGATTGATAAAATGTATGCTTTAAAGAATTAAAATCAAGGATATGGTGACAGTAGTGCTAAAGTTCATATACAGAATAATAATACAGAAAATGCATAATACAGAAAAGTAGTGGTGTAATGCCAGACATGGACTTAATGACCTGTAATATGAAATGTAAAACATCAAGGAAAAATGTGTGTACTAACTTTTCTTATATTTCATATATGATCTATGTAGTTCTAATCTGCCATCTAATTTAGTTTCTGCATCTGATTCTTCTGTACAGCTGAGCAGATACGCACCATAGTACTAAAAAGGAATAATCTTCAATTTATTATCTGTTAGATTTATTTATAAATTACCATCATAAAAGCACTCTGTTGTCTAAGCTTTTCTTTTTCTGTGAGTGAGTAAATTCACTTATTACTAATTGATGATAACGCACGAAACTGGTTGAGATCCTTTGAATCATGCACAGAACAGTGGTCATGCTGAAGACATGAAAAACTGTTGCTATGCCATGTTTCAGCAGTGCTGCTGTTTAACATGTAGTCCCATAGATTAAAACCATTTGTGTGTAGCAGAGTTCAGCATATTGAAGTGATAGGATGCTGCTCAGTGCTGTTCATTACACAGGGCACTGGTTGTATATTCTCATCCCCAATAAAATTGTGTGAAATGTAAGGAACACGCTCAGGCCCACTGCGGGTTTCAGTCCCTAACCGCACACACCTTAGCAACACGCAGCACCCTACTGGGAAAATTATCATTTTACCCAACTGAACCCAGGTTTTAATCAAAACCTATTTTTTTCCAGCCACATAAATAGAAGAACTCAATTTGAAAACCCTGTCCTAGAAGCAAAAAGGAAGCTACAGCAGCATAACATGCCCAACGCAGAACTTGGAACAAAGCCTATGCAGGCCCAAGGTTTCCGAGGTACAGTACCATCTCAGCTATCTTGGTTAGGATGAAAGATCCTGCTCTCCTGTTTATGTGACAATGATTTTATCATAGTCTGGTTAAAAGAGTAATGTTGCCAATGCTAAAAAGGTTATCACCTATATCTTAGCAATTTTCTCCCTTAAATGTCCGAGTTCCAATAGTTGCAAGACTCACCAGCCAACTAAAACTTTCAGAGGCGCAGAGAAAAAGCAGAAAAGTTGAATCTAGTGTTTGCTAAAGGCTGAGAAACTGAAGGCACAATAAGATTTCCAAAGTAATTTTCTAAATGAAATCATAAACTCTGTTCCCAGGAATGTACAACTCTCTCTTGAGCACCCGAGGTTGGCAACACTGAAATACTTAATTGTACCTTCTCTAAATTACTCTTAATTGATGTTTGGTATGTTTCTGAGCTAGCTCATCTAGCAAGCATCAATTAAGTTAAAAGCCTCAAGCACAGTGTTATAGGAGTTTACAAGAATGCAGCCACTTGGCAGCATAAAAATTAACGCGCTCAAAAGGAGCCAT
This sequence comes from Dicaeum eximium, assembly GCA_013396995.1. Lineage (NCBI taxonomy): Eukaryota > Metazoa > Chordata > Aves > Passeriformes > Dicaeidae > Dicaeum > Dicaeum eximium. The sequence goes on from VWZP01010151.1 coordinate 782,037, forward strand.
ATAAGCGGCAAACAGTACCAGGATAGACAAATGAACTTTGCTGTAGGGTTACAGTCAGAGAATGAGGCTTGTTCTCCTTTGTAACAGTAGAAAGCTCCTCATCAACCTTACCTAGACCCAGACTTGCCCGCCTGCGGCCCGCTCCCCGGAGGTGCCGCAGCGTCAGTGACCTGTCGCAATGGCGGCGCGGCGCGGCCGGGCCCCGCGGCCTGTACGGTACGTGCCCACTGCCGCTGGCCCACGGCCCGCTGGGCTCACACCCTGTGCACTTCACTAGCCCTCCCTCACCCAGCAGCACCGGGGAGAAGCACGGGCACCCCCGGCACCCACAGCGCACCCCCAGGCACGCGGAGAGAGGACGCGACGTTTGCACAACCACGTGTGTCACTTGCTGGATGCCTACACCCGTGTGTTTGGAGAGAAAAGCTCGTCTAATGTTTACCTGTTCTTGGTAACAAATGGAATGAGACATTCACGGGGGATATTTTCCTCATTCTGGTTGGGAGGGAAATTATGAGCAATGTATTACTTTGTAGACAAAGCTGAATTTATAGGTCAGGAAAGAGGTTTTTAAATTACCTCACAGATCATTTTTATTGTTGTAATTATTTTAGCTACGCAATATCCACTTCTAAATGGATTTCTAATATGAAAGGATATTTATATCTTTTCATTTATGGCGGATCTGCCATAGATAAGAAATATGTTTTAAGCTTTGTATTAGTACAAGAACTCACAAATATTTTTCCTGGAATGCGAGCACTCTTTATTTTCTTGCCTTTGATACACTGCCACTTGGTGTCAGCCAGTATTGTTATGTGCTGTCCCTGCTGCGTTGTGACTAGATCAGAACTTTTGTCTTTCTTGTTTGTGTTGACTGATGTAGAAAAACCACTCTTCACCCGTGATGCATCACAGCTGAAGGGGACTTTCCTCAGCACAACTCTTAAGAAAAGCAACATGGGTTTTGGATTTACCATCATTGGTGGGGACGAGCCGGATGAGTTCCTCCAGGTGAAGAGTGTAATCCCTGATGGGCCTGCAGCGCAAGATGGGAAAATGGAAACAGGTAATTGTGAAGGTTCCTCTGTTGTTTTATATGAGAAATAGAATGAGAAATAAATTTCTGAGTCTGGCTCTCTCCATGAATGCATACATTTTCCATATGACTTTCTGTGTTAATATGTAGAAAAGGTAAGTTTCTTGGTAAAAAATTCTTGCTAATGAGTGCCAGCTAGCTTATTTTTCCCATTTCACAGTATTTTAAGGAAGAAAAGTTCTCTGCATTTCCCTGCATAAAAATGGGATATGGTTTATAGGCTGTTTACTTAAGGGAAGTCTACATGGAAAGAAAAGAGACAGAGAGCACAGACTACTAAGTGCAAATTTATTTCTTTAGAATGGATGGTTTTGCAAAATAATCAGTTGAGTCTGATCCAATACTGTTCTCATTAGAACCATCATGACAAGAGTTTTCAGTGTGGCATATGGACATAGGCATTTGTGTCCTATTAAAAAAGAATCTGTGAAATTTCATTAAATAAAAGACACTTCTGAAGAGATTGAAAGCTGCTCTGAAGATCTGGACCACCACTGCAAACATTTTCATATTTGCAGATTGATGAAAATTGTAAACCACTGTCTGAATTCACAGAATGACTAGGTTGGTGACACCAGGTCTACATATGGACGAAACTCTTTTGGAGGAAGACAAATTTAATTTCCAAGCAGTTGTCATCTTCTTTAGGAAAAGACAGAGAATAATAGAATTATTTCAGTTGGCAGGGGCCTTCAGTCACTAGCCTCCTGCTTAAAATAAGGCTAACTTTGTGCTTGGATCAGGTTTGTCAGGGTCTTGAGATAATTTCCTTAAGACACAGATTCCACAGCCTCTGTGGACTCCCAGTGTTTCTCCACTCTCACGATGAAGATTTTTGCCCAGAGTTTGTGGACACCTCTTCCCTGAAAGTGTTGAAGGCCAGGTTGGACAGGGCCCTGAGCAACCTGGTCTGGTGGGTGGCAAGGGAAGTAGATGATCTTGAAAGTCCTTTTCAGTACAAACCATTCTATTGTTCTATGATTTTTGTTGTTTAGGTCCAGTTGGCCTTTCCACGGGTGCAGCTGGTTACTAGGGACTGAAGTCCTGTGTTCCTGTGTTTGTGCAGCCCTGTCACTCTGTACCATCTCTCCCCAGCATCATTTATCCATGTGCATAATTTATCCTTCCATTTCTCAGCAAGACATTGAAATGCTAGTTTGGGATTTTTGTTGCCTCTGTAGAAAACACATTTCATGGTCACCAGAGGCACTATGAAGATAATTTTCTAAACTTTGATAACAGATCATTGTGGATGGATTACAGCAGCAGAGAAACAGCCTTTTAGTGTGTTATGGTGCAGGAAGCAGACACAGAAACACATGCAGGCACAAATCATGAGAGTGGAATAGTCTGAAATGATTTTTCTGGAAATTTCATTTCATCCTTCATTTATTGTAGTCAATTTTTTTATTGTAGTCATATTCGTGTGTCAGAATAAATCACCCTGGATTCTAGTTTATTTTGTAGGACTCTCCAGGACTCGCCAAGTAGGAAGTGTAAAGGTTGTGAAAAGTATTATTTAAAAAAAAACCCAAACAGTATTTTCTTCAAAGCTAATGTTACAGCCAGCATGATGTTCTAATGCCAAAGAAATAAACAGGAAATTTCTATGAAGAGACAAAATGTAAGAAAGAAGTAGAATATAGATTTTTGGCACTGAATTTACAAAAAACATTAGTCTAACAGCCTTTTTAAATTCTCAGTACTTGTTGCCATTTTAACTTAATGCAGTTTAGTTCCCAAAGGCAAAATTTATTAAATAAGCTGATTAGGTGAAAAAAAGATACAACAGACTTCATGAAGTTCAGAAGATTTCAGTGACAAACTTAATTTTTATCTAATATTTTCATACTATCTAATACATGGCATGAAAGCTTTTCCTTGTTTGTCATGGTTTAGCATTCTCAGATGCAGAACTCAAATATAGTTACTTGTTAATACCTCTGAAGTGTGGGCTGGTTATTAGTGAATTTGGTCATATGGAGTTGTTTTCTCTGGAAAACAGGGTATCCTTGCAACTTACTTGAATTTTTATGCTGAAATTTGGGTTTCATAATACTGTTGATGGTCATTGTAGTCATGCATTGTGATGAGACCATGTAAGAAAAATGTTCTTTAAAATGCATAGAAATAGCAGTGATTTTTTTTTCCCTCAGGTAATTAATTCCACTACATTAGGAATGCAAAACAGGCATGTACGTTCAAATATATAATCACTCGACAATTATGTGACCCCAAAACATATAAAATTAGATTTCAGAACAAATTTTTGCCTCAAATGTCTTCATTTTTAAGAAGAGTGACAGATTCTGATGTAAAGTAATTAGAGAATCTCAGACTAATGATTGTGGCATCTAACATGGTTTCTATGAATAAAGTAATTTTTAAATATGTTAATGGAAAACTGAAAAAATATATTTAAGGTCAGGACATTTATAAAAGCACTGTTCAACAAAGTGCTTGTATTTCCTGATATTAAATCCTTTTCACATTTCCTGAATTAGATTTTCTCTGCCTATTGAGCTATTTTACAATATAATCAACTGAAGATATGAAAGCCTCCCAGGTTCCATCCATAGCTTTTTGTTCACAAAGCTGTTAAAATCTTACATTGGAAAACTGCTTGAAATTGCATCTGTTTCTTTTTGCTTGTTAGTTAGGCATCATTGGATAATAAATAAAGCTTTTAAAATATTTTATTTATTCTTTTGATACTATGTGTCATTGTTCAATTTATGTGCACTTCATATCTGATCAGAGTCATGGGGAGATTTGGTTATAGATCAAAATATCATATTGTGGCAATAGGGCATCATAGCAGAAAGTCTGAGGGCAGTGACAGGGATCTGTGAAGCAACCTGAGTGTAAGGGAGAACCACAGCACTGCTGCCCCCAGCTCTAACATGGCCCAGGACCCTGTCCCTTGCAAAGCTGATACTATTTTTTGGCTAAGTGGTTATCAAAATCTTCATACTTCAGACATGCATCAGATTTGGGGGAAATAGGAAGAAAAGGAATCATCTGATTTATCTTACCTAAGCTTGGCCACAAGCTGAAGATACTGAAGCTTCAAGCTAATTGTTAAAGAAACAAGCTCATAGAAAACTACCATTGTAATTTTGGTTTATTTCTCCACCCAAAATCTAATATAGGGGTCAGAGATTAATGTTATTCAAAGAGTCTATGGAAGACATTGTCACCCTTAAATATTATCATAACAACACAGTTTGACCTGAAGGTTTCAAAATGGAGCAATTTTGGATTTCATCCTTTGGAACATAGAGCCATAGGATGGTTTGGGTTGGAAAGGGCCTTCAAGATCATCCAGTCCCACCTCCTATACCAGACACAGGTGAACCTTCCACTAAACCAGGTGGAACTCCAGCATGTGGCCACACAGCTTGATGTTATCAGCAAGCTTGTTGAGGGGACACTCAATCCCTGTGTCCTAATCACCAACAAAGATGCTAAATGGTGCCTGTCCAGTTCTGACCCCTGAGGAACACTGCTGAAAGCCTGGAAGCCACTGGGAGCACAGAAGCAGCTGCCTGACAATGACTTGGCATTGCTGAGAAACAAAGCAATGAGGCAAACCAAGTGCACTGAGATGCAACAAGAGATATCTGAGGTCCTAACAAGCTATGAGAACCCCTTGGTGCCCAGTGCTGGGCACTAAGAGGATTTGTATTTGTCCTAGACCCACAATAAACCTCACAAGCAGACTCAGAGGAACCACATCTCAGTGGATGAGTCAAAAACAACCAAAATTACATTCCTGATCCCATTTGCCAGATGTTTCAGAATTTGTAGGGGCTATTATGCCCTCATGTAAATCTAGCATCTGTGTGCTAATGGTTGTTAATAATCCTGAAAATGCCTTTCTAGGACGTGTTTTAGCATTTGGAGCTCGATCAAGCTGCTGGATATGAACATTACACTCCACAGCATCTCTGTCTATCTGAGGACAGCCTAGGAGCTGATATCACATTCTTTTCTGGAAGGTTACATTGCTTTGTCTTGTCTGAAGTCTCATGCAGCCAACAGGAAACTGTCTGTATTTAAGATGCCCCTGCATTTGATTAAAATGCTGAGTGAACATCACTGGTGAAAGACTGCATCTACATGAAAAGATTTTTATACAGTGAGTGATTTTGACTGACTGCTGTTCTAAGGCAAACAGAGATTTAGGCCTGCGGCTGAGTCAGATAAAAGCTCAAGCTGCAAAGGCAAAAACTCTCCTACAATTCTCAAGGTTATTCAATGGACTGGATAAACTGAATCACTCCCACATAATCAAGCTCGGGGAAAGATTCTCACTCTTCGCATTTCAGCAAGCTCCATTTCCATTTCCTGAAAGTTTCCCAGAAATAGCTCAAATACATGGTGCAGAAGGGGTTCTTGGAGTCTGGTGATGACCCTTCTGACTGATGAATATCTTAGGTCACTGCAGGTTGAACTTTCCAGAAACATAAATCTGTGTGGAGATGTCATAGCTCAACAGTGTGAATGAAGAAACGGGAAATATGTTCTTTTGTTTGCCAAGCATGCACTTGGCCAGCTTTAAGATGCTAAATCATATGTAAACAATGCAAACTTGGGCTTTTTTACATGTTGTTCTCTCAGGAATGGTAGTTTTTCTATATTAGTTGATCTATTCTAGAGATAGAAATCCATAAATTAAAAATAAGATTCAGCTAACAGATATATTTGTCTACAATTCAGATGTCGACATCTACTATATATGCAGACATCTATTATTTTTGTATGACTGTAATAGGATGAAGCCTAGAGAAAAAGCCAGAGATTGGTCCCACATCTACCACTCTGAATTTCTATTGCACCTTAGAAATCTCCAAATGGAATGAGCTGTTGGAAATGCTGGAAGAAGTGACCCATGGCCTTGCTTCTGACCATGGACATACGTCAAGACCCATAACAATCTTCTGCATATGATGAATTTTTCAAGAAGCTGAGGTTACTTTAAATGTAAGAAAATTGGAGAAACCACATTTGTTGATTTACAAAACCATGAATGTTATTATTTAAGTGAATAAGAGCAAACCCAAAGCCATTTTCAGGTGGTTGGCCCTACAATGTCATTAGGCTTAGGAGATAATTATCTAGTTTCATTAATGCATATTTTTTTACAGTAAGGCTAATGTCTTACAACCTTTATAAAAAGTGGAGTACTCAAGACAGAAGGAATTTGGTATATCTGCAAAAGGATGCATTTTTACAAGTTTAAACAGATGCTTAATTCTGTTCCCTGGCTATCCACTGTCAGACCATGTGAACAAACCATTACCTCACCTAATACGAGCTCAGCTGAGATGCAAGCTGTCTAGTGTGAGCAGCAGAAAAGATGAGCTATGTATGCACAAAGAATTCCTTCAATACAAAGAAGAAAATATGTTAAAATCCATGTTTTGGCAGTCATCTGGAAATACTTTAATACTTTCAGAACATCCCTCAGTGTATCATGACCACACACCACAGTACCTATACTCTTTTTCAAACAAGTCGTGTCTTTCTGAAGTGCTATCAGTCAAAACCCAACCAATAGTCTTCTCTTTTACAACATTCCCTTCCCTTGGTAGCCAACTGTTTACCACGGTTGCCATCTCAAGAGGTGCACTGACCAGGAGATGCTCACATACAGGTAGGGCTTGATTTCCACAGTACCTGCAGCTACCTGAAATTTAGTTATCTCACCTGCCTGACACCTCCTCATCCTGTGGCTCCAGGAAAACTGGCTCCCAGAGTTAAGGCTTGGTGTTAGCATAGTGAGAAGCTGTGGGACTAGTTGGACTGAGGAAGGACTATCTTTTCATTGGTCTTGTGCATCTCCAGGCTAAAAAACTCTTATGCCCCAAGGCCTCATGAAGTGTCAGTTTTGCAGCTGCAAGCTGATGCCAGGTGTGAGAGTGGAGCAACACACACAAAACCAGCTTGTGTTATCTGCTTCCCTTACTACCCCTGCTTTATTTGGAAGCCAGGATGTTTCATCTTTTAGTCTAGCTGAGTGTGCACATCTCTCTCTGTCTCCGTATGTTGCTAATCATCCCACGGAGTTCAGAGAAAGAAAATTACCTGTTTGGAAAGTAACTAACAGCAATAACAAAAATTACTTCAGGCATCATGGAGAATGATTTCTTCCACCCACATTAGGCCAGTCAATGTGAATTTGCGTTCTATTTACTGCTTGTATTCCATCATCCTCCAGGCTGATGATGAAATGGTGCAAAGCACAGCAGAAGCACTAAATTTGCATCAGGTACAACCAAAACCTATAGTTCCTTCCACCAGTAGTGCTGGTTACATTTTCTTGTTTGTGAGACACAGGAAGAGTAACTATTTGTTAAAACCTCAGGCTGGCTTTGCAGTACCAGTCTTCTTTCATTTCACAAGTTAATTTGGCTTTTTAAATCAAGGAGATTTTGAGGGTCTGGAGAGTGGACACACAACATAAGTGCTGTGGCCTTTGCACCAGAAATGAGGACAGATGCCTTGGTAGTTCATAGCTGAGACAAACTGATATAACCTTTTTTTTTCTTTTTGCAATACACAGCATCACATTTAATTTAATCCACTTTATAGTTCTCACCATAAAAAACTTGCACATCATATAACTAATGCCAAAACTATGCAAGAGGTGGAGAGTTAAAATTAACCCTGTTTTAAAAATCTATCAATTTGCTAGTCCTCACAATTTTATCTTGAGTCTCTAAGTAACCAGAATTCTTTAAAGCAAAACTCTTAATTATTTTTTCTTCTTTAAAGGGGTCTAAATCTGAATCTTATCTTAAATTTTAAGGACAAATCTTCTGTTCCCCTGTCACAGAGGAAAGTGCTGAAGTATGACAACATTACATTTAAGGGGTTTCAAACAGAAAGCAAAGGAAAAAATGCCAGTTTAACTATTTATTTGATATAAAATATTAAGACTCAATTTAGCTGGGGAAAGGGATATGACTTGTGGTTTTAAATGTGTGACAGTGACAGTAAGACTAATCCTTGTGTCTTAAGAATATTAATAGCAATTAAGAGATTCTTTTTCAATCCCCTGTTCTTTCAAATTTTAAGATAGGCAGTTCATTGAGCTCTCTGTATGTAAATAGACAAGGTAGTACTTAGGTAGCTAGAAATTTTTCACACTTGTGCTACTTCTTTCTAAGATTAATTTTCCGTTATATTTTTTTATGTTTCTATGGCCTTCAGCTAACGTGGTACAATGGTCACATTACTATCTGTAATTTTTTCCTTATGTTCATGAAAGGACTAGGAATGGTGTCTGCTTTTGTCACAAAGTTACTGAATTTCAATCACCATGAGATTCTTATTTTAGTGGATTTTTTTTAATATTTTCCTTCTTTTGATATTTGCTATATTGTGAGGTATTGATTGAATCATAACCAGGACAGAGACAAGCCTGGACTAAAAAAAAGTATCCATATTTTGTACACCACACTCTATTACTGTCTGCATCTGAGGTCTTCGTGTGCACCTTGTCAGATTTTTCAGTTGGCTGGTGTGATATTCAATATCCTTGTGTTCTCTCTGAGTTGCACAAAATCCATGTGTCACTATCTGTTCTGCCTGATAGGGATTTAGAGCTTGAGTCTGTGCTGCCCCTCCGAGCTACTGAGCATTCGTGAAGTAGTGCCTACAAATAGACATTCCTCGAGCTATAAAGGGAGCTTTTGATTCTTTTTTAGCCCTGTCATTTGTCTATTCCCTTGAAGTCTTCAATTAAAATTACTGATGCAAACTGAAAGAGCAATTGTACCAGAGCATATAAGTGGAATTTCAAAATGCTTTTGGAAATGGACAGTGTGTTGTTTAAGTCACAGGAACAATTTTTAAAAAAAAATCTTAGGAACTTCTTGTCTCCACATCATATGCTGTCTCACTTCATGAGATGATTCTGGGCTTGCATAATTAGTACAAATAGAACTCAGTGGTCTCTGACTCCCTATTTGGGGTTTAGCCCTAAAGTCTGCCATCACATAGAGATTTTGGGAATCTTCTGTCTCACATTTTACCTTAACTTGAGGTGATTCATGTTGGTCTGGCCAGCAGCTCACAGGAATGGTTCTGAGATTTTCACCCCTGGAGGTTTTTTTCTTGGTCTGCTTCTGGTTCTCGTCAGGGAGTCTCTGGATGGACCTCGGTTCTTCAACCTTGCTAGGTCACACAGGGCACCAGTTGTGGGTTTCTGGTGCAACCAACAAGAGTGGGAGCCCTTCCCCTGGGTCCTTTGGAGGGGGTTCCCCTGTCAGTTCTGTGCCAAGGATGAAAAACGAGCAGGACTCTTGATTTCTCAGTCTTCAGTCTCTTGTTTATTTTTCTCTTATCAGCAGTTCAGCACGCCATCTGCACACCAGACTTAGCGTACAAGAAGCAAGGTACAGAATGGAGAGCAAACACCCAAATTCAAGGTCTTTTTAAAGCTATCTGCTGTTGTTGTGCTCGCGGGATCACCAGTTGTGGTGGTGTTTTCCCCCCGAGCATAAAGACTTTGACTCTATGTATTAGAAGGCTTAAGATAGTTTTATTATATTTGGCTCCATGTTCCAGGCCCAAGGCTTAATGCCTTGTATATGCAGCCTGGTACAAGAATGCTCTGCTTAGTGCAATAATGCTTCTGTGTGACGCTAAAGTGAGGAGCTGATACTAAAACCAGTTTTCTTTTCTCATTGGTTAGAGAAAACTATCTCTCTATGTTTTTGGAACAGGACAGAGAAACACCAGCTGTGTCCCTGAGAACAAGACACAGCTTAGATTGTTTACAGAAATCTGCTGGTGGGAAAAGTAATCTTTTCCCTTATGAAAAATACTTTAGCAGGCGTGCTGCTAAGAAACTCAGAAAACCCAAAATCATAATTACCACAGCTATCTAATCCAATTACCTTCTAAAACGTACTTTGTTTCTACTTTTCTACCAATAACTCCTATTGATCTATTCACGTAACACCTACGCTACTGCTTTCTCTAACCATTGGCTTTGTGCCACCAACACTACAGAAAATGGAGCAGAAGAAGAAGAAGAAGGAGATGAGACAACGCCCAAAATCCTCCATCTTGTCTCCCATACACTTCTGCATTAAAATCCTAAAACCCTAAATTTCTCACCCTGTGATAAGCTACTACTACATACTGCTATCTAGTTCCCACACCTGTGGACTCCAACTCATCCCAAAGCCTTGGTGACTTTCCCCAGGGACGAAGCTCAAAAGCAGTGTTCTGCTGATGATCAGGGCTTCCCAAAACAGGCAGAGAAACATTCTCTGTGTCCTGGACTCCAACAGTTCAAAGCAGGACACTAAGGAAGATAGATTCTAAAGAAGGGTGGCAACAGGGAGGAAAAGGGACATAACTGAGACTTCCAATATGTGGGTGCAATTCAGATGCATAAACATAGGTGTCCAGTGCCATTAAATGTTCCAGGGATCCCACCTAGTCTCCTCCTGCCTTTCCAGGCAGCACTCTTGTAAGTCCTGTGTGGTACCTGCAAGTCACACACAAATATCTCAAATGCCAAAGACTGTTGCAAATGACATTAGACACCTGCTTAAACAACCTCATTCGTCCTTCAAGAAGGAGTGTGTTAATAGACTCTTTTGGTTTTCCTTATCATCTATTAGAGCAAGCAGTGATTGATTGATTAATTACTGTAATAATAATCCTTTTCTGACAATTTTAAGGATGTTTGTTTCCTAGCCTAATTCAAAACTCACATTTGTGGTTTTATGAATACTTTAAAAAGCAACAAAAACCCTTTTTAAATTAATAGGCTTAATTCTCTCTCATTTAACTGTTCAAACAACACCATTATAAGAAGTTTGATGATTGAATTCAACCATGTACTGGGGATTATAAATTCATTTTCATCTCCAGCACTTGCAATATTTTGCTTCATATATTATTGGTACCCATAAAGAATATGCCAGTATTGGGATTGTATATTGTGTATGTGACTTGTTTTCTTTCCTAAGGTGACTTTTCTTCAAAATTCATTTTGAAGTAAGTCACTTATTTTTTTCAAGTCCACATATTGCACCAAAATGCAGGAAGAATCCAAAAAGAACACCAATCTTTTCTATTTCTTTTATAAAATCCATATTTATACACAGGAAACATCTCACAATACTCATGATTTATGGCACTTCATTTTGAAAGATATTCACATTTGTTGACGCTATATTTTGATCTATGATTATCAGTCCTAAGAATGATAATGTGTGCTTGTTACTTGAAGTAACAAAATACTGGACATGTAAATAGGTGAAATTCTGGGTTACATAAGAGTGCCACGTGATCTTCTGTAGGAGGGAGTATATGAGCAGGTCTGCTTATATGTGGGAAGTGCTTTCTAATATTTAAGCCATTAGAGCAACTCTTCCAGCACCAACAATAGAAAGGTGAAAATATTGGATTAGACATGGCTGAGCTCTGAACATGCCCAGCCAGATTCCACATGTACAGCACTTACTCTCTTTTATCCAGCTGTTTCACCTTTGACCAGATTCTCCCTGCACTTATGTTTTTGTTTAACCCAGAAACCAATGATGAAGCGATTTGATGGGAAGAGAGGGTATAATGGAAATATGATCTATGATAATATAAAAATCCAGTCTCTTATGGACAAATGCAACACAAACTGTAAACACAAGGCATACATACCCTGTTTAACCTAAGACACCGGCCTCAGTCTCTTCTAGAAAAAGAGTAAATGGAGGCATTCTGGTGCTCAAAGGTGCTATATCTTTAGCAGAAAATGAGATCATACAGAAATCAAGAAATATGGTAAAGTAAAATGTGAAAGAGTAAAGGTGAAAAGCAAAGAGACTATTTGGACACAAATTATTCAAGTATGTTTAGTCTCATAGTCCTATTAATTCAAGATCTGACTCCATGGAAAAAATGGCCACAAAGGGCAAAAGCATAGACAAGGATACTGAAACTATGTCATACTTATTTCAGTATGGAAAATACAAAGGCAGAAAAAAAATTAAATTATTTATTCTGTCCACTATTACATCCTAATACACTTCTATCCAATTTGAGTGTTCATATTGAAATAAACACTTGTTTTGTGGTTGAAAGTTCTAGGAAGCCCATAAATTCATTCTTCAATCTGAACATCATGCAAAATCTGCAGATTCTGCTACTAGGACATTTAACATAGACCAGGGGATGAAAAATATATTGTCATAATCCTCACATTTATTAAGACAGTTTCTGCAAGTTTTGCAAGTTGCCTCTTGAATAAGCAGCATGCACTGAACTCAGTAGCTGCCAAAAATGCTGCAGTTGCAGAAATTACTTTTCTTCTATCAAATGTAATTAATGTTTATCTCACATGACTTGGCTGTTTGTATGAACAGACAAAATATACATTGAAAATAATAGTCATCATCTTCTCATGTACTATTTCATTCAACAAATAATGACATTTTATTTCTTTAGAAGAGTGATCTATGAGGTCAGAAAGAGGTTCTCTAAAACGATGACAGGGAAAGTGAGAATTTCATATTGCATTATGAAAATAATCTAGAATTGTACTTTTCAGTATTGTCAGCCATGCCACGTTTGATTTTCTTTTGTTTTGGCATATAGGGCTTTATTTTACCATTCAATTATCAAAACAAAAAGTAAGTATTTAGATGAGTTTCAGATTTTTATTTTAATTTTGTATTTAAAAATTTATAAATTGATGTATATTCACCTCTGCCTCCACATCTGTGCAAACAAATACAATCTGTACCTATATTAAAATCTGAGATTTCAAAAATTCCACTAATTTTTGCCTTTAACCACTTTTGAGAACAAATTTTAAATTCTTTAAGAATTTAAGAATAAATTAAGTAATTAATTTTAAGATACAATTTCTGTTGTACATTTAGAACGTCAAATATCTGTCTTGACAGTTAGCAAATATTTTTCTTGAACATATTAGTTTACATCAGTGTACCTGAATTTCCCCATCCAAAACGAGAAAAAGTCATTTTAGAACTTGGTAAAGTCCAATAATTATTGAAGTTAGCAGCTCCCATCATAACTGCTAAAAACATAAGTGAGGAGAAGCCTAATGGAATTCAGCTTAAGATATTAAGGCCAAATTGGACTGTCAAAGTCCAATTGTGCAACGTGTATTAAAAGAGAGATCTGTGCTCAATCACTCATGGATCAATATATTTGTCAGTGCTCTGAGTTGTATCATTTGATGCATGGCATGAAATAAAACTACCCAGAGTTGCATTAGAGATGACAAAACATTTCCAGGCATATAAATCATGTTTGAGGAGCTTTGCAAACCTTTAACTAATGGGGAGTTACAGAGACATTTGAGGCCACTTTATTAGAAGTTCACTTCTGAAAGCATCTTTCACTGTCTGTTCTCAGAATCAGGATATTAGCACAAATTCACCTCTCATCTGACCCCTGTTTAGCTGCTCACGTAGCCTTTATAGGAAGAGCAAAGTTTATTCCAGCACTCATGCGACTGCCTCTTTGTAATTGATGATTCTGACATTTAAAAAATGGCTTGTTTGTTTAAAGACCTGTAATGAAAATTTCTCAATGACATAAGGAGCACTTTTCCAACCAGGAGGTGGGCATGAAGTGAATCCTGATGGAAAGTGAGAAGCCCCTAGAAAAATTCTTCCAACCCTTTCTCTCTCTGCCCCACAAAAGTCTTCTCCCCTCCAGCAGTCACATAAGTGATGTTGTCTCTCAGTTGGTGGATGGAGGTGGAGTCGAGGTGCCCTTCTGCTCCCAAAATCTCTGTGTGTGCAGCAGTGGGAGCTGCCTGGGCACCCCTGGCTCCTCCTCAGCTCCTCCTTCAGCAGGTACCAGAGGGAAGCAGTGCCACAGTGAAAGAGCCGGAGTGCCCTAAACAGTGCTCTGCTGCCATGCCCAGAGAAGTGAGGGTTGTGTACAGGAGCTTAGACAAATTCCTGGTGTCTGGAGTTTTGGTGTTTTGCCAGATCTTGGCTATCAGCCTCAGGGGGTGACAGGCTGGTGGAGAGGGGAGAAGAGGGTCCAGTCTCCAGAGACTGGGTGCAAAACAGGGAGAAAACTGACTGGACTAGGATATGCTGGAGCTGAAGATGACATAATTTGTTTTTGTTCTGCAGGGAGGCAGGGAGAAAAGGCAGTAATTTCATGCTAGAAATGGCTGGAGAGTGGGTGTTTCTATGCATGTGTGAGTGTGTAGGAGGCAGGAGGGGGAGGGCAAGGTTCTAAGGAAAAGAAGAAAGGAGCTCAGCAAGAAAGGTCTGAGAGCACTGATGTGAGTACAGATCTTTTAAACACTGGCCGTTTCAGTTCTTTTGATGTATTGCTTTCTTCTTTAGCTCCAAATGGAAGTAAATTAAAATTCTTTATATTATACTGATCTCTTCTGCATTAAAATCAGCATCATTGTATGCAGTATTTACTGAGACTTTCTTTGCCATACTGGGCATCACCTGTAGTACTGCTGGGGAAAAGTCAGATCATATTGGACACCCTGTCTTGATAAGTGTTCCTTGAGAATTTATTCAAAAGCTAAAAGTCAGTCATGAAGCATGTTGGACTATGCTGCTGCTCTGTTATTTGTGATCTCTTCTATTCTACCTTTACATAAGCAAATTAGCAAGTCTCAATAAGCAAAGGCTATCAGCAGTTCATGATTATTGGCCTGAAATCATGGCTGTGAATCCTGCAAACTCGTCAGTTCTGAAGAATCTGTGAAACTAAGCCTGTAACATGGTGAAGGGCTGAAAGAGCACTGAAAAAAAATTTGTTGTTTTGCACTGGGGTGATTGAAAAAAGAAAGAAAGAGGTGGGAAATTGGAAAATGCGGAAATTGAGGTAATGATGAGAACCTGACGCTGCTTTCTTGTAAGGGGGAAGTGGAGAAACATCATTGTATGGGACTGAAAGACACTGCAGATGTGTGGAGTGTCTTTCCATACCCCCCTCACTAGGATCTTACAGGATTATTCTCCTGGTATTGGGCAGAGCCTCAGCCAATGCTCTTGGTACTTGTTTGTTGGAGTCTGGTTGACTTTGTTGCACTGAAACCTCCACAAAAGTTCCTGTGCCACGCAGCAGCCTGGTGTGCTCAGGCAGGTTTTCCTCAGGCAGCTTAAGAGGAGCACATCCATCCAGAGCAAAGACACTGTCTCCTGTCAGACCTTGGCACTAGCACTGGAAACCACACGTGTATTTAACCTTGTTTATTTGGCAAGTGGGATGGAGGGAAGATTCCTCTGTCAAATTTCACAGGAAGTCATGCAGCACTGCAGTGCTACACATGGTATGAAAATATTGATCATATTTATGAGTTTATACTTTTAATATCACTTTAGAAGGTTGTTTTATTTTAATGAGAGGGAGTTGTTCTAACACAGATGGGAGAAGTCAAAAACACATATCATCTCTGGTCATTTTCTAGACAGGTCACAATGGCAGCATACTTACTCAGAGTTCAAAAAACTTCCTTTTTTTGGCAGATTTTTTTTTTAATCTCTTTAGTCTGTCTTGTTCCAATTATTTTCCGCATATCAGACAAAAGTATATTTTTTTAGGCCACGTTTGATTGCATCAAAAAAATGCCTTTGACTATTATATAAGAGATTCAAATATTTCTAGCACAGTTTAAAAAGT
This sequence comes from Dicaeum eximium, assembly GCA_013396995.1. Taxonomy (NCBI): domain Eukaryota; kingdom Metazoa; phylum Chordata; class Aves; order Passeriformes; family Dicaeidae; genus Dicaeum; species Dicaeum eximium. Next base: position 797,791 of record VWZP01010151.1, read on the forward strand.
AGTTCTGAATTGTTTGGGAAAATAGGGATAATAAGAATTGTACTTGAGCAATTGTTTATGCCAAAAATTCCACTCCAGCCAAGGTGCTGAGCAGATGGATTTTTATTTTAAACTGTGCAGTGTTGTAAATACTATCTTTCAATAGTCCGTTCAGTTCTGAAAGAAGGATTGTGACACTTTAATCATTTTGTCTACTGCAAGAATAATGAACTCATCTTTGCTAGGGCATAATACTTGTAATCTTAAGTCAACTGGAAGTAATATTTTTTTTTAAATGTTGGGGGATATTAAAAAAATAATCAAATTGAAATATTATGAGTTTAAGAACATTCAGTGGAAAAAGAAAATCATAATATTTTCTAGGTGGATTTTAAATTTACCTACTCCAGAAAATTTGCCACAGACTGAGAAAATCTTCTACCAAACCCCTAGCTAAGGGTGATCAGCCTGATCCCAGGTACATAGGATTTCATTTTTTCCACATAAAAATACAACCACGCTTAGATGTTAGTCTCATTTTGCATGTGTGTGTGAGAATCAGGTGCTAATTTTTTCTCCAGTATGAATTCTGTGTTAAACATGCTTTACCACAGGCTGGCAGAAAAAGCCAGGCTTTCCCTGATTTGGGTCTGCAGTTAAGTTGTGCAGTAATGGCAGTGGCCATAGCAAGCTACATCAGGCTGGCTGCCCCCCCTCTCTCTCTCACATAACTGGAAAACAGCTGTGGGAAACAGCCAGGCCAAGTATGGGAAAAAGGAGGGTCTAGAGCCAAGACCCTATAGCAAAGAATAAAACACAAAGTGTGATTACAATCAAGGCTGTATCAAAATATGTTTGCACAATGCAAACACAATCGAGACAACGGAGTCAACCTTTAATCTATCATTTTCCAAAAGATCACCCCAGATTTGGAGTATATAATAGAAATCGTAAAAGACACTTCAAACAACCTCTCAGAGTCAAGACTGGAGGGAGAAAGTCAGTGTGTTTAGTCCTTTCTGACAGCTGTCCCATGGCCATGCAAGCAGCCCTGTCCACTTGACAGGAGTGATGTGTGATACCTGTACAGCATAATTGCAGCCAATTCAATGGACTGTAGGAAGATTTTTACTCTTTCTTGCAGTGACAGCAAGTTCTTCTCCCAAACACTAGAAATTACATGAGATATGACTTTTTTGTGACCTCTGTTTGCATCCTGCAATAGCAGGCTTTAGGGACAGGCTATCAAACCTGCTCCTTCTGAGTAATTTAAATTTCTCAAGCACCATAGCCTTACTATTTTATTGCTATTAGTGATGGAGTTAGATATTCTTTTATATCCCATTTTATCTGTAAAAGAGAAAAATCACATTAAGCTCATATCATTTTCTTTCTTTTTTTTTTTCATTTCTTTGCATTTCAGTCAATTTAATGCAACAGTATTATCCTTCCATTAGATAAAGGCACATCTCATATTTATGTGTCTGAATTAGGCAGTGCATTTGTCTTTTAATTGGGGAGAGTGAGAGGTTTGAGGAAATTGCAGAATGCTCATGTAACTAATTTCTCTTTTAAAGGCAGCAGTTTTTAATCTCTTTCATGTCTTGTTGGTATCTAAGCACATCTGGGTCTTACTTAGGTATTCAAAGTCCTTGTTATGCCTCAGGAGCATTCTTCCCAAAAGGATTCTATTTGTGCAAGTGAAAAAGAGGAATATATTATCCTTCATCTTAAACTGTCTTGCTTTTGCAGATTCCCTTTAACTACACAAAAATAACCATACAGATGAGTACTCCTATTTCTCATGGCTGGGGGGAGGGCAAGCAAGAATCCTTCAATAGAAGAAATACAGAGTGGGTAAGAGAGAGCTGAGAAAATATTTAGTTCTGATCCAAAGTAGAACCTGCACAGACTCCAGTGGAACAGAAGCACATCTATTATGTGCAAACAGTTCTTCCCTGTGCATGCAGAAGGCTTGCAATTGGACCTGAACCTCATAAGTGCTATTACTCATTTTAATGATGGTATTTTTTTGAATGACAGGACAAAGCCATTAATAGGTTTGGGGAGCATGCTTTTTGTAAGATTATCTATGGACTGGCAAGGACTGTGCAAACACAGAAATGCCTTTCAGCTGCCTTGGCCAGCATGGGAGACAGTAGGCACTGTCAGAGGGATTTGTCTCACAATTTCTTCACATCATCATATTTCTTCTTCCGTTGCTGCTAGTATTTGTTTTTTCTCTGTTTCCATCACTTAATTGACACTATCAGTTCCACTATTCCCTTGTGCTAGGCTGGCTTTGAGGGATCTCTGGTGCTGTGGGGCTCTTTCTGATAGCGCAGCCTGAAACTGGTCATGTGGGCAGGTGCTCTCTGCTCTCTCAGGGTGAAGGTTGTCCTGTGCCTTCAAGCCCAAGTGAACACAGCTGGAAGAAAATGTGCCACCTCTGCTTATCAGGAGCTCTGCACCACAGAAACTGCTATGCTTGCTGTTCTATAGATTCCAGAATTCTAAAGATGCCTCAGAATCCAAAATATACTCTCCAGTTTTTAGAGTAGATGTACCACTTATTCTCCTTCTAACTCAGTACTGTTTTTGAAGCTAGCTGAAGATACATGAATAAGTGTGAAACTATGCATATTTCTGTTTTCCAAAAGTACCTTTTAGATGAGTTCTATTAGGTGGAACTGTGGTATTCAGCATTTAGTTTGTAGCTCATTGCAATAAATCTGGGAGAACAGTGAAGTCAGAGAACAAAAATGTGGTCACTGCTAATATCAAAGTTACTGTCCTCTCTTTTTATTCTGTCTGTCACATAACAAATAAGCATGCTGAGAAGCATTCACAGTAGTTATCCCAAGCATATTGAATAATTCATAGAAGTAGTGTTAGGAATTGTGCTATAGGGACATTATCAACATGGTATCAACTTTTTTTTTTTTCATAAACCTCTTCCACAGTCCCAGTTAATCAGAATTCTCCTTGCCATAGGAGTGCTGTTACAATAGTTTTGCCATAACAGATACAAATATACATACTTTTGGAGAGATAGTGAAAAGACAGCATAGTTTCAATCTCAATAAAAATGAAAAGATGGAACTCTTCAGAATTTGGTTCTTCACAGTGTTTAATTGTAATTTCACTTACTCATTAATGCTGAAAGCCTTGAAAATGTTTCAAAAGCAATTTACAGTATTACAGGCTCACTAGACATTTAATACGTTGATTGATTGGTTCATCTTTATGTATGTAAAATTTCTCAAGGCTAAACAATTTGGGGATTCCTTGCTGAGAACAGCTACAGGACTGTCAGTTGCAAAATTATGCGAAAACATTATGTATCGACTATTAATAGAATAAAATTAGGGACAAATTCTATTTTGTAATTATAACCGTACATTTTTATCAATTATTGTAAAAGCTTGTTCTATTTTGTGAATTGGTTTACTGTTCTTTATTTTTTATTGTATTGAACTGGTATAAAGTCTCTTTGATATATCTTCATAAAATCCATGAAATCAGAATGAACTAGGTCAAACAAACACTGAATTCATTCACCCAGCAATGCTTAACTTTGCTGTTAGGACAGTATTATTTATGGTGATGTCTCTCTTGTTAGTGTCAGCAGCCCCATCTTTGGTTTGAGTGATTTGCAAAGACAATCTTAAGGTGTTTTCTGAACTCATAGTTTGTAGCAAAAGCAGAGTGAGCTAAAATAGAAAAGAAGCCATACTTTCATTTTTATACCCAGGTCTGTTTGCACTTTTTTAGTTTGATCTTAGGTGCCTGAGTTTCTCTGATTATAATCCCCATTGGAAATAATGACTGGGTAATTTCACTGTATTTCTAAGAATTGCAGTTGACATATAAGTAGTTGACACCTGACTATGTTTTTTGTCTGGAAACCATTTTCAGGTTGTGCCTGTGTGAGCATTGCTTGCATACAAGTCTGAAAAATTAATAATTTCATACTTAAAATGCCATAAAAAGCAGAAAGAACAAAAGGATTTTTAATGTAAATTGCCCTCCATTTTAAAAACATCAACTTTTGGAGCAGAATTCACTAATATTCTGCAGTCTGTTTGTGCCTTCCCAAAGCAGGACAGGGCTCATAGACAGTTAGGGATTTTTTAAAGACACGGAAGAACAAAAGCATGCAGTGCTCAGGAATTTCTGCTTTCTGTCTCAGTCTGCTGCTGGCATTCACGTCCCACATTCCTCCTGCTCCTTCCATTCCTGTGCCCCCCAGCGCACACACCCACCCATTGCTCACCCTTAGCTATCCCCTGTATCCAGTGCACTGCATCCATTAACACACGGCACTCTCGCCCTTCTTTGTGCACTTCTCATGCAGCATTTCTTAGAAGGAAGTTTATGGAGTGGCTGTCCCACTTCACACCATTTTTACAGGCTTTCCAAAGAGGAGAGAGTTGTGCATATGACATGCTCGAGAGAACTTTTCCAAGAATCACCTTCAACCACTATGGCTACCATCTCCAGTGGGATGGGAGACTGCAGCTTGATCTCAGTTTTTGATGGACATAGAAGCAATACACTCTCAGGACTGATGGTGCCACCTACTTTGTCAGGAGCAGGATAGAAATATTGTGTGAATATTGTGATAGAACATTGTGTGGAAGCAAATGACATTAAGTGGTAGCCTTCTGAGGAAAAATCAGATACAATGATAAATTTGGAAAGGGCTTTTTAATTACCATGGGATGATTCACAGGGAACATTGGGAGATGGCAGGCATAGTGTGAGACTGCTTTTTTGTGGTCTGAACAAATAGTCTGATGTAACACCACAGTAATTCATCATAAAACACTTTAATTTACTTTTATTCATTAGCTAATTAAAAATTTGATAAATATAGACATCCAGAAAATCAATCATTTGCTAAAGAGGAAGATATGATTGTTCTCATACACAACAGGGTTAATGCCCCTTTATATATAAAATCTGAGATTTGACTGCTGAACAGCAGTTGATGTATCCATATTGCAGCAGCCTGTGGCAAGTTTTGGGATCCAAACATTTAATTAAACCCCTATATTGCAATGGAAAATGATGGAGTATTTGCCCTGCAATGAGTGTTGTTACTGGTCATATATTTACTACAGTGGAAATGAAATTCCAAGCATATTGTGACTTCTCAGTGTTATAAACCCTACAGAAGCACCAAAAATTCTCTCTCAGAAACCAAAACAGAAAATATAGAAGGTGGATGAGACATAAAAGAAGGAAGAATAGCTAGTGGGAGATTGAATAATCCTCATAAAAGGAGGATGTGATTCTTAGCCATAAAGCTATAAGGGTAGGGAGTTACCTTTTCCTAACTATTATAAGGCTGGTGTTTTCTGTGAGGTATAAAGCAGTTTTAACAAGGAGCTTGGTGGGACTTTTGTTAATGATTTTGCCCCTTACAAAAAAGGTATTATACAAGCTGAATTTTGTAGTTTATACTCAGTGTAGTATTCAAAAATGAGCTGAAAGTTGAAGTATAATTATTCAGTGGTGAAGGTGTTAAATTGTTTGTAAAGAGTAAAAATATATTGTCCTTGAAAATGAGTGCTTGGCAGTGCAAGAGGCTCTAGAGATATTAAGGCAACCAATGGTTGCTTGGAAGGAAGGTCAGTTTGATAATACATTACCCTCTATTAACCTGGAAAAAGACTGTAAAACCTTAGAGAACCTAAAGGAACTCCATTATTTATCTTTACCATGCAATTTTAAAGCAAGTAATACATTCATACATGCCTGAAAAACTATTGAGTAGATCTTTTGCTATAGAAATTATGTGAGAAACTGTCTGAAGGTAATTGTTTTTGTAGATAATTTTACTATCAAAAAAAAAGGAAAGAAAATACAGACATAATACATAAGATAAGCACATAAAAACTAAACTTTGAAAGGCCTTTTTAAAACTTATGAGTAGAAAATTATATATTAGCCGTACATTTGTATAAGCATTTGTTACTGAATTGGTAATCAAATATAGCTCCATTTCAAATGCACTGAGGTATTTATATGTAGTAGTCTGTACATACCTTTTAAAATACTTTTTAGTAAAAATCCCTTTATTTAGCTGGAAATTATTTCATGTTTTGATACATTTAATTTCTGTTTGATGAAATGCTTTCTGTCTTTAATTTTAATTAAAAGCATTAATCTATGGTGATCCAGACCTCTTTTGAAATATCTGTCTCTGAAAGGTGCTGACCTCATAAACCCAGTTGAATACTTCAAGATAGAGCAATATTTGAGGATTTATATATATCTACAACTAGGAGTGCACATATATATATATTCTGAAATTATGGTTTTCCATGACAGGAGAAGCTCCAATAACTAGGATGAAGCAGTGAATGAGCACACATTTCATTACAACTAATGGCATGATTAAGATGTTAATCAGTCAGATTCTTCAGCATAAAGTTTGATAGTGAATCTGTAGCATAAAAAGTGCCATCTGGGACAACAGTAAGCATTTCTTTTGGGAAGAATGTGGATGCATATTATTGTTATTATTTTTGTAGATTAATGTTGCTAATCAATACATCAGAGCACCACCTGCAGATTTGGTGCCTGGCATTTGGCTCCACATCCATGGTTTGGATCTGGAATAAGCACACTGACTGCTGGCAGCTCAAATTTATCTCAGTCAGCAGAATGTGGACTTGAGCAATGAATACACAAAACACCCACAAATCAAGGCTATAAGTCGTAGCTTTAAATTAAATTAATAACCTGAGTGATAGTCAAATCAGATTTGTACCGGTCTCAGAGAGTCAGCTGGGGAATTCGGCACCTGGATGGGCACCGTGTGAGTGTAGCAGGAAAAACAAAGTATTGATCAAACAATTATGAAAATCATAGTTTTACCAAATAGATAACAGTTATAAAACTGACCCACTTCTGGCAGCAATGCCCACTGCAGTTACAAGGAATCTCCTTGGAAACCATAATATCTCTAAAATAGAAATGAATTTTCAAGTTGTACCTCTATAGATTTTAAATATACGTGAATCCTACTCATCTATCTTTGCACATGTTTTTTAAGTGTCCAACAAAGTGCTGTTGCTTTCACAAATTACTAATTTAGTATGTGACTAGTTATTCTTGTCCTCATGGTGCTAGCATTACTCAAAGAAATAAAATAGCTCTATTAACCATTTCAGTTCACATGACTGCCTATTACTAAAAATTCCCAGTAACATATATATTTATATTTCAACATGTGAAGGCATTTGTCATTGTGCTGCAGCATCTTTATAAATGCTCCATCTAATTCCTCACCTCATCCATCTCCCTTTTTCCTTCCTGGCAGTTTATGTCAGGAATCAGCGGTGGCAATGGTGTGCAGTTGACAATGCTGCTGAAAATGTCTTCCACCAGGGACAAGTGGCACATGGCCAGGATTCCCAGTGGGGCACAAGGGCTGCTTGGTATTTACATCATGCTTTTCCATACCCCCATGCCTTTAGGCTGCCGGGATGCTGGCTGGGCTACTTTCCTTCTCCTGGGAGCCATTACCTAGACAAATGTGATGCGCTGCCTACAGAAATAAAATGTGCGTACAAAAGCAAATATGTTGTAAATTTTGACCTCCTTTTTCTAAAGAAAAAGAAGGGTTTCGTTTCTTCACGAGCCTCTGCGCACAGTGACACCTTTCAAAGTGATCCCAAATAGCTCTGCAAACATGGCATACATTTTTTATCTCGCTCTTCAGATCCACTGACGCTCTGTCATGCAGTTCATTCACACCAGGCATTGCAGGATGCACAAGTAGTTCCTGCAAGCAGAGCTTAAACAGAACAAGCTTACATAATTTGTAAATAAAAGGCTACCTTGAAAATTGGACCTTTTTCTTTTTATGTGTCTTGTCTCCAATATACTTACCATCTTTTAAGTAATTACTTTTTTTGTAAAGTAGCAGTTTTAACACCCATGCTATGCTTTCAGATGCTTGAAGAAGTGAAAACTGTTTCTAGGAAGAAAATTTTACTACTCTTTATTGCTTTATGACCAGCATTCATTTAAGTATGCCTTTGCTATTGCATTACTTACACTTTTTAATCTGCAGTGTTGCATGTTTACTAGATCAGCAAATAATCAAGGTCTTTAGATTTTTCTGGAATGTATTTTATTTCTCTCCCAAATAAATGCCTCTATTTAAATAGCTTTTACCAGTATATGCAAAATACAAATAAAATGGAAATAGTTTCTTCTACTAATCCACATCTGTCTGAGTGTAATTACATGATACATGCTGGTTAAGCACAAAAATTTTGAATAGACAGCTTTTTAATTAGGCATATGCATTGGGTCACAGTAGAATTAAAATGGGTTCTAAAAAATTGATTGTATAAAAATGGCACCTGCTTACTCAACAGATCTGAGTCTTGGGTAAAGTTGCAGATGAGTGTCTGTGTCACATATTTGTGTTGGCCCCTGAAGCAAATTTCAGAGCCAATTCTCAGTCCTTCATGATGGGAATTATGAAGTCCAATGATGGGAACAGATTTTAGCCCAAGTTATCACCCCTACAATGCTGTTTTGTACAATCACTGGCTCAAATCTAACAGATGATTTATATCTGTTGCTCAGGTTTGAGAAAGAGGAAAATCTAGGCCTATTTTATGCCAGTTTGAGTGCCTGAATGCCTAGGAATACAAGTTGGCTTGACTTTTTGTCCAATTTAAAGAAAAAATAAATTATAATACTAATCATTAATGATTGATTAAATAAATCATAATTTTTATTACCCTCATTTTTCCCCCTGAACCTCAGTTCCCAGCGTTCAATGAGTGAAAGAAGAAGCTGTGGACAGTGATTACCTGTCAGCTTTGCTGAGTTTGTCACACACAGATAAAACTTTCTGCATGTGATGAAGACTGGGAAATGGGTCTTCCATGCCAGTGTGAGCAGTCATATTTTAATGGACTATTTAGTGTTCTGGCATACCAGCAAGTGGTCCTGAAACTGTTTCTGAATGCAGAGGCAGCTGCCCTTTATGTCTCCCAGCAGCTCCTTTCATTTCACTGAGGCTGCTGCAGTACTGTCTATCAGAGAAAGCTGTTACAGAGCTGATAATAATATGGTCAGTTTTAAATTTAGCTCTTTTGATCAGTAGCTGTAGTTATTGAGTTATTGTATGCACGTACTCCTCCACAGGTTGCCTTTTTCATATGTTTTAGCAGTTAATCTAATGTTCCTCTTTAGAAGAACTAAGTAAGTATTTTCTTGGCAGGTGTTTTAAGTATTTCTGTACTGATATGCAATAGTCATCTTACACTGCAATCTCCTTTAGGAAGTTGTTGTAATTCCAAAATTTTTATTTAAAAATAAGGGTAATTTTATACTGAGTATTAACAAAATTAGGGCCTTTTTTCTTTTCTTTTTTTTTTTTTAATTTTAAAACAAATAGGCTACCTTGAACTACAGATCGCTAGTCTTTATCTTTTGTCTGTTAAATTCAGGCTGTCAGATCTCAGCAGATAGAGCCAAAAAGGTTTACAAGGTTCTGTGGCAAGTCAGAGTACAAGAAATCAGAGAATTTCTGTTTGTGCAGAACTTTCTGAAATATTTTACAGCCAAGAAACCCTTCTAGCCATTTGTAATGGAAATTATTTATTCACACACTGAATTAACACCTATGGCAAGTGGAGGGAAGTTGAGTTTCAAAGTTTCAGAATGTAGTTTATCTGCTACTGTTTTGCTAAAGGATCCCTCACACACTAGCTCTCTGTGCTGCTGCAAGTGTATGTGTGAATGTAAAAATGGCTCATTTCTTACAAATTTTGCTTCTTTTATGACCATCAATCACATGCTGTTATTATTAAAATTACCCCCATGTTTCATATTTTGATACTAGAAACGTACTCTGAATTTATTATTAACAGGCTCCAGTGCCAATCTTGCAGCACTCTGCAGAAAGAGAAGACAAGGTCACTGCTGAGAAGTGACAGAAATATCTGGTAATGACAGTAGAGAGTGTGGGTGGGCAGGTGAAGGGAAAGCTTCAAGGATGAAGTAATCACGTATTGCTAGTTCTGAAACTGATGCAAAGTATGCATATGCAGAATTTAGATTATATGGGTGAGAAATGCAAGTGGGAATAAGTAATGCTGGAGAAGTTAGCAGAGTTTATGTGGCTTATAAATGTAGCAAAAAATTATGCAGCCCAAGTCCTTTAGAGCTGGTGTCCTGTGCTGACTTGCCAAACCATGAGCTGGTTTTAGCTCAGTTGCTGTTGGCTTGTGCTGGCTGCAGGGGGGTAGCAAAGCTGTCTCCACCCCAAATCACAGCATTCTGTCATATTTTAAGCACATAAACCTAGCACTAAGAGCATGATCAAAAACCTGTCAGAATGGAGACATTTCTACTAAATTTCAATTGAAGATCTAATCTGCATTCATACTTAGAAGTTTATGCACGTTTTTCTCTGCATTCATACTTATAAGTTGAGTGAATTCTAATTAATAATGATAATGGCAGTCTAGTAGGCAATTCAATTCACTGAAGTACACCAGAAACCCAAGTGCACAAGAAACATAATAAGAAGAAATAGGCAAAATGTTTGTGTACAAATAGTGGGATCATAGGTAAGAAAATGGACAAACTTTACCTACAAGTGCAAGATGTTTACACAGAGAATCTAGGGGTAACAAAAAAGTATCAGAAACAATAACTGAATAGTACAGGTTCTTCAGAAAGGAGGTAAATAGGGCTGGTAACATTGCCTGAAACGGTAAGATAATTTGTGATGAAACTAGTTATGTCAATACAACAAATTCTGTTTGGATCAAGCACTTCAAGCATGAAAAAAGTTTGGTTTTTTTCAGAATTAATGCTTGTGGAAAATCCCTAGGGTGTCAGATTTAGTTCTGCAACATTATTGTAGAGAGGAATGTAAAACAGAATCTGTCATTAAAAGATGTTGAAGCTCAGGAAGTTCTTCACCAGTTACTAATCCAACTAAAGAAAATGACAGTATAGATCTGGTTTTTACTTTGAAATATGTAGGTAACAAAATGGAACCTCTAATCAAACATTCAGGCACTGAGTCAATTAACATTACATGACAATAAGTAATGATCGAAGGACTCTAATAAGCAAAACAGGCGAGTTAAATATATGAAATATATGAGTTTGTGGTTGTTTCTGTGAAGAAGACATCAAATTTCTTCAAATGTAACATACTGTGCTGTATCTGACAACAGGGGAGTAAGTTCCAGGAAGTCCCCTCCAGACCCATTTTCCTAAATTTATTGGTTAAATGCAAGAGCCTTAACTAAATCAGAGGTAACTTTAGGACAGTTTGACAAATTTTCTTGCTGTCAGTATTCTTTAAGATTCTTCAACTCAGTGCTGAATTTAGACATTGAAGAATCTGTTTTTGTGGCAGTGTAGATTTTTGAGATGTAGGCCATGGTATCTGTTGTCTACTGGGTGTCTATCAAACCTGCCAGTTCATCTAGAGAGTCTGATTCAGATGCCTTCTCCATAGATCAGCCTTTTTTGGCTCCCTCATCCCTGAACAGTCTCAGGTCAGATGAGGTTGGTGTGGCATATGTACAGTTTGTACAGGCTAGTGAGGAAGATGAAATTGGAGAGCACCTGATAAAGAGGATGTTCACCCTGGAGGAGAGAAAGCTCAGGGGGATTTTATCAATCTACATAAATACCTATACAAAGATGATGGAGCCAAGTTCTTTCCAGTGGTAAGAGAAGAGGCAATGGGCAAACACTCAAACACGGAAGGTTCCCTTTGAACATCAGAAAACACTTTCCTGCTGGGAGGATGACTGAGCACTGACACAGGTTGCCCAGAGAAGATGTGAAGTCTACCCCCTTGGAGGTTTTGAAAAGCCAGCTGGACATGATCCTGGGCAACTGGTTCTAAGGGATTCTGATTGAGCAGGGTTTGGACAGTATGACCTCTAGAGATCCCTGCCAAGCTCAATTATTCTGTAAGCAAGCTCAAGCCATTTTAGTAAATTTTATTCTAAAAGTCAGGCAAAGTTTGATGCTTAATATAAATGTTCTGCAAAACTTCAAAGATTCCCACTCACTGTGAAACTGTGATTTCTGGAGGCAGACTATGGCTTGCTCAGAAAATCAGACAGGAGTTATAAAGTGGATCACTATTATGCTTGTCCATATGCACCCATTATTATTAGAAGCAGCAGGAGAGAACAGACAGAAAAGATGCTACAGGAACCTTTAAGGAAGGTTTCCTAAAGAAGAGGGGTTTTGAACTTTGCATTAGCATGGCACTGGCTCTGTAATGCTCTTAAGTTATCTCTCTAGAGCTTCCTACCAAATGCTGAGTACTTCTCTCTGTGTCAGCAATGAGGAGCTCTCAATCTGGAAAAATGAGTTAGGTTTGGAGAAAGTACAGCTGAGAGATTAATTTGAAGGATTTCTGAAATTAACCCCTTTTTTTCCTCCTCCCTTTCTCACCATCTGAAACTGTTTCTCCCCACTGCAGCCCCACTGTAACTCCTTTCTTTGAGCTGGACTTAGTAACTCGTGCCCTTGTGCTCATCACACTTAAGCTGTGGCTGTGCATTCTCCGTGTGACAGTGCAGCAGGTGGGTCCCAAAAGGCCCCACTGGCTGAGTCACAGCTTCAGCATCTGCCCAGGCATGCTATTCATGTTATACCTCAGAAACAACACAGAGCTTTAAGGATATTGATTCAGGAAATGCTGAGGATTTTCTGCTGGCCTGTGAGGGATAATGGAAGGTTGTTATTTGAAGAAGTTCTTACCCAAAGTCTTCTAATGCTCAGTTTTGCCTGTTTAGTGAATTGGGGAAGGACTACTTGGCCTGTATGTTTCCTGACTGCACTCCTTTTGCAAAAGCTAATTTCTTTTCACTACAGATCTATAGAATGTCAACTAGTTTATATAATTTTCTGATATATCAAAACCATATTCATTTAAGTTTTATATCATAGCTAATCCTGTCCAAATACTTAAAGTGAAGGGCTGAAAACAGGCAATGATTTACTTGCCCATCACAAAAATTGCATTTTTCCTTTTGCACTCTGCTAATGTATTGTAAGAGAGGATGAACAAACAGATTGGTCTCCTCCCACCACATAGCTGCATTGCCAGCACTCAGGGAAATAAAGACTGCATGGATTAAAAAGTCGCAAGGTTACTCTTAAGGCATAGCTACTGAAACAGGAGCATGCACTGAAGAGCTCTCAGTTCAACAGAAGCAGCCCTGTTGTGAGCAATGTCAGCCTCACTGCTAACGTGGGAGCCAGGGAGGAGAATGCAGGTAAGATCTTTCTATACCAGGGCATGAGCAAATTGTGATGAATCGCAGCCATTGCCACAGTAATTCGTACGGTGCATATTTTCTTTTAAATTCTGCCTTTTGAAAACTGCTTTATTTTCAGCTGCTTGAGACAAAAGCATTAGAGTTTTTTTCAGCACTGCCTATGAAGTGACATTAACTGTTTGTGCTTGTTTTGAAATCTATTTATGATGCACATTTAAGAACGCATTTGCAGCTCCAAAGGTTTATGTGTGTAATACTTACAATCATTTAAACAAACTTCTTTGCATTTTTTCTCCCTAGGCACCCTCTAAAGAAATCTTTCTCTGAATCACAGTTTGTGCATATGCAATTAATTAGTGTCAGGCTGTTACACAGACTGATGGTGTGGGAATTGACCCTTTTGTTTTCACATAGAAACAGCCTTTGCCTTTTGCTCTCTCTTAGAAACAGCCCTTGCATTGGCATCTTGATGACGCTCTTATCCTCTGTTTGCTGGATTAGATATTTTGATTGAAGTACTTGAGAGACATAATTTCATAAATACACTTGAAGCAATTCCACCCAAACCACCTCATTCTCCCTAAATCATTCCCATTTTCTTGCAGAGTTTTCAAATACCTTTAAAAGCTTTGTGTTGTGATGTGTCAATTTTTGAATTGTGTACCTTGTAGACATCTTATAGTATCCTGGTGATTAATGATAGGATAATAAGACAGTCTTCACTTAGAAAAATAATTGAACTTCTAGAGTTCTCTAACTAAATACCCTTTTCTTTTTCTATAAAGATGCAAAATTTTTGTGAAAGTGAAAACTGACTGTGGGTCATCAAACTATTCTGAATATTGTTTGCACTGATAACTCTTTTTTATTTTAATATGCATCTTAACAATACTTAAAAGTTTATTTATGGCTATAAAAATATAGATCTATTCTAACACCAAGAAGAATCTTGAATTTATTTCTGAGCTTTTCAGTAACAGTAGATGGTTGATGCATGGGCAATGTGGAGACCTATAAATAGCCTGTTGACTTAAAGAATTCTGCTTCCATATGCTCAGACTGGTAGGTCTGCTATACATGAGACAAGATTTGAAGGTAAAGATAGTATCTTTGGTTTTATTTGACCAGCTGCTTAGGTGAAAATATTAAACTGATTTTCATATATTAGCCTAGATTTTTCTAACGTAAAGCTATTGAACCTACCAAAAAAATTTGTTGTGTCATTGTCTTTGAGCCTTTTGGCTACAACAAAATGCCATTAAACATCTCTGTGTTATGTAAGATAGATAGTTCATGCCTAGAATAGGAAGTGACAGTAGCAGTTCTGAATGGCTGATGGCAAGTAATCACATTTAACAGAAAAGTGTCAATATCATGATCAATGCAAAATCTGTTTCCTTATGCACATGCATACACAGTCTTGCATTGCTATTCATTGATTCTTAAGTCCAGGAATACTTTCTTTTTTTTTTTTTTCTTTTACTCTTCACCAAAGAAGAGTTGGTATTTCTTGACAACACACGCTCCAAATAATCATCCATTTTACCTTATAAAAAAAGTAATCCATAGAGACTGCACTGAAAGGAGTTGGAAAAACAGGGAGGAAAATATTAAGAAAAGGTGAATGTCTGGCTCCATCTAAATTTTCCATCTGTGACCTTACAGAGAAAATAACTGGTATTGTCGTTGTGTCTTTGTATTACATTTGCTGCCAGACAAACTTTACTTTTTTGTCTCTCCTATATGGGTCAGTATGTTGATTGAATTTATCATATTTTTTTTAGTAGACTTCTATCTCATTTTTAAAAATGCACTGCATATACAGCAATTGAAGTTGTCTCATGTTGTCACTGTTTGTTCTTCTCGTTCTAGGTGATGTGATTGTCTATATTAATGAAGTTTGTGTCCTTGGACATACTCACGCTGATGTAGTCAAACTCTTCCAGTCTGTTCCTATTGGTCAGAGTGTCAACTTGGTGCTATGTCGTGGATACCCTTTGCCCTTTGATCCTGAAGATCCTGCCAACAGCATGGTGCCACCCCTTGCAGTAATGGAGAGGCCTCCGGTAGTGGTAAATGGAAGACATAACTATGAAACTTATTTGGAATACATTTCTAGGACTTCTCAGTCTGTTCCAGACGTAACAGATCGACCACCACACTCCTTGCACTCCATTCCAGCAGATAGTCAGCTTGATAGCACATTCCCACCACCTGCCCATGATGATAATGTATCAATGGCTTCTTCTGGGGCCACCCAAGCTGAACTCATGACCTTAACCATTGTGAAAGGGGCCCAGGGCTTTGGCTTCACTATAGCAGACAGTCCTACAGGACAGAGGGTGAAGCAAATTCTAGACATTCAGGGATGTCCTGGTTTGTGTGAAGGTGACCTCATTGTTGAGATCAACCAGCAGAATGTACAGAACCTGAGCCATGCAGAAGTAGTGGATATACTAAAAGAATGTCCTGTTGGAAGTGAAACTTCTTTGATTATCCATAGAGGAGGTAAGTTTGGAAAGTCTGTACAATTACAAAAATGTGTGTAAAAGGTTCTAAACCATAAGACATACATATACTCACTACATCCTTGTTTGCTAGATTGGAAATTAATTTCCATGTTGTGGGAAGTAACACCATTGGTTCTGGAAAAGTGTGTCTGTAATTAAGTATCCTAGGCAAAATCTTACATTTTATTGTACATTCCTTTATGTGTTCTGAGTGTCAATGGTCCCATCTCTGTATAAGGGTAAAACTAGGGCAGTTCTGGACCTTTCACCCCATAATAGTTTGTGTGGTGTCTGCAGCAAACTCATGTAGTCCCAAAGCAGTGCTGCAAGCCTGAGATATAGTTGAATGTATTGACTCATTAATATAGATCAAAATCAGAGCAACTTATTTGCCCTTTACGAGGTTACTGGTTTTCCTAAGCTATTTTGCCTCCTTTTCATTAATTGTAAAAATTTTGTACAACAGTTGTTGGGGTTATTTTCTTTCCTGATAACAGAAATCCATGGTATATATTTCTCTGATTTAAAAAAAAATAGCTTCTAGCAACTTGTTTTTTCTCACCAGCCTGACACAGTAAGTTTGAATGTTCACCATTGGAAGGGAAGAGTCAAGACATCCACAAAGAAGCAATAAGAACAGAAAAAGAGTTTAAGACTTGACAGGGATTTCATAGGTTTTATTATTTTAGCCAAACAAAATTTCTTTGGTGGTTTGAGGTGAGCATCCATCCTAACTTATTATTACCTGAAGTAAATCATGACTGGATTTTTTTAAATTAAAAATGTTTTTTCTCTAAAGGCATTCATATGTCACTTAATGTATATTACTCTTTGCTTCAAAAGAAAAAGAAAATATGCAGAAAGATGCAAAAATACTAACTACTTTCCTTCTGAAGAATAGAAATTGGGAAGTGAAGCTTTGGTGTTTGCATATGCCAAATGTTTATCATTACAATACCTTAGAATAAGGAATATAGTAACATTATATCAAATTGCAGAAGTAACAAACATAAGGTGATTATAGGAGATCTATAGTCACATAGTCAATAAAGGCACATTGTCAATAAGGTATTTTTCATGTACATATATATAAAAGAATTATTTACAAGAGACAGAATCTGATATTTCTTTGGAATGAAACCAAATTAGGATGATAATTAAATTGGACTCACTATAGTATATGAACTTGAAGAAAGTTAATGGTTGCAGAGAAGCTGTATTCATTGGTATTCAGTCTGGTTCTCCTTAGTGGCCATTAAGAATCTTGAACAATGGAGTAAGCAACATTTTTTAATTAAGAAGTTGACAAATTAGGGGGAATTTCATAACCAAAAAAAAGCATAAAGAGGATTAGAAGGGTTAATGTAACCCCAAGAAGGTGGAATTTTATTTTGAAAAAGGCAGGATAATCATCCTCTAAAGGAAAACAATTTAGAGCACCAGTCTTCAGAGAGAAGTGGAGTGTGAAATCCAGTATGTGAACAAGCCTGAGTAGTAATAGACAACAAAATAGATATTTCAGCAATCAGTGCAGGACAGTAGCAAAAAAACCCTGAAGCAGCAACATACTCAAGCCCTTGAAGATAATTGCTCTCTCTGAGCAGAATTTCTTCTTAGATCATTGATTCGTGATCAAAACATGATAGTTTAACATTGATCAACGTGATAGTTTAACAAGTTCTGATGCATTAACTGAGCTGTGGTTATTTTCCACACATGGCTGTGGCAGGTAGGAGATGCTACACTGAGCTCAAGGCTCGATAAAAGCAGTGTAAGTTTACACCATCTGGTCTTGTCTCAGGCCAGACACTGAGGTAGGCACAGGTGCTCCCCCTGCCTCAGCTGACACAACATACTAGGTCCAAACACAGAGACATTTGACCTTCTGCTGCTGGTTGGTTGCTTCAGAGAATGCAAGGGAAAGAAAGAGAGCGTGGTTTGTTCACGGTAGAACAATGACCAAGACCAAAGCAAATGTTTGGAAATACTACAGTGTCATTAAACTTGATGGGGTGGTACAGAACAAATGCAAGGTTACTATCATAAATTTTTGTACATCAGAAATAATGGCTATACTTTAACTCAAGATTGTGAGGCTATGAGATTAAAATTTTAAAAAAGCTCACTTTTTTGGAGTGATTCTAAAGAACTGAAAAAATAGTGTATGAATCAAACCTACTCTTACATAAGAGATGGCTAAGTCATATCTTAACACAAATATGAGAATTGTTTGTAATGAAAACCAGGGTTTTGGTGGGTTTTTTTAATCTATTCATAGGAAAAACTAATCTATGTGACTAAATATACAGCTAGAATGCAAGTTATGATGTCTATGTTAGTCATCATGTCTTCTTTTATAGTCCCTGGGTGGAAATGGGTTTTTCTATGATGTAATTCCACTGTAGATGTTTCAAATAAGTCAGGAGTATCTAGGTATACCTTAAAACTATATTTGCTGCTTGACTCATTATAAAGGGAGTAGAGGATGACTGATTCAGGTGTATGTATCTATCCAACATGTTACAAATAATAAACAGGTGATAAGATTTGGTCATGTGAGATAATCTGAATATAGAACCAAATATTAGAGAAACTTTCTTTGACTCTAAAATATTTAGTCAGTGACACAGTAAAGCAAGGCATACTTTCTCATTACTCATAAATCCAAGTTGTAGTTTATTATCTTTGTTGTGTAATGACACTTGAATTATGCCATCCCCTTCCACCACTACCCTATGCATCCTGTCTTTAATGTCTCATTTTTAAGATTAAGACCAAAGGGCTCTTCCTGCCTGTGGAGGAAGGCTGTGTTCTGCATAGGGTTGTGTGTTGCCTTGTAATGTTTCTGTCTCTGATATGAATATGGCCTGACTGCTCACCTAACTGTAGCAAATCCATTTCTGTAAGTGACTTAATTTCTCTCTCATCCAGCAATCTTATCTACATTGCAGACAGGAAACAGATCGACAGTGACTGAGATTTATTGTCACTACAGGAAGAAGTATCTCATACTGGAAAAAATACTCCCTTGGGTGCACACAGTATGCATGCTACAGCATTTTAAAAACCATTGTCCCTCAAGCTTAAAAGGTCAACAGCCAGAGTATGCAGTAGAAGGAAAGGTCTGCATGTTTCAAAAGGATGGAGGGAATAGCAGTACTAAGATTCAAAGAGGCCACTAAAATCTTTCTCACTATCACCAAACAGAGACTTCTCATGGGGTACAATCCAGCTGGAGGAAGTCCCACAACTCAGTCTACTTGTTTTAAGCTTTCTAAAGCAGAAGCAGCAATGTATCTGCTTGTTAAAAAAAAGTAATGGAAATAATATAATAATATAATTGTCTGTCAAAGGAAAGCATCTCTCTAGTACTGGCTAGACATTTTTCTGCCTTTTTCTTGTTTATTCGTCAAGTTCTTTGCTAAATAGATGCACCATAATAGTTCAGTATATTTACATCTGGTTTTGCTGAACAGCCATATCGTTCCATTGATTACTATGAGCTGACAGATGTGTTTGTACTGAAAAACAAAAACTGAAATTAATGGAAAAGTTAGTGGAAAAGTGTTACCAAAAAAAAGGATGGGGGCGGGGGGGGGGCTGGGATCAATATAAAAAAAAAAGAACACCCAAAGAGATTTATTCCTTTCCAGCTTTGCTTCAGGCTTTACATTTTATCCTCGGCTTCTGCAGTAGATTTCATAGACTATAGGCTGCTGAAATAGTGTGGAAGAGCTCTCAAAACTCAGTCTTCCTGAATGTAGATAGAGCATAAATTCCAAATTACTCCAGTACTACTGAAAAACAGCACTTAGTGGTTAAAGTGGTATGTAGCAAATTTTTATGTAGAGCAAAATATTCAGTAACGAGGACTTCAAAAACTAGGTTTGGCACGTTCTACTAATTGAACTATCCAAGTATTTGACATATGCCATCTCTTTTGGAAAGTACCTTTGAAATACATGGACCTATAGACAACAGCCCAGCTCCAGAAGTGTTCCTGTCTAAAAAAGAACTGATAGATTCAAATCTAGATCCATCAAGACTATGAAATACTGTTGTTAGGGAAACCTGCAGACAACCTAGGACTGATCCATGAAATTATAGCAGCTCATAACAGGTGTTGAGAGTGAAACATTAAATGCAAAAGGTGGGAGGCTGAAAAATTCCTATATCAGATGGCTATTTTATAATCATGGAATCAGAGAATGGTAGAATCCAAACTGGCTCTGAGAAAGTGAGAATGTTGGTACGAAATTGAGCCAGAGAACTGACACACTGTCAACACTGTTTACTTGTTAGCCCAGTCCTGGTGTAGAACCAGACTGTCAGCAGCCAGTGTCACCATGACATGGCATGGGAAATAGCGAGGGCCACGTACAGTGCACAGTCAGGATGAGGAGGGAGATTTTAACTACGTACATGTAAATTGTGTGAATAAAAGGAAGGCAAATTATCTTTCTCAGATATTGTATAAATCTTAGTAGAAGTGTGTAACTCCTTAAAACCACTAACAGATACCAGTACATCACACACAGCATCAGCAATTTCAAAAACAGGCAGAAATTTCACCAAAAAAAAATCTCTGAATATTCAAGTGAAAAACATTAACTCTTGAAAATAAGCAGACTTCAGTGAAAGGAACCCTCCATCCTCAGTACCCTTTCCAGGGACTTTTTTCAAATTTGCCAGTTTTGCCTTTCTGCCATAGAGGTGAGGTGGTTTTTGGGGTTTTTTGGTTTTTTATTTTTGGCCAGAATTGCTATGTGTTTCAATTCTTCTGGTCAGGAAAGAATGATGCCTCTTTATCTCCAGGTTGTTGCCTTTTGGGAAACCTGCACAAGATAAAGCTGAGGCAGCACTGTCACCTTGCTAGCATTGTCTGGCCCAGGAAATTTTGATCTCTTTGTTCCATGACCTCAGCCCACTGCTGAGGTCTCTGTGGCTTTTCTTCTCATTCTGCAGTTCTTCATACAAAATATTAACAGAGTACCTGTGGCAAACTGAAGACCCTCTCTCTCGTGGCTTGCTCATCCCTAGTTCAGGACTTTCTAATCAACAGTCCTAAGGATTTAAAGAAATTAAATTCTTGGAAGTATGATGTAGGCTTTTGGTTTGAGACTTAACAGAGGTTTTCCATCTTTCTACTGTCTCTACTGTTTTACATCCCTGAGTCATTTTTCCTTTCCAGTCACTTCCTAAAGGAACCCAGTCTTGGTTTATTCGCATCCTATGGGTACTCTAAATTAACAGTAGTCTGTTCATGCTTGTCTTGTTCACGAAGTTCTGCTTCTTCCATTGTTTCTGAGAGAAGATTTTGGGACAGACAAGGTCTCACATCTCTTCCTGTTTCCTGAAATACTTTCTCCTCTCCAGACACTTACTTCAACTGTACATTTGCTCCTGATCCATTTCATCCTATTTCCTGAAAGTAGTCTAATGTTGAGAGGAATATTTGGCAATATCTGCATTTTTAGCCCTCCTGTATTCTTAAATGTCACATGTATTTCTTGTTTGTGAGCTTAAGGGACATTTGCTCGCTCAAAGGGAATGTGCACATGAACCTAACAGTGAACCACTGACCCATTTGAAGTGAACCACGTGACCCATTGATACCTACAAGTTGGAGATATGAATGCCTTTTGTCAAACATGCTGCTGACAGCATCCTCTTCCAATTTTCTCTTTCCAATTTGCCACACCATTTTTCTTGCCATCCCTCTAAGTGCTCTGTTGTTCCTGGATCCATCTGCTTTTAATATGATGGAAAACAAAGGTTCATAGCTGACCTTTTTTCTTTCCATCTCAAAATTATGAGCTTTTTTTATTATATCCTAAATTCAACAGCTTCCTCCACATGATTTCTCTGTAAACATATTCTTCTCATGCTGGCTTTTGAGTTATTTCCCTTTTTTTGTGCTCATTTTTTTGCTATTTTTAGCTAGTGAAGCCAAAAACATTTAATAATCAAAAATATTGTGAGTCATGCTATATTGTCCACTTCACTGACTTTTCTGTTAGATGTCATGTTGCCCTTTTCCCAGCCATGGATATTTGTCCCTTCCTACCTTCCCTACATAGAAATCAGTATTTTGTGCAAAATAGTTTCCTACCAGTCTTGTGAGAAGGACAGGTGTCTTTCCTTTGTTAATTCAAAAAATAAAATTTCTGAAAGATTTTTAGAAAATACTGTTAACATGCAAAAAAAAAAAAAAAAAAAAAAAAAAAAAAAAAGCTGCTGTTACATTAACAAAATTCCTGAAGCACTGCTTTCCTGACTCATTTTTAAGGTATGTCTCACCTTGCAGAGTATCATATTTTTAACTGTAAGATATGTACTCTCCTAGTAACCTTCCAATTATTTACATCCTTTTTGCCCTACACATTGAGAATGTTTTATACTTTGATTCACTTGAAATACTTTTTAAGCATCTTGTTGCAATTATCTGGTATAAAATCTATTTCAATAAATAGTATACGTTATATCAGGTAAACAAAAAATAAGTTACATACAGAGCCTTGTCTATAAAGAGATTCAGTCTAAATATTTTTTACTGAGAGAAATTGTAACCTTTCAGTAACACAGGGAATGACAAATTTGAACAGGAGGAGTTAGGGCAGGAGACCAGTTATCCTAAAATTTGCACTAATTAAACTTTCATATCCTTTCTTGTATTGCTCTGATTAGCTGTGAAACAGTGTGCAATGCTTCCATATTTCTGAATAAAAGATAAAAAAACCATAGGCATCCTTAATGAATATGGATTCCTGAAAAAACAGACATTAATAATAGTTAGTAGCTGTTACACTGTGTTACTGGAAGTAGTATTAATTGCATTGCATTTCAAAGTGGTAGTGCTATGGTTTTGCTGCTTCTTTCTTATTAATGTTTGTGCACTGTATGGTACATTTGTGGATAATTTTGCAAAGCATTAGGTAAATCCTTTTTACATATATTACACAGAAGGTTTTTAAAGACTGTTAGAAAGCATTTTGTTTCAAAAGTGCTTTTATCACTGGTGAAACAGTTTTCTAATGTAGGCTTATATGGTCTGTGTGAAATTTGAACAGTGCTTCTATTAACGCTTGGGGACACTTCTCCTAGGGATGTGTGTGCCTAACTCTTGCTGACATTGGGAGGAATTAGTTTGCACACTGGAGAAATAAGTCCCTGTAGAAAACCTTTTAGCAAAAAAAAACACAAGTGTATGAGCATATATTGTCATCATTGCATGCCATAAAGAGGTAACTACCATTGCTCCAGTGGCTATTCTGCCATTAAATTCTTATACCCAAGAGGCTACAAACAGTGAGCAGTCAGACATTAGAGTTATTAGGACTACAAAGAGACTTACTGTGCACACAGGATTTGTGCAGAGCTGCAGGAACTCTGCCTTCAGGACAGGCGACCGCTTATCTCTCTTGAGGAGTACAGGGCTCGTCATTGTCTGCTGGCTACAGCCCACGTCACTGCTAGAACCCAAGAGCTCCCCTGGCAGTGCTGCAGACTGCTTTCAGTCCTACTGGTATTAGTGAATGAATTCACACAAATTGAAGAACAGTTTGTTGGAAAAAACAGACTTTTTGCCTTGTCTACCTTGGAATCTGGCCAGGCCAGAGAAGTTTCTCCTCTGCATTTTGAAGCAGTATTATGAGAAAACTTAATGGTATTATCTTGGACTCTGCATCTCAGTGAAAGATGACATCTTTTGAAGCCAAATACCTCCCAAGCATGGTACGTGGGAGAGCCTACTGCAATATTGAGGTGTGAAGAAACTTGGGTTTTTTCCCAATCACCCATAGTCTAGTTTCTGAGTAGATCTCACCTTCTTCAGAGGAGATCTGGGAGATCTCAGCCTAAGGATGGAGAACTACAGAGCTGGACTCTAAAAAAGTACCATATTAACCTGTGCTTGTGTACTGAGGCATGTCTAAAGTTTAGTCTGAATGTGTTGAACAATGTTTTTGTTGGTTCAGTATAATGTAATGTCCTATTAAACAGCATTTGTTGGGCTTCCAAATCTGTTGTCAAAGTACATTGTGCAGACATTGTGATGTGGTGATTTGTAAAATAGTGAAATATTTAAAGTAATAAAGTAAGCTAATACACTGTGAAACAAGTGACTACATTATCTATTGTGCTACAGACTTGAGACACAGCACTGGGGAGATGGGAAGGTGTGCTTTTCAGGCACTTCCTAAGCCACAAAACTCTCTTGGCCCCTATGGTTTGCATATCCAGTGAAAAAGCAGAAACTGAATTAAATGAGATATGAATCCCTGTACAATTCTTTGAGAAGTTTTCATTTACATTCTTAAAAAAGGAAGGAAGGCTTTAACGATGGCTATGCTTGCCCTCTATGATTCATGGTCAACTTTTTTTTTTAATAAACCAAGATTATAACATTTATTAAATACAACACTGCCCTCTCAGGAAGCCTTTGGGTGACTCATAATTTAAACACAATCAAGACCAGCACCAGGATACATACCCCTTTGTTGTGTCACCTTCAGTTTACAGTTTAAAAAAAGGACATGGAAGCCAAAGCTGCCAGGCACAAATTCTGAACGTTGACTCCCAAGTATGTCCAAACAGATTTCTAAAGGAAATAAATTGCTTTCCAAAGCCAAATTTTTCATAAGATGTAACATTATTTCAGCACAGAAGAAATATACTGTGCAGTGTTCCTGTTTGGTGACTGAGAGAAATATTGACTTTTATTTGTTTGGTACCTTTTAATACCATATGCTAAAAGAAGGCAAGCTTGCTTTACACACATTCCCAGCGTCACCTTATTTTTAGTGTATATTTCAGATGGGTGTATATTATACTCAATGGACTTTTTAGAATATTTTTCTATAATGTAAGCATTTTTAATTGTATTTCAAGTGTTCTAGATCAAGCACTTTAAAAAATTCTCAGATAATTAGAAAAATACTCTGTCTGCATGAATACAAGCACAGATACAAAATCTTTGAATGAGAAAATATTTTAATGATCTTTACATCCATTTTATCAATTAATTTCCATTTTTATAATTAGGGGTTTTTTCATAGCAGAAAATTTGATAATATTTTAATTTGATAAATGATGATGATAGTAATATTAGAAGTAATAATATTAATAATAATGCCATTTTTCTTAAAGAATTTTTTTTAATTATTAAGTAATACTTCAGGGATTAGTTGACATCATAGAAAAGGTTTGCTGATTACAGGGATACCACAGTATTATCTATATTTTAAAAGTTTCACTAAATTCACTTATCAATATAAAGCCAATATCTTTTTCTTACAACCCCTGCATAATTTCTGTATTTTAACTTGTTCTCAATAAATATTATTTTAGGCATCTGGGGCCAATCAGTACCTCTCTACTGCAGTGTAAACACTATCATATCTCTGAAGTACAGAAAAAGACACTTAACCTGTTCCTTAAGGGGAAAAGAGGAATGACCAGTTGAGGAAGTGTAAATATCCCAGTGGGATTGTGTATCAGAAGACCCAGTTTCTCTTTTGCATCGCTCTTAAGCCTCACACGATTTAACATCTCGTGTTCTCTGGAATAAGTATGAGGAAGTACTCAGTGAAGATGGAAAGATTCTGGCAAATGATTCAGTTGTTTAGCCAAAGTGCAGGATGATCACATCAAGGAAAGCCCTAGAGCAGCCCAGAGAGAATCCTGCAAAAAGTCCACAGAGCTTTGGTCTGTGGCCAGTGAGAGCCAACAGATGTGGCAAAGACAGTCATCTCCATCCAGTTCTGCCGTTGTTCACTAGCTTTTGCCATGTTTTACCCAGTCTTTCCTCAGTCTGCATGTTCATTGCT
This sequence comes from Dicaeum eximium, assembly GCA_013396995.1. Classification (NCBI taxonomy): domain Eukaryota; kingdom Metazoa; phylum Chordata; class Aves; order Passeriformes; family Dicaeidae; genus Dicaeum; species Dicaeum eximium. The sequence goes on from VWZP01010151.1 coordinate 823,408, forward strand.
TGTCATTCTGGCTCCATCTTCCTTCATTTGGCAATTCTGAGAAGCTGCCATTCCTGAATGTCAGCCCAGTCTTTGAACTTAGCCTTGCTTTGAGCAAGAGATTGGCCTAGCTGGACTCCAACTGTTCCTTCCAAGATAAACACTTAGAATATTCCATGGTTCTCCATACTTCCCACATTTAGGCCCAGGGTGCTAGAAGAGAGGGTCTCTGAACAAATCATCATCTGGATAGTTTTAAGCTTCTTCCACAGTACTTCTCAGAGAGAAAGAGAAGCTTTTTTATTATGTCTCCTTATTACACCGTACTGAATATGTATTTCTTTTTATATGAGTGTTATTTAAAAGTCAACACAAGCAGAAAGAATGGTGACATGCTTTTTTGATTTCAGCTTGCCAGATGTGTTCCTTGAGATTAAATACATAAATTATTCTAACACTGTAATTGAAAAATAACTCAGTGTTTATTTACTTATTTTGTAGCATCTCTGAGAAAGCTCAGTGGCTTGTGGGGTTGACTCTAAAAAAGAAATATTTGGAGAGTCTGATGCAGCTAACACTCACTTCATGACCAACAACTGGAATGATTATTTCTACTAAAGTTAATCTTGAATAAGCAAGACATTTCTCTTGTAATTTGTTAGTTGCATATCAGACTTTTAACTTTACCAAGTTCTTTATCCTAATAGCATCATATTAGGATGCATTGTACTAAAAGAAGAACCATCTATGTACAGCTTCAGTCAAAATGGTCTTTTTTTAAGCATTCATCTCACAGTGATTAATTGATTCTATATTTTCTCACATGTCCCTAATCCTTTGTGGTGAGGGAAACAGGCATCTCTATGGTCCCATTCAGCTTCTGTAAACACCTAAAGTAGCTGAAATCAATAGTATTCTAAAAGAACCTATCCTTCCCTATTGATTAAAGTTTTAAAAAATCACCTACCAACATTGCAAATTTAAATTTCTACTCACTTTTAGTCAGATGAATCCCAACTTAAGTGTAAAATAGTTAGATTTCTAGTTTACGTGAGTCAAAATATTTACCCCTACAGCCAGTGGTGGAAAATGGGCGCTGAAGAAGATGACTTAAATCATTTTATTCAGTCATTGCCTAGGCAGCCTGTTCTCTGGGTTTGCCCATTATGCTCCACAGACTGGAGAGAAGTCTGGATGAGAACCTCAGGTTAACTGACAAGTTCATCTGACAAGCCAGATGAACAAGGGTGCATGCGATGAGTCCTGCCCACACCAGAGGCAAGTGTAGGTAATAATCAAAGTTATTAAAAAGCCCTGCATTATCACAACAGCTGAAAGCTATCTCATGCACTAAGGATAAATCTGGAGTCCCATTCATGTTACTATAGAAAACAGTCTGGATTTCTCTATAAAAGTGAAGCTAGAAATGTTAGCTAGACTACATTAAATATTTCATATTAAATATATAATAATCTTTATTAATACTTAAAGTTTTATTATAAAATTTAATTGTGTTTATATGATGGACTTTGGTAAGTCTTTACATACAACAACTCCACTCCTTACCTAAAAATGGAAACAAGTAAATTTAGTATGGCTTACATTGGATTGAAAAATTGCTTCACTTATCAATCTTTTAACTTAATTATAAGTAGGAGATCAGTGAGGGAATTTCTTTTTAATGAACTATCTCCAGGAAAAGTTCTTGGCTTCTGATTAAATGCACTTTCTTTGAAAATCCTGTAGAAAACAAAATCAATACTGGTAAACTTTGCAGTTGGCAGGGAGTTTGGTCCATGTCATTGAATAGATAAGACATTACTGATAAAGAGCAATGTGGAATGCTTAATAAAATAACCATCAGGAAACAGGAAGTGGTTTTATCCAGTCATTGTAAATTAATTCCTGAAAGAGAGTAAAGAAGGCAACCCAAACTTGTAAAAGTAGTTTTGAATCATTATGTATGATCACCTGAGCATAACATCACAATGAAAAAAGGCAGATTAGGCAAAACTTCTTAAAACTAAGGTTTTGTTTATATTTTTCTTAGTAAGATGCAATTGATAAATATTTTATTGCATTTGTTATTAATGTTAAGAAAATCAATGAGGTCCTGTTCCAGATGGTCTTTCCCTGCTTCTTCATACTTGTCCTTCCATCTTATTTTTCCATTTTTTCCTATTTACTTCAAAGTTACTTTGTGAAACTTCCATATACTATGCAAAGATCAAGCATCTTGTAGATGTCTTATCTTTGACTAAAGTTTCTTTTGTTTTAGACCTGAAATATGGGATTTCCATAGGATTTTCCATGCAGTTCTTCATTAGCAAAAGTAATTGCTGATTCAGTTGTCCACATGCAAGGTAGATGGAAAGGTGTTTCCTTACTACCTAACTCCTATAATAGATCTCATTTCCTGTGCAGACAACTAGGCATGTAATTTCAGGATTTGTTTCCTGTGAGGAATCTTGCAAGTAGTTGTTCATTAAAAGTTTGTGAAATTTATAGAAAAGAACTTTGCTTGGGAAAAGTAGTCTGAAGGAGAGCTGAAAGGATAGAAACCAGCTAGTGAAGAATTAGACATTCAGAAAAGATGTTTTGGGTCACATGTTGTCAGGTGATCCTTTTTTCAGCAGATAGGAGGCACAGTCCCTGACCTACAGCTCTCTGGGTATCAGACTCTATTAGCTGTAAAACTGCTTCAGAGGCATTTGTGGTTACCATGAGTAAATATTGACCCAAAACAGCTGCAGCAATCTTCTACATCAAACAGATAACAGCAGGCTGATGGAGAGATCTCTTTGGTTTCTTCCAAGTGCGTAGGCTTCATTCCTCTGAAAAATCCCTGAGCTAGGCAGGTCCTCCTGCAGTGAAGACAGGCCCCTCCTTCCTGAGGTCCTGATGGAGAGACATTTCCAGTGGCTGTGGGTTCTGAGCCAGTGGAAGAAGGGTCAGGGCAGAAAGCTGGAGATCTACAGCCTAATCCAGCAACCTGCTGAGAGGAGCAAAGCACAGACACATGGGCTGCAGATGGAATGGGATGGAAATCTGGGGACTAGCAGGGACTATACAGAGCTTTTTGTAAATCAGGAAGTCACTGATTTCACTGGAAACAAGGACCTCCAATGTAGGGACATCGTGAGCAGGGCAAACTGTTCCAAAGTTTCTTTGATTTCTGTGTTCTTCAGTTAATGGTTTTACATCTTCCCTATCTGAAAACATATGTATTTTAGTTCTACTATGATAAAGCTCAGTGGTTTGGGTTTTTGTTTGGTTATATATAGTCAAGCCTTTGAAGCTGTTATAAGAAGGAGTCTAGGCAGGTCTAGATAAAATCTTGGCCAGCCTGGGATCAAGCTTACGTGGGAAGAAAACACCAAATCAAATCCTGCTATATTGCACAAAATAACAAGTAATTTCTGCACCAGTTTGGTATATCCTTTGCCTTGCAGATTAAAGGCTTGAATTCTGGAACTAAGAACTGAAGTTGCTTTTTCTTCTGAACTGATAATCATTTCTGTGGCTCTTTAATTGTGAGTTAGTAATGAAGAACCAAAAATCACACAGAAATTCTAGGGATTTCAGAGATTGTTACAGAAAAGGAAAGTTCTACTGCACCAGTTCTACAATTTGGGATGATAAAGACAAAAATAATATGCATTATTATAATTACAAAGTCAGAATAGACTCAAATTGAAATATACTGCTATCACTTTCTCTTTTGCAACTTAAAGCTATGAAATTTATATTTGCAAAAAAACCCACAGACATCAAAGAAATAAAAAATAAGTAATAGTGGTTTAGAATGCAATATAATAAATAAGAAAATAATCATTTTGTGTATTGAAAATAATGTTGCAAATTAAAAAAAAAAACAAATTTAAGAAAGAAAAATGAATGCCTCTGAAATTTTGCAGGTGGGGGATCAGGCCTAGTCTCTAGAGAGTGAGTATTAATTTTGAAGTACTCAAAAGCTTTCCATTCTTTGCTCCTCTCTGTTGTCTGAAAGATAAAGAATTGCAGTGTAACAACATATATATTTTGTCTCTAAATTTAAATGCATCCATTGCACCAGATTACTGATGTAGAATTACAATTCAGTTACATTTCTAACTTGTTCCTACTAGGAAAGGGATGAATAAAACTTCATGACTTGTGTTTCTACAGAGCAACCCATTTTTTATTCATTAATATGTGATAGCTACTTGCACACTGGTTTGGGTTTTTTTTCTATCTGCCTCAACAGTAAATAAACTTTACCAGATTAAGGAGAATTATGGGTATTTGCTGTCTTCCATTTGAGGTCTCTTTGTATTGCAGAGGACACAACTTTTAGAACATTCTTCAGAGAAAAAATTGTTCTGTGGAGAGTCTGAAAACAACTCTTTTTTTGTTTTCTCTTGCATAATGATTTTATTTTCAAATTGCAGCAATTATTTCTGAATTACTGACTTCTGAGTAGATGGAAATATATTTTTTAATTAGAATGGATTTGTAATTTGTTTCCTCTATCCTATGAGTCATAAACCTTTTAAAAAACTCACCAAAGACAACATCCCCTGAGAAGTAGAGCAACTCAGTCTAGAACTGTGGGTTGTCTGATAGATCAAAAACTTCTCAGTGGTATGAAAGACAAAGGCCTGCTTCTAACAGGGTAAATTACTTCAGGCTCCATGTTATGAGGGACATCTAATATTTAGTGCTTGCTAAATATTAGATGATCCTGCTAAATGTTAGATGGTCAGTTGGTATTTTGTCTTGAACCTGAGTAGAAATTTCATCTGAGATCTGATTTATTATGTTTTTTTACCCATTAAATGTTCAATACATTCTGGAAATGCAGCTGCTTTTCACAAAAATGGTGTTAGAGAATTACCATTAACCAGCGAAAACTCCCTTTGATCAAAGGCTCTAATTTTAATTAACCTTCTCCTTCCCTTTCCTCTGAAGTAGACCCTTTGTTGTTAGGGTCTTGTTGTTAGTAGATCCCTGTGACTGATATTCTGATAATTCTTTAAATTAGCTTATTAGAGTTAAAAAATATAAATTTTTTAAAAAGAACACCAGGGGAAATTTCTTCTACAAGCTATTTCCTATCCTATCAGATTGGGATTATACACCAATAAACCTGTAGGGTGACTGGGTAAAGAGCATACAGACCTACCCTTCGTGTCATTTTATTTATCTGTTCTTTGGGGAAACCCAAGGAGAAAGTATCATGACCATCACAGATTAATTGTGCTGTTCATCCAGATTCCTTCAGCCAGCTATGTTCTTCAGGCATAAATTCCATTTTTGTCTTGTGATCAAGTGGGGATACTGAGGTATGAGGGTAGACTGAGGAAGAAGATGGTTTATGGATCCAAAGACTACATCCAAGTTTGTTTTCTTATGCAGTAAGTTCTGATTTTAAATAAGGAGGGACATACATGCAATGTACCCTAGCATGTCTTTCTAAAAATGCTAATTTTTAAGGTCCACAAAGGGCTTCACGGTTGTCAGCACCATAATCTTCTCTGTTTAACTTGTCATGTTTATGTTCTGTTCCAATTTTCTCAGTATTGAGGGGTTTATTTTCCATTATGTTGGACATGTCATCTAACGCAAGTCTGAAACCAATTTGTGTTCCTCTGAGAGACACAGCAATGTCACAGGGAAAAAAAAACAACCTATTCACAGTTTTTCTTCCTTTTCCTTGTAATACATTCATTTAATACTTATCACTTCCCAACTATCTTGTCAGGATCCTTTTTCAGCATCATCTTTTAGTGTTCTGTTCATTAACTTTTTAAAGTCCTGCGCAGGACTACGTGTGACCAGAACATAATCTAAACATCATAAAATTCACATCAATACTGTTCCTCTCTCATTAGACTGCAGGACACAGCCATTCCTTATGTTAATTGCTCAACTCCAAACTTTCAGGAATTCATAAAAAATTGACATTTCTTAATGGTTTCTTTTGCAAGCCAGGTCATCTTGATCAATATATCATGCTTTACACTCTTCAGTGTTCTATACTGCAATAATATCATGGCCATCAATCATTATTACTCTCTCATTTTTTTCTTTCAGGCTCCTGTGGTCTTATGCTAAACCATCTGAACTTCATGTCATTTTAACCAGTATAATTTAAATCATTGAAATGATCAGCAAAGCTTTTATTAATTCAGTTTTGTTCTTCTTGATAAGTAAGTTGTATACTGAGAATTACCTCCTGAGTGGGAATGTGAAAGCAAAGACATTTATCTCTACTAGGTATGTGTCAGAGTGGACAATATCAAATCTTCAGTAGTTCAAAGCAAAGCATCTTACCTGGAGGTTCAACCAGGGAACTGCAAATTTAGAATTTCACTGTTCTTTTCACAGTTTTGTTACCCTTTGTACATGGGCCTTCCACTAATATCCCTTGCCAAATATTCTGCTTTTCAATGCTAAATGTTGTATTTTCACATCTAAGAGTTAACCATGTAGACCTTGGTCTTGTGATAAGTTTTTCTTCTCCAGCTGGTCTTCTCTTTCACAGTGTCCAATGGTTTATCAATCTTTCTGTTCTACCTGAATCCCTATAGCCAGGAATAAGCTTCTCTGTCAAGCTGGTGTGAAGGAGCAGGAAATTGGAAATTAATTATTCCTTTGAATAACATCTGGATCCAAAGCATCAAATAATCATGCTATTGCTTATCTCCAGCTTTCACCACTGTGGCCAAGTGGCATGATTACCTTTTTATTATGTTGCCATTGAATGTTTGTCATTCCACCATGTGGTATTAAAATGAGTCAATTATGGTTAAGACACCTGAGCTCCTGACACTACCCATTTCCACAGAACAGATTTCAAAAGCAAATTAATAAAATTTAGAACCATGCAGACAGCTTGATACCTATTAAACACTAAATACTGAAGTTACTACTGTGTAATTTAATAATGACAAGCAGTCAGAGGAAACCAGGAGTCTCTGTAATTACACTTATTTGTTGTTTTATGGTGAACTTCTGTCTGGTGCTCCCAAATCTCAGAGAAATCAGGAGGAGGGAGACTCTGAGCTCATTAACAACATCCAGGGCCATCTGAGATGCACTGGCATACCAAGAAATCTTCACTGGAATGGCAGAGTAAGGATGACAACTGAAGCTCTGAAGTCTTCCATGGATTCTATGTCATATCTGCCAATCTAGAAGAGATTTCTGAATAACATTAGGTATGGCACCCTGGATACTAGAACTGTGTTTCTGCGTCTGTGTTAAGTTCCTAATTCACAGACTGTGACATGAAAATGTACTTGTCTGAATACCAATATCTAAATCCGGTGTGTTTGTGTGTCTCTTATAACTGATGGGGACTTTAATTAACTGCTGACATGTAGGCATCTTATTCTATTGAGATGCCCGTGGATATTCCATCTCACTTCCCACCAAAGGTCCTTTTGTCACACTTGGCAACACTAGGAGGATACACGTGCAAGCGAAACGATGGATTTATTGTTGAATGTTTTTCCCCCACACTTGCTGAAGACATTTTGTGAATGTATTTTCATGAAGAGGACTTTAGGACACCATATTAAAACAAGTTAGATGCCATCTACATTTTAACGGAAAATACGTGGAACATGCCTTGATATTCATCAATGTGACATACTATAATGTAATCTGAGATCTCTTTATTGGGCTTAGAAAGTGTTAAAACTTAAATGGAAGTGGAATCTAAACATATGAAAGAGCAGGGAGAGTGATACAGTTAGGCAGTTTCTGACTGTCAGAGCACTCAAAAAATACGATGCAGTATTCCTGAAAAGTTTTTGAGGCTTAAATTAGCTTTCACTAAAGCCAGGCTGAGTTGTCAGACGCATTCTTAGCAAGCATACAAAGTCTTTATGGGTATGGCAGCACTTGCAGGCCCTTCTAGAAGCAACAGCCACGAGCTGTCAGGGTTCTGAAGTCTCAATTTATATTCCAAATGATGTTGCTGGCTCTGTGTGTATGACACATACCAGGCTTTTCACCTTGCTGTGTTTGCTCTGCTCAGGGGGAGTTGCATTCAACAATATGTCTTTCCCAAGACAAGGCATTGCTTTCATTACCAGTTCTCACAGCATTAGAGCAGTACAGTCAAGAGTGTAATTGCTAGTCTGGAAAGAGAACCAGTGACACTGTTTTTAGCAGCAGTCACTGGGCAACACACATGAGCAAACCTGGAGATTCTTTAGGGAAAATTTCCCTTCAGTCAAACAAAAGGTTCTTCTACATGTCTGTAAAAAACTACACCCTTGACCTTTTCAAAATGTTGATAGACTCAACAATCTGTGAGCAAACATCTGAGATGTCTTGCTCATGCATGAGTACCTATGCATGCAGACTTTTGCTAATTGAGCTAGTATTTAAATAAAAATACATATTCTTAGACTTCAGAGAGGAAAACAACAGTTCATCCAATACTACCTGCATCTCCAGAACAAAAACTAGGATATGAACCTAAGGATTTGAACATTTAGTAGAAACTTCTGTAATAAAAAGAGACAAGGCTCTTCCTCAATTCCATAAGATAACTTTTTCTATGCCAGGTCAAGTTTCCTAGTAAAATCTGTTGTGCAGCAGCATTTTCTCTATTCCAAGACGTGACTGTCCTTCATATATAGATAATATAGTTTGCTGTCAGCAAGGAAATAAATCTGTAGCAGAGAAACACTGATCTGGTAATTGTGTCTGAAAAGAGAAGAGAGTTAGTGTAAAAATGAGACATGCTATAGATGTTTAGTATCTAACTTTGTCCTGGGAAAATAATTCATTCTTGTTGACCACATAAAAAGCTTGTTCCAAAAATGTATTTTTCACTTCCACAAATTGAGATTTTTATTATTTTTTCAACCCCTAGCATATTTACACATCAGAAACTGTCACTAACTGTTGCATTTGTTTCTGCACTATTTTAGATATGATGCAAAAATTCTCTGCCTCACATCCAGATTAATTAAAAGGACATGATACTTGTTGGGTTTTATTCTGGTTTCATAAATTATTTTGAATCTTGGACTGATAAGCAATTCACAGAGCTGTAGCAGCCAAGGAAAATAAATATCTGTATGCCTATAAGAATGTAAATTAACTCATTACTATGCCCACTTCTGACCTTTTCTGATGGCTGTATTCTTGCTAACAAAGGCTCTTTGCTATTCATGAAAGTGAAATTTAATGGTAGCTTAAGATTCTCTGGTGTATTTTAGATTACATTATGATAGACTCAGGTGACCAGCGAGGGTTCCAGCTTGAACAGCAAATACTGATGGCATTCATGACTTTGAATAGCTATCCTTTTTCTAATTATTTGTGAAGATTTGAATATTGTTGAAAATTTGTTGCTTAAGCAGGCTAGGTCAGTGAAACTTCATGAATTGCACAAAAAATGCTCCTATGTTTAAAAAGCTGAATATTGATAGTACCTGTTCTCACAGTCATTCAAGATTTTGTATCAGCTGTATAAACATAGAAACAGAAACATAGAATCATAAAAAAGTTTAGATGGAAAATACCTTAAGATCATCAAGGCCAACTATTAACTCAGCACTGCAAAGTCCATCACTAAACCATGTCCTGAAGTACCACACTTACACATCTTCTAAATACCTCCAGGGATAGTGACTCAATCAAATCCCTGGGCAGCATGTTCCACTGCTTGGCAATCCTTTAGGTGGAGAAATTTTTCCAAATATACAATCTAAACATCCCCTGTGCAACTTTAGGCCATTTTCTCTTGTCATATCTCTTGTTACTTTGGAAAGAGATCAACCCCCACCGCACCGTACCATTTTGGGTATCTACATACCCAAAATATGTAGAGCAAAAAGGTCCCCCTGAGCCTCCTGTCTCCAGGTTAAACACCCCCAGCTCCCTCAGCTGCTCCTCGTCAGACTTGTGCTTCAGACCCTTCACTGGCCCTGTGCAAGCCCTTCTCTGGACCCATTCCAGCACCTCAATGTCTTTCTTGTCCTAAGAGGCCCAAAACTGATTGAAGGTGTGGCCTCACCATTGCTGAGTACAGGGGAATGATCACTGCCGTGGGCCTGCTGGCCACAGTATTGCTGATACAAGTCAGGATGCTAGCAATTGTAAGATTTCTCCCAGCTGCTTATAGAATATTTCATGAGCCTTTTCATCTTGGCTGGGTTGTCTACAAAAGATTCCCACCATGTTGTCTGTCTAGTTGGCCTTTCCCCTGATTCTTAAACATCCAACTGTGTCATCACATCACTAAGCTCCAGACAGTCCAGACAGCCCCTAACATACAGAGCTGCCCCACCACCTCTCCTTCCTTGCCTGTCTCTTCTGAAGAGTTTATAGTCATCCATTAATGGATGTCCAGCCATGGGAGTCATCCCACCCCATTTCTGTGGTGGCAACTATATCATATCACTATTTCCTGTGGTACCAAGGACTGTGCTTCAGTTCTTCCTGTTTGTTGCCTGTGGTGTGTGCAGTGGTGTAGACATTCTTCAGCTGGGCTGTTGATCCTGCCACCTTTTTAGGGGGAGAAGCCCTAATTCATGTGTGACCAATGTCAGCTGCTTCCATGGTTTCTAGCACATGAATAACCCTCATGCCTCCACTGCTGCATGGATCCATCCCCTACCTCCACTGAGACAGCAGACCAGAGGACACTGCTAGCACACTGTCCCTCAGTGACATGCAGCCCCCAGGGTTACCTCTAGCAAGCCTGATTTTATCCCTTACCCCTTTCAAATCCAGTTTAAATCTCTTTCAATGAGTCCTGCTAACTCCTGCGCATAGATTCCCCACTAAGAGACAGCTGTACCCTATCTGTTCCCTGAGGTCCTGGTGTTCTCTAAACTAACCCATGATCAAAAAAAACCAAAACCCACATTTGTGCTGGTGGCACCAGGTACAGAACCAAGGATTGATCTGCTGGTTCTTCCTGTTTCTTCTTCTTTCCTGTTTCTTCTTCTTCATAATCTTCTGCAACTGTAAAAATAGAGGAGAACACTACCTGTGCTTCTGATCCCTTAACCACTCATCCCAAGGCCCTGAAGTCTGTTTTTATTTCCCTCTAACCTCTTGTTGCAACTTCATCACTGACTACCTGAGAAATTAATAATAGGGCTGTGTCAGGGTAGGAAGCTTTTTCTTCATATCTTTAACCAGGGCTGCAGGGAGGCAACAGACTTCCACAAGTGGGTCTGGGCTGCATATTGGGCCTTCTGTTCCCTTCAGAAGGGAGTTTCTAATAGCCTTGAGCCAAAGTCATGGGCTCAGTCTCTGGATGGGCCATTCACTTAGAGTTGGGCTCAATGATCCTTGTGTGTCTGTTCCAACTCAGAATATTCTGATTCCAGTAGTCTGATCCTCTTACACCCCCCTGATTCCTCAGCCTACTCACTTCCTCCCAGAGGTGTCACTGAGCACAGGAGCTCCTCACTGTGCCAGCAGTCCTGGCACAAGGGCACTGCAAATCCTGGCACCGGGGTGCCAGCATGTTCCCACTGGAGCTCCACCTGGGCAGCTGTCTCCCTCATACTGGGTGCAGAGTTAGAGAGGCCTGAAGTTAATGAGTATTTGTCTTTCTTCCTGTAGCTGGCAAGGTTTCAACACCATTCCTGTGTGCCCTTCTGTGCCAGCTGCCACCAGGCTGTCACATCATGCCCTTGGTGCCACACCAAGGCTTGGACTCATGATGCCCAAAGTCATCTGGAGCAGAGATAAGCCAGACAGGGTGGTATCCCAGTGGGGTAAAGACCTAGCTGACCTTCGTTTGAGCATTCCCTGCTTTTTGCCCATACCTTCCTAGGCTGTCTGTAGGCAGGAATGTATTCATTCTTTGGGATCACATTTCATAGGTGGAGTAGGCCAAAGAGTGAAAAACAGCGATGATTTAAAGCACTAATTCTGTTGCAGTTTCACTTGGGTTGAGATCAGGAACAGTTGACTAGTGGAGCATAAAGCCAAATGCCAGCACAAGCAACTACTGAGAATCAGTTTGTACCATTGTGAGTCTTTTATCAGGAAAAACTGGGTTAATAACATCTGGGTGTATGTATATAGCCATAAAGAAGACAGATATATTTCTCAGTTTTATTAATGTGAACCTGCATTTGATACAACTGATGACTGTAACCAGCCTTCATCTCACACAGTGCTCTATCAGTTACTTGCCATGCTGCTTGTATGGAGCCTGCTGCCAGGGAAAAGGCACTGGCTCTACACATATGGAATGGTGTGGCCTGGTCAAAGGCAGTGGGTCTTTCATCTCACTCTGATGTGGGATGTGTTGATTTTTGACCCATTGCATCAGGTGCCATCCCAGCTAAAGACCAAATGGATCCTCCACAGCATGGCACCATCACTCTGAAGGACAGCTGACAGCAGGAGTAGCTAACTATGCTTGAAGAGCTAGAGCTCGCAGTCTTCTTACACCTACTCTTTATCTCAAGGTAAATCAACTTTCTGTTGTTGCTAGAGTAAGAGCTCAATATTCAGAGCTATTTCAAAAAGATGGACATTTGAAAAAATATTATATAATGATTGATTTTATTAGAAATGGAACTACTAATTACTATTCCCTATACATCATCTGATACTTTAAATATTACATGATCAACTGAAACTTTTTATCACCTTCTTGTTTTCATAAGTACTATTTCCATTTATTTCCATTTATTGTCTCCTTTTGGATTTTGTTTACTAAACTGTATAAATTAATTGAATGTACTACTACTCACTGATCATACTTCTTTTCCTTAAAAGGGGAAAATATTTGAAGAATCATTGAATTAATGGTATATATTTGTTCTATATACACACCAAAAATTACCTCTCCCACAAGTATTTTCAGAATTTTAGCTGTAGGATATTTTAAATCTTAAGGAATCAACTCAATGATGGCATTAGTTCTGTGGACCCAATCTGACCACAGCTAACATAGCTCAACAAAAGGTAAACATACAGAGAGAGAAACCAGGTGTAATGTGAGTTGTAAGTAACAGTTCTCTGAACCCTGCTAAAGGTGAACACCCCACTCTGAACTCTCCGTGTTCTCACCTGTCACATCCATTTGAAGTTAATGAGTATTTGGAAATCAGGCCCTTGTAGACAACTGATGGACATCTCGGGGATTCCAGTGAGAGAAAGAAAAAAGCACAGAAAATAAATCTAGTGTTACAGCAAATTTATCCAGTAACTTTTCTGGAAGGAAGACTTTTGCTTGAAGTGTTGTCACATGGATGTTGATAAGATGCCCATGGAGCCAGTTAATGCTCTGGGAGTGCTCATCAGCCATCTGTTCAGTGACTTCCAAGCATCTAGGAAGGAGAAAGGTCTGTTCAGTGCTTAAGACAGCTTTGCTCAGGAATCCATATGCAACAAGGATATTAAAGCACCAAAAATCTCCCAAGAAGCCCAGTGAGAGCTAGTGGGCTTTCACCCATTAAAAGGGGAAGTGTGACAAGTGATGTGGAGGGATGTTGACTTACCCTGAGCGTTGCTTTAGATTAACAGGGTTTGTGTTTGATGCTGTTGAGTTCCTCCCTGCAGCCCATGTCGTCACTGCAGAAATCAAACTGTACCCAGGCTTCAGTTTAATTATCCCTACACATCTGCCATGAGGTGAACATCGTTAAAAGCCCTGTGACTTAGTAATGGCTGTGTTACTTACGATTCTACGAGGTGTGAAGAACTTTTCCAGGAAACAATGCAAAATAGTGGGAATAATGAAGATGGAAATGAAGCAAAAATCAAACCCATGGGAGCAGACTAATAACCAAGGGCTGGTTTTGTACTGCTGACATTCTGGAATTTGCCAAATTCATTATTTTTACTGGGAAGAAAAAAAAAAAANTCAGAACTCTGTCTTGCAAATGGCTCTAAGTCCTGCCTGATATCTAAGTCCTGCCTGATAACCTGCTTTTAGAAAACTGAACTTTTCAGCAGTAAATCCTTGCTGAAGTGTAAGGCACGTGATATTTGTAAGAATATTTTACAACAAAAGCATACTTAAACTTGGCTATAAGAAGGAGTAAATACAATGAGTGTGATGTGATTTGTCTTTTGTTACAGGATATCTTCATCAAAAAGGAGAAGTACAGTAAAGTGAAACTGGAATTTGCCTTGATCTGGGAAAAAAAAATAGCCTTTTCTTCCTGCTACATTTGAATCTAAACTCTCTTTTCAGTTAACAGTGTTTTTTAGTTAAGTTACAACATAGAAACCATCACAGCTCTGATTTCCAGGGAAGCTCATTTTGGAAGGTGGTAAATACAACTTAAAAAGCAACCTTAAAAGGAATTTTTGTAACACTGTTTTATGAGAAAATGTAACTCTGATTTTTAGAAAACATGTGGTTCTTACTGTACCTGAGCTTATTTTTTTGAAATTAAACAATTAAAATGTTCATATGTGTTGGCCACCAGCTGCTGTACCTTATTACAGTTTAAACAGCCAGCCTGGAATAAGAAATCATTATATTCGCAAAACTAATTTTGCAGAAGCATATGAGGTTATGTATTTTCATTGTTGCAGTATTTTCCTGCTAGCACCTGGCTGAATGGTGGTGGTTGCTCTTTAACAAAAGCCAGTAACCCCACTCTCCTTTCCAAAACTGATGCAGACCTGTACTGGCTGTCTTTACAAGGAGTGTTAATAAAAAAGATACAGGAATCCTCAAGAAATGGGCTACAGCTTGTGTGGTGAGGTTACCATGAGAAGGGGTGGCTCAGGCACATGGGTGAGCCAAAAGCCACTCATGGTAAGAGAAGGCTGCATGAAGTATTTTGAGGTGGATCTTTGTTATTTCAAATTTTAAACATGTATGTGGATATGGAGGTGAGGGATGTTCATATGTGAATGTATATAATATTTTTCAACTACTCAAGTTTTTATGAAGACACCACAAGTTGGACAGCGGGGGTCTGGGAGTTTGGGGAGGGAGAAGAAGAAACCTGGAAGTGGAATGAGGTTGTAAGAGCTTATCAAGTGTATTTTTCTAGTTGGATGTGAGCTGATCAGAAGGTTGGGCAGTATTAGTATTTTATTAGTACTCAAAAGCAGTTGAAAGCTGCATTTGTTGGAGAACAGATTTCAGCCCTGTTGATAAATCAGTATCTGTGTTTGAACTGATGCCAGTCTGCTGGCAGCTGTCATTTGGGTGGGATCCCACCCTCCCTCGTGGGGAACACTCACATGGCATCTAAGGAGCACCAGAAAGTCAAGGGAAAATGTGGGGTGAAGTGTGGTCAAACTAAATGAAAGTCCACTTCTTCTCATTGCCTGCTGTAGGTGTGGCTACAGACAGCCAACACTGCTGAGTGGACACTCAAAATACATTATTATGTATATTCTTCTGGTAAGATTTTAAGCCTCAGTTTTCTACATGTAGAGGATTTGTTTCTGTACTCATGCAGAGTACTATTTAAAAGTGAAAATTAGAAGGAGTGGTGCAGCATGCCCAAGAAAGTGCATTTTGCTTTTATGTCTCTTCATCTGAAGTTTCTTTTACTCTTGAGGTGAGCTACATATGCAATATTCTCTTCAATTCTTGAATTTGCAGCATTTGTTGTGTGTGTTTAAATACTGGTGATAATTCTGGATGTTTGGTACACAACAATTATCCATGATCTGTCTCATATTGAATAACTGATAATGCTATTTATTCTATAAAAGTCAGTTTTGTTTAGGTTGGGAAAAGGATGTTTTGTGCAGCTGTGAGTGTAGATCTTATGTGAGACAATATTAAAATTGTCAAGAAATAAGTAAAAGATATAATGTAAAGTTCCTTTATGGAACTAGGCCTTCATCCCTTTAGCTTAGCACCTAGTCTTTGACAGAGGTGAGAGATTATCTCATCTTACATGTGGTCAAGGTGTAACAGATGAAATTAAATCAGAAGAATGGACTTTACTATTAGTCCCAAGGTTTGTTACCTTTAGAGATTGTTGCTTCTACAGCATCCTTTTGTACATATATGGATCTCCTTTTTTTTTTTCTTTTTTTTTTTTTTTTCATTTCCTTTGGATCTTTTACTTCTCTGGCATCCTGTATCTGTTTCTTTTCTTAACATAATTTCATGCCATATGAATAAATACTGCCTTTTTTTTTTTTTTTTGAGTGTAGATGTTGTCAATTGTATGTTGCAGTCTGTGCCCATAACCTCCAAGCTAAATATAAGTTTATATTCTCTTTGTTTAAATGAATAATTAAATTTGTTTTAATTGAGAGGCTTTTTATAAAACAATCTTGACTTGATGTATATGTCATTGTTTATTTGATTTTTAAACAAAAGTCATATTATATTTTTAATTGATAGTAGAATTTTTATATCTCCAGCATAACTTATTTTTAGGTGGAGACAGTAAATAAATAGGAAAAAAGACCTTTCAGTTTAATCAGGAGTAATTTTTGATGACAGTAAGTTATGGGAGGTGCACCAGTATCAATGGGTAAGGAGTGTTACCTCTACCAATATTTTCTGAACAACAAATCAGGGTAGTAAGTTGATTTGAGCAAGTCTCTAGTCTTATCTTTACCTCAGAGTGGAAAAGTACTTTTTAGTTTTCACTCTTATTAACAGTACAGAAGCATAGTGGGTAATAAAAAGGTAGCCATCTGCCATCCAATAACTTATTAAATAACTTTCTGCTACAGAATCTTTAATACTGAAAGGGATGTACAAGCCAGATCTGTCAAGGATGCCTGTTATCTCAGCTTGGGTTAGCAGATGGAAAGAAATCTGTCCACTTGTTAATAAAGCAGTTTTTATCTAGGCACTGTGGAGTCAATAAACATAAACCTTTCCAGGATTACTTTTTTCAATAGACTTTTTTTTAAAAAGCACATCAGCATTACTAAATAGCCAGTGTTTCACTACAAATGGTTCAACTGCTTTTACAGTGCGAGATATTTCAGTCAAAATTAATTAGGTATCAGGGCAGAAAAGATTTCCGCATCATCACAGAATTCTACAAACCTTAAATATGTGTGCAAATATAATTCCTGTTGTGATTTGTCTGTAGAAAGATACTATGCTAATGCTGTCATAATTTTAATTTTCATTTTAGACTGACTTTCGAAAAAGAAATAATGAAGTCAGTACTACTCTTCCAGCTGAATCCTTTTTTTGAATGAAAGAACAGCCCTGCTATTAGACACCTCTCTTGAAGCTCCATTTCTGTTTCTGGCAAAACAAATGCAGTCTTTGTTATTAGCTTTTAATCTTACCTAGGAAAGTCCACTGACTTTTTTTTACCTGCCATTAAACTGAGAATGAAAGCTAGTATTTTTAAAAAATGTGACCTGATACCCTTTGTAAGGCTTTTTTAAATTTAATACTTTGTAAAGGTTTTTAATATTGTACTGCATAAGATAGGAACAGTGTTTTCGATGAGTGTTTCAAATTATTTCCTTTTATGAAAAAGACATATCTGGAGTTTTAAACATTTGTAAGGTACAAGAGTTGAAATTTAGGAAAGTCACTGAAGCAAGTCATCAATCAGCCAATAACTAAGGAAAAGGAGATAACTACTTGTGTAAAAGAGGTAGTCATGCATTACTTCTTTCTAACTAAGGCTGAAAACCGGGACAGTATCAAAAAAAGCAATCCTCTTGAGACTTGGCCATCTTATCTAGACTGATGAAACAGTAATTTTTATTCAGGCTTTTCTTCTAAAAAAATCTCTTGTATTATTAGGTTTTGTTGATGGGATGTTCTGAATGCTTCTTCCTAAAGGTGCGACTACATTTGACACATCAATACCAGGTCATTTGGTGTCTTATCCAATGTCCACCAAGACATTTGGAAGTCCTTTTGATTAGTTCTTTTAATTTCAACCTAATCCCATGCTGTTTGTAATTTATGGCAATGATCTCAATAGCTCCACTTGCATATATATATGTATATGTATATGTATATGTATATGTATATGTATATGTATATGTATATGTATATGTATATGTATATGTATATGTATATGTATATGTATATGTATATATATTTCTCTTTTTTCTTAGAAATTATCCCTCGTGTTTTGTGTTTTCACCCCTTGTGTGTAGAGAATTTTCATACCTATCAGTATTATCTGCAGACCTGAATGAGAATGGGAGCGTAGACACCACTTAGCCTCCATTCTTTATGCATCAGAAAAAGCTGCTAACATTATTTTTTGTTTATTTCAGGTTTCTTTTCTCCATGGAAAACTCCAAAGCCTGTAAGTTCCCTTTCAAAATTGTACACATTGAGTTCATAAGATGACTATCGTGCAAAACAAATTTCTGTAGACTTTCCTCTCCCCATCCTGTCCCCAGCTCATGAGACCCCTCTCAGCAGTGCCCCAGCTCCAAGTGACACAGCACCAGGGGTGGCCTCCCTGATAAGCTCTGAAGGTCTGTTGACCTGGAGTCTGCCAGAAGTGGTCTGGAAAAAGGAAAACCCTCATGTTAAGATGGGTGACAAGAACCAGAAATGTGGTGGCCTAACAATAAGAGGTCTGGAGGAAAAGGCAGCAGAAATGAGTCCAGTCTAGACTTCTAGTTGGCAAATCCTTTGAAATTAACAATATATGCACTTTTTCTGGTTTACAAGTGGCTTGAGTTTAACATCCTCAAAGAGATCATTATTCTTCCTTGCACTAGGAGATCTAGAGCTGCAAATAGTCACACTTCAAATAAGAGCTTGGGCTAGATAACTGACTGAGGTGCCTTTTAATCAACTTTTCTGTGTTTCTACAATTTTGACAGTAAAACCCAAGGTGTAAAGACTTCCCACTGTAAGACTGCAAGCAATGACTGTGTTTATTCTGTTGACACCACATTATATAGTTTTTTGAATTTGTGACAACATTCACAGTATAAAAAGAATTCGTAGGCTACTATTTTTGGTTGTCTAGTTTGTTTTATTGTTGTAGGGGGTTGTTTGTTTTTTAGTTTGGTTTTTTCCTTTGGTTTTTGGGCGTTTTTTGGCTTTTTTTAATGATATTTTACAGACTTTAGAGCAATTCTTAATTCTCCACAAGGGTGTATAGAGGAAAATACGTCCTGAAGACTTCTAGGAGCAATAGGAATAAGAATAGCAATACCTTTTAAAGGACTTAGAGCCTTCTTACTGGGGAGCAGGCAGGGGAAGTACATTAAATCTGAACAACTTTACTTACTCTGATATTGGAACATGGCATACTTAAATTTTGCCAAAATAATTTTTGTACCCTGTCAAGTGCAAATAGCAATTAATCAGCTGATGCAACTTCATCAGACTGCTTCAGCTTAGGGTGGTTTTGCTGTAAAAGGATAGAGTCTGTATACAATCTATTGGAATAAGTATTGCATAAGTTGCTTTTTCCATCTATGTAGCAGGGCATTTGTGAAAATAAATCAGATTATTAAAGGCTGGCTTGCTCTTACCAGTTTGACTCCTGAATGGCTGGGGTGTTCAATTTTTAATCTCGGATAAAAATTGAGGGAATAGATAACTTGGTGCTCACTTGTTAAAGATCCACATTTGAAGACCTCCTCCTGTCCATACTTAGCCTTTCCATGTAGACATCAAATATATAAATATCAGCGTATTTATTGTTGATGATTTTCTGCAGCATTTTGGTATATAAACAGCATGGTAGTTCATGCTCAAGTAGCACTTGCCAATAATCGGAATCTAGAAAAACAGAGTTGATGCAGTTTTTCATGCAATGGTGTAAGGAAACCAAGGCTTGTAGAATAATATAACACCATTGTGTGCTGTACCTTCAGACAGGCTGACTGCTCACAGCTACTCTAATTTGGAGTGATGTCAGCAAGAGATTTCACTAATGATTAACCAAGTTAAGGTAGTGTGAATTCCTCTGTATGTCACCACTTTTGACTAGAGAAATACTCAGACATAAATTTCTCGTGTCCAAGGCCTGAAGATAAGATTGAAACCAAGTGCCTGCAGCACTGTCTGCAGATAGTCTGAAGCAGTAAGGCCAACAGAGGAGGTTTAGAAAGCTCTCCAACACCTAAGCAAAGGAAAACAAAGTAACCTGGATATTTCCAGTGCTTCCTATGTATATCATGCATACATTATATATGCATATCTGTGGATATTCTCAGTTCAGTCAAAGAAAGAACAGAGATAACTGGCCTGGGAAACTTAGAAGAAAGGAATTCTAAACTATTGTTATCGCTTCTTTGTAGCTATTTTTTATAATAGTTGTCCTTCAAAGAGTGTTGTTCTTGGTTCACCAATGGGATGAGAGGTGCTTTCTCTAAGACCAATCAGGTCTCACTTCAGCGAGTCTTGTTATAAAAAGGTGCAGAATTTCTATTAAACCCCTTTTTGCCTTTTTGCCTTCTGATGGATCAGAGTCTTTCATTCTTGTTCCTGGCTCAACAGCACTTATATCATGTATAATGTTAGTGCAAAATGACCATGAGCAATGTCACCAAGCCATTGCCCCAGTTTGGATTTGGTGCCCTGTACTCACTGCTGTGCTTACTTACTTTCAAGAATGCCTTCTTTTCTGAAGTAGCATTATGGTAACTTCCATCACTGAACACTAGGTGACTGTTTCATTAGTTTATATGGGTTTGGGAGATACAATTCCCCTTCTGTTTATCTGCTTATTTAGCTGGTTGAACTGCACATTTGAAGATTTAGAGCTAACCAGCAAGCAAGAATTAGACTTATGGGACCCAGTAGGGTTTTGCCAATTGATCTCCAGTTTCCTGTCCTTTCTCCAGGGTAAAGTTTGCTCATCAAAGATAATTATATTTTCCTTTCTTTTTTTAAATCTTTCTTTAAGTGCTTTAATTTTGTCCAGTTTCACATTTTGAAAGAGGTAAGTGATCTATTTCCCCAGCACTTTCCAAGAAAATAGGAATTTTTCACTTCTAGACAGACATGGCCCTGCATGTCTTTCATCTTCATAATGGTAGGATAGATATCTTGGTTTCACTGGCTTGTGCTCTTTTAGATTCCTGAGGGAAGGTAAAGCCAATACATATTTTTCTGGTGATTTCCTTTATCCTAAGGAGCTTGAAATGAGCTTATTTCTTCTTTCCTATTTAGACATAGGGGTCATAATCAGGTGTGTTTCTATAGACCTTTGATTTTACACTTCCTAATGCAATTATATACTGTATATGTGTTTATAGCTACTGGAGGTAATTTCTTTAAGGCTGTCAGAAGTAGTACTGTGCTATTCATGTGACTTACCACATAGGCTAATTTACCCAAAGGGCAATTATTTGCAGAGGATAAATTTATCTTGGTGTAAGGGGTACCTGAAGGTATCCAAGGTTAAATTCCTATATCTAAGCTATTTCAATGGCAACTCAAGTATTTCATATGCCACTGTATTGCACAGAATGTACATACTTAGAGTTTTGAATGAACCAGCCCTACTTACTGCTGAAATTCTGACAGAAACACAGCTTGAATTATAATAATGCTTTGTAAAAGAATGAGGTCCTTGACAACTAAAAATGGCCAAAATCTATAATCCATTTGTTCTTTAGTATGAGCCTAAGGCCAGTTCACCTGAGATATGCAGCAACATAGTTATTCAGCATATTCACCAGGAGGACACTAAAACATCTCTAGTCCACACATACTTGGTGTGACAAAAACCTAATGGAGTTAATAATCAGAACAGAGAGTAGAGCCTACCTACTGACCCAGATACCTTCTGAAGCCAAGGAACTAAAGACAAACAATGGTCACAGAATTTGTAAGCAAGCTCACTGTAAACCTGCAATCATCTTTGATAAAGCTTCGCTGATACAACAATACAAGTGAGTGGGATTTAATTACAGATCAGTTTGTTTCCAAGAGGCATTTTTTGTGTAGTTACCATTGTTGGGTTATGTGTGAGAACACACTGTTCTGGAGGCTTTACCACCCTTGTCCTCAGGAGGGGTTATAGGAATAGCTAAGTACTCATTTCCTGGGATAAACATTTGTGTTTTGTTTAATTTAGCCTCTTCAAAGAAATTTGCTAATGCAATTTGATTGGTAGCCAACATCTTCAAAAAATAAAAAAAGCAGATCCTCAAGCCTTCTTTTGCACAGTCTATCATATCTTCAAGCTTGATGAACATGTAAGACTGCTAAAGACAGTCTTGAAAATTGTGTGAACTGAGGTGTCTTTCATGCATAGACAGTAGGCTGCTGTAGGCTTCTTTCCTGTAAATGGCCTGGAAGAGTTGAAAGCCTTATCCTGTGCTTAGAAACTTGGTTGCATAACGCCACTTTATTGAGTTTTTTTGAGCAATAGATGCTTGAATATGTGCTGTAATAATTTCCTCTTTGGTTTTGATTTGTTTTGATTTTCCTTTGGATTTGATTTTGTTTTTTTAAATCTTCAGTTGGAGCTGTAAATTCTGCTCCCAGTTACAGTTATCTAGTTCTCCCTGGGCAGCTGTTTTTTTCATGTATTCTCAGAAGATACAGTGTTAAGGTATTATTCACTTGCTGCACAGTCTGTCCCTTCTTTGTTAAGCACTACCTTCACGTATGTTCTGCCTTTTGATGAATCTGATAATTGTGTCTTTACAAAACCACAGATTCCACCTTTAGCCAATAATTTCCAGTAGCTCAGCACATTCTGTGAGAGGCACTCCACACGCTTCAGAGGTAATGCTGGGCCTAATCTAACCTGAGAAAGGTCACATCTTGCCATGAGCAACAAATTAAGTAAATTTAGCCAAGTCATTTTATACACAGCACAATACACAACTTTCATTTCAAAAGGCAGCAAACAGATTTACTAATTTTACAAAACACATCCCCAACAGAAATCACTGTCTTTGGTCTCATTGTAGAAGCCACAGTTTTTGCAAAACTTCAGTTTATTCTCTGTATGTTTTTATTCCAGATGATGGAACGATGGGAGAATCAAGGCAGCCCTCAAACAAGTGTGTCTGCTCCAGCTATGCCACAGAATATTCCCTATCCACCCACTCTTCACAGGAGTTCATTTCCTGATTCAACAGAGGCCTTTGACCCACGAAAACCTGACCCGTATGAGCTGTATGAGAAATCAAGAGCTATTTATGAAAGTAGGCGTAAGTGAAAGCTCTCTTGACCCTGCTGGCCATTTAGTATTTAAAATTTTACCTATGAATGTGTCACTGTTGACATAATTTCCTGTAATTATCTTGTGCAATTTAAAGAAAGAAACTACATTTCTTTCCAGTAAATAGAGGCTATTGTAAATGTTTCAAAAAATGTACACTTACATATTTTCTTAGATCTTATCTAGATTCTTATATTTGACTTTTATAGGTGTTTTTCACTTATATTTTTGATCTCCCCATTTTGACTAAGTCCTTGGTGAAGCAGAGTATATGTCTGACCACATTTTACTGTGGCTTTTTTTCTTCATAGTCAACCAATAGGAAGATGTGAATTTATCAATGAAAAAAAGAGTTTCAACTACTTTCACTTCAAAGCAATATTTTTAAAGAAATTTCAAATGTATTTGTTTTTATAGAAACGTCTTTGACAAGTTTTCACATTGTCTTTGGTAGTTAGAAAGTAACCCATAGTATAAAGTACTATTTGAAGACCTATACAAAACAGTACTCAACCATCAAGATGCTCATCTTGATTTAATTTCTCATGGTTTTGGGAATATATCCCATATTTTTAAAATGCCCTTAAGAATAAAAGGGCTTAGATTATTTTACTGCTTTTGTAAAGAACATTTTAGCTACAAATATTGTTCTAAATTTTCTGCAGCCTTTGCACTTATTAAGATAAATTCTTTTTTAAAATTTACTTTTTTACTGAAAGCTTCCTCACCACTGCTGTTACTTGCACATGCCACCTTTCAATTAATTTTGTAAAATACTTGAGCCTATAGACCAAAATATGCTATAAATTACATATAAAATATTGGAGCTGATTCAGACCAGTCCATTAATATTAGTTGGGCCCAGAGACCTGGAATGTTCACATTTCTTCAGCATGCAAAGTGGTAGTCTGAAAGAAATACATTATTGTCCCCAGCACTGGGTTCATACCATTCTTACTTGCCTTGCCTATACATCAATTACAGCATCAACATCTCCCCTTTGGCTTTGGTATTCCCAGTCCCCACAAGAAGGGGTGTGCTGGAGGAACACCAGAGTTTGTTTTACATCAACTCCAAGATCTAGTCCCAAAGCTGCATGTCATGTTCCTCAGTTCTTTGCCACTGTGGCCAGTGCCACCATCTTCTGCCACACTGATCCTGTTAGTGGAACACTTTTCAATAGAGATTGTCACCCTAAAACTCACTTTCCATAATACAGACTTTTTTTTTTTTTGAGGGGGACAGTTGTTGATGTTTATTTATGTACCTAAATAAATTTCTGGCTTTTTTGAGGAATACCAGGTATCTTACTCACCCTAAATATGGATTTGAGAAATTACTTAGACCCCTGTAAAAAAGTATTTAATCTTCAATTATAAACTGTTAGGCATAGAAACTAAACTTTCCAGTATATTTACAAACACCATGTAGTCCATGTTGGCTGGTAATCCCAAGACAATGTAAAAAGGGTACTATAATTTTTGAAATTTTAAAACTCATTGAAGTATGGATCAAGATACTGTGTGGAGTAGGCCAAATAGGATTGAAGAAGTAGGACTAGTTTTGAGCAAAGATTGGAAATAGTTTTCAGGCATCTCTCCTCTTTCACTGTCTCTTGTGCATTAAGGGCTAGACTAATATATAAATAAAAACATTTGCTTGAACTGCAGTGTTATCCCCAAAGTGATAGAATTTGGTATATGATAAATTAACAGGAAAATAATCCATTCCATAGTTAGAAATTATTTTATCTAGTTCAGCACCTCTACTGAAAAAACTCTTGGCTTTGTATAGAGCTCTAACAAACAGAAAGCCCTTTTCAAATAATCATTTCCCATATCAATAGCTTTTAGAAGTGATGTAGTTTAATAAAAATTTTTCCACTCAAATCAGAACCCTATTCTGTAATTAGAGTCATCAGGCCAAGAGTGCAGGCTTCCTGCATTGAAACAAATAACTCTGAGAAGATTAGGAAAATATTATAAATGCCATATGGATATATGACATATGTATTTTTATGGCATTTTCTTTCATGCTGATCCCCAATATATGTTTGATCGGTGTGTGCCCTTCATAAAACTCTGGGAATATAGATCTGATGTCAAATACAAAGATTCACTTACCCCCCAGAAGACATATTACACCATTCAAGATTCATGAGTACTTTCTTCAAGTTTTCTGAGCACTTCTTTGACCAACATGAACTCTTATCTTTTACTCATATGATCTACTGTGTTCAGGAGTATATGGAGTATATGCTTTACCATAAGAAGAGAATCTAACATCTGGGTTGGAGTTAGGCTAAAGCCTGTGTTTTAATGGTATAATTGCAATTTAGTTCTGTCCAAAAGGCAAATGGAAACTGTATGTGAGATGTTTTAGCCAGCTGCCTAGAAAAAAAAATTTAAATACTGAATCTGCTAGGCCAAAACAAGAAAGTGATAGATGAAAAGCAAGACTGCAGTAACCTTATCCTAGATTTCCAGCAGTGTCCCATCTTCCAGCTAATCCTGGAAACTTAAATTTCTTATCTTCTTTCTCCACTCCCCCCTCAACATTTGCTCTAAGATTCCACAGTTCCCAACCAGATCTTGCCTGCATTCATTCATATCCTTTATTTATAAATAGCTGCCTCCAAAGATCCCTATTCTCCCTGACATTTTTGCTTCATGAATGCCATAAGCACACATTTTAGCAAATTCACTTTGCCAAGCCTTAGCACCACATAGTTGTCCTGTTTCCTGAAGATGGAAACAACAGGAAGGAAATCCATTACTGAGTCAAGTAATTGTCATCTAATTTGAGTATATAGGAGGGAGAGTTTCAGGACTGTTTCCTACCATATGGCAGTGTCAGGTTGGTTATCTTTGGGAACAACATACCCTAAAAGTGCACAGGAAAAGTTCAGCTACTTGGTTTTTTTAAGTACTTTTTATCTCAAAGCAAGTTTGTCTTATCTCCTAGCAAGACCTTCTTTTCATCTTCATCTTCTAAAAATAGCGCAGAGAAGTGAACAATCATGACCTGGAAAAATCAAAAAGAAAGAGATAGTGCAAAATTTTTGTTTCTCTCACTGTGAGACTGTTACTAAACAGCTCATTTTTGTACTTCTGTAGCTCTGAATTTCTACAGAGCCTTTTATCATAGTGTTTCCCCACAGTCAGCAATCTCTAGGGCCTCATAAAAACCTCCTGCTTCCCAATCAAAGAGGGAGTGAAGCAAGTTATGAAAAACAGGGCAGTTCTGTGAGGAGCACAAGCAACATGACTCGAAGCAGAGCAAGAACAAGACCAATGTGCTGCCTCTAACTCATGCCTACCTAATGATAGCCAGAACAGGGAGGCAAGGAGGAAGTCTCAATGAAAAAGTATGATTTTCATTCTATGGGAATGTTCTTCCACCTAAGGAACATGAAGAACATCCAAGACCCTGTGTGATGGGAAGATTTCAGTTTGTAATGATTACATATGAATTACAAAGCACTACCACCTCTCCTTGGGAAATAGTTTCATAGAGGCAATCAAATGATGCATTAGTACAAAAACAGAGTGCAACTCCATTTTGGAAGTCATGGTACCTTTGAAAATTGTTTATGGAACCTTTGAAAATTGTAAAACATGAGTTAGCTGTTACCTGCCAGCTCTTCCCTCTCAGCTGTCACCAGCCTCTGCTGTCACCTATCACCTATGCTCGAAGCTCCAAGTAGACAAAAAAAGGAGCATGAGGGGTTTCCAAATGCTGAGGAGCACTACCACATCATCTAAAACTAAAAGCAAAATATGGGAAATTGGTTTATGCTTTCTTTCTGTACTTTGTCTCTCTGGGTTTTGCGGGTTTTTTGGCTTTTTTGGTTTGGGTTTTGGGTTGTTTTGTTTTTTTTACTCTCTTTCCCCCTCTCTTCTAATTTCTTCTCCATGGTGAAGAATACCTACCTAACTTTCTGCTGTGACATAATTTTCTCTGCTGAATACTTTTTCATTTTTTCTGTCCTACTATCAATTCAAAGCAAAACATTTAACTCTTTTCTCCTTATGAAAATTGTTAGATTGTAAGTGACAGTGTTACTCTCCTGATAACCAGGTTAGGTACAGAAGGTGGAAATGGAACATCAGATCCGGAATTTCCTATTAATGAAAAAATTACTACTTCATATGCACCAGATTGTTACAGCTGTAACTGGAGCCTTGGAGTTATCATTAGGAGACCTCATTCACCTGAATTTTAAATTTTTGCTTGTATAAATTCTCCTTATGCTGTCTTCTATTCTATATTGTAGATTCACAGTTTATAAAAAACTTTGTTCAAACAGACTAATGTCTGTCTGTTTAGGCAGACATATACCTGCCAAGAGTCACAAAGCTGTTGGGAATCCTAATGCCATAATATTTCTCTAGTTATAATAGAAATTTGAGGTTATATTCCTCTAAAGAAAGAGGTAAAATAAAACATTTTTTACATTGATTGGGTTACATTTGTCCATCAGTTAGTGTGGTAGCCAAGGCTGGTGATGTGACACAGAAGTGGAAGAATGAGACAAGCCAGTGATAAGCTCTCATTAAAAGTGAAATCTGAACAATTACGGTTCCACCTTTAGCTGGAAGGATAAAGGTTACTTTCTTCAAAATCTCCCATGTTATTTTCTCCTCTGAACATAGTACGTTGAATTTTTCAAGTCCCTTTCGAATCTATCAGCTGTTTTATGCAATGTGTTTTTTTTACTGCTAGAGATTTAAAAAATTGGAAAATAACCAAAAAGCAAAATTCACCAACGTGTGAAATATGTAAATAGCAAATGTATTTGCATAATTAGCCTCCACATAATAAGGTGTATTCTTAGGCAGACTTATAAATACCTTTCTGTAAGGGTCACAGACAAGCACTTCAATTCATATTCATGGGCTACATTTCCTCTGGAGCATCACTCCACGTTTTCAGCACAGATATGCATTAAAGTAGGAAAGATTTGTCAGACAGTATTATACTGATCCATAATGTGTAACTACAAGAACACCAGTCTTGCTGAAAAATACTAAGGCAATCCTAAGGGTTTCCTAAATTTGATACTCATAGAACATTAAAAAAATATTAGGTATGTAGCACTGAATGCACTACCACCTGAGGGGTTTTATGGCAAAGTCTACAGCTAAGCAGAATTTTCTTGCCTGTGCTTGTTGGCTGAGGAGCTACAGTTAAAAATTAAAGATTGAAAATATAAAAAATTGAAGGAAATTTTTCACATAATTGGTACCACCACTTTTTCCAGACAGTATTTTCCTGACAAAAAAAAAAAATTGCCTCTAGCATTTTTTCCCATTCCTGCTCATTTTTAGTCTAAAAAGAAGTCACATTTTGGTTATGGTGCTTTAACATACATGTGTACACATCTGTGCACAGGTGCATATATATGCAGAACTATGATAGCACTAAATACATAGTGTTCTGAAGTACTGTATAAAGGTGTTTTTTATGGATAAAGGATTTGGGACTGTAAACTAGAAAATCAAGTTCTAGTTTCAAACCTTCCTTGCACTCAGTTTACCATATCTTTCAATATTTCTATTCACCAGTTAGTGCCCTTTATGTCAGTAAGTCATGCCTGCCTTCACTTTGTAAATAAAAGTGTTGGGAAATTGCTAAGTAAGGTCTGTTATCATAAAACTACTCCTTGACCTAGAGTATGAACAGCTGATGTATAGGAAGGGAATTTCTCAAAGCAATTTCCAAACAGTCCATGTGGGTGTTTGCCTTGCATCTATTACTGCCCTAAGCAACAGCATGGATATGGTCTAAGAATTTATATTATTAAATGAATATAACCCTTTTTAATAAGAGATGATATACGATAAAGGGAGAGGAAATTTAGCAGACTAATGTCAAATGGTTTTGTATTGTTCATCACTGCAGAAAGAATTACTCACCATGACAAAATGGATTTGTTGCTTATATGAACTGACAGTGAAACCAAAAGCACTTTCAAATGGAATTATGAATGTATAATCATCACAGTACCATGGATGTAAAATGATTTTGATTGCTGGATTGTGAAGTAGGTCCCTAATGACCTCTGCTAACATGAAGTGTCGGCTTTACAGCTGATGGCACTGTTAAAGATGCAGTATTTCTTTCTCTTTAACAATTTACACTTTACTAAAAGGTATACAAATAGATTTTGATGTGCAAAGTGGCAGCATGTACTTAAAAGTCAAAGGAAAATTTTAGGAGAAGTTTCTTGTAGGCGTAGGGGAGTTGACCACAGATGCATGGGACAAGTGAGTGCTGCATTGCCTGTGAGCTGTGTCAAACTGCTGCCTGCACAGCTTTGGAAAGGACATTGCAGCATAATCACACTCATTCTTCTCACTTGTGAAACTCCATTTACCTAAAGCATGGCTAGTACTGAGATGCTGAAATATAGATGTTCCCTTGTGCTAGTTGTGTTCCATGTATTTAGCATCCAACAAAGACTGATCCAGAAAACAACAGAATATGGAAAACAAATATTATCAAATATCGTCCCTACCTTTCATCAGCATAATTCTTCCTCCAGAGAATACCTATGGTTCCACTGTGTAAATAAAAATACCCTTGTGTCATGTTGTGGGTGAATTGTGCTCCTATGGCTGTACCTTGGCAGCAAAGAATCCCACTGTTTTCACTACTGATTTCATATAAATCAGGATTATGTCCCGGGTCTTGTTTATTGCTTGTCTGTTTTCACAAATATTTTACAGTTTTCAGTTTTAAATGAATGAGTGAAAATGAAATAAATCTATGAGAGTAATTTATTTTAGACTAAAGAAGAAGGCAGGTGTGCAAGATTTGTACTGTTCTATCTTCTAATAGCAAAATTAATCTTGGCATTCATCTGATATGCAAAGAGTCATAGAATGATTGCCATATAATAGTTTGGGTTGGAAGGGATACCCCCAAATCTTGATGTATGGCAAGACTTCTCAAAATGCACAGCTGCATCCTCGTTCTTCAGATCACAGGGAGTCATCATCATGGTGGAGATTTATTTTAATATAGTTATATACAAATAAGAGTTCAGAAGATTTCTTAGTTTTACTTTCCTGATTGTTGTTTCTAGGACAGGTTAGCTGAACTAAAAAAAATTGAATCAGTGAATTTAACAAGTATTTTATTATACTTTGAAGCTCAACTTTCTAAATACTTCATTCCTATTTCACATGAAAGACTACAACTACTCATGGCAATGCAGCTGCAGAGGTTCAACCAAAAAGGCATCATAGGGACAATACAGGAATCTTATGTCATCATTTTAAAACTTTCAGCACTTTGAATGCCTCTTCACGGTGGCAGTGTTGGGTAGATTTGTCTCTTTGTCCTGACCTCTGCAAAATTTCATTCTTCTACCTCATTTCCTATGAGGTGGAGGCAGGATATCCAACATATTAAAAAGAATCTATTAAAAGTTTTAGAAAAATATCAAAATTAATTTAATAATAAATGAGCATTATTTATTGCAAATTGCCTTGTGTAAAGTTAGTTTCCTATAAACCAAATCGACAGATTTCTATAAAACAAAGCTCACTAGAGTGTCTCCTTATTCTGGTAAAATTACCAGCTCAATTTATCCATAGCAGATAGAGGCACCAGGATGTGCACAAATAACGTGCATTCTGCTCTGCTGAGGACCAGGCCCAGCAGTCCTTCCTCCTCTGTTGGAAGTTGCTTTTCTGTAGGGTCTCTGAGAACAGAATTAGGTGAGTTTTGAAAAAAACTACTTATCTCTGCATTTGACAGATGGAGACAGTGCTAATTCAGTCCCTTCCTCTATGTTAAAAGGTCTTTGAAGTTTTCTGCTATTCGCTAACAGTTTGCTTGCCGCATAAGCACAGCTATTTAGAGGATAAATTTTGTTTTCCAAAGTGTTGGTGACATTATCACAACTATGTGTACTGCAGAGACCCATACTGCTGACAGCAGACTCTTTCTAATATGAGTATTGCTTTGCTATGGTTACCAAAACCACAAATCTGCATTTAGGTTTATCTTTCCAGTGATCAGACATTTAAAAACTTCAGGGCTTGATTCAGCATCTTCAGCATAGCACAGTTACAATTCTCATGTGTGTGAACTCCTAAACTACAGTGAAAACACATGCTAGGTGCTGAATGGTTGATTAGAGGATGATAATTAGCACTGTGAGAGTCTACATGAATTTCTGCAAGGTAAAGAAAAAAAAACCATATCAGACTTCAGCTTTGAAGGAAACCACCTCATTGACAGGCACTTTTGCTTGACCACCAATAACAGTTCCCAAAAAGGACACTGCTAACTTACTTAAAATATATGGCTGTCTGTCTTAACAGTTGTTCCCTAATTGGTCAGTTTAAGAATGGTGGGAATTCTTTCACTTTGCTGCTTGAGGCCAGTTCTGGGTGATATTAGAGTGACTGCAAGCAGAAATGGAAACAGAAATGAACCAATCTTACAGCAATTCCGAAGAGCAATTCTAGCTGAGTGACCAAGAAAAAAGTTTGTGTACCTTCAAACCTAAAAGCTTATTGAGACTATTAAGATGAAATTGCTTTCTCTACATTAAAATAATTTTGTCTCTTTCAAGAGTTCATTAAAATCTTGAACAGCTGTGAGTAAAAAAAAAACATTTCTCCAAGTTTGCAGTGGAGCAGCATCAGTTTCAAAGGAGCTGTGCTGGTGCAATATTTTACATTTAGATGGCATGTCTCAGCTAAAAGATCCCAAATCAGTGTACAAAACCTGAAGTGTGTGGAGGAATTGTCTCCTTTAACCATCAAAGACATGCAGCCACCTATAAAGTCAAACAGCATAGCCCACGTGACACAACACAGACCATAAACACAAATGCAATAGGAACACCTAATCCCAACAGATGTCCCCATTCAGTGGACCTGGATTTGGACAGGTCAAGGATGTTATCTAAATATCCTTACCAAAAATTTTTAAGACATCTCCATTCTTGGGAGACATCTTTTGGAAAATATCTTTGCCCTGCAGCAACCAGTTCAATCTTATCTCAAGTGAACTCTGAATCCCTCAGCTGCTGCCATTGCAGCCCATGCTGCCTTTAGGAGGCAGTCCACCAGAAGGCAGGTGGCTTTAGTCTAAACTCTTTCAAAGTGGTACACAGCTTCCCACAGAGGAAATGCTGTATTATATCTCTCACCACACTCATAGGTTGCATCACTGTCCTACAAATGCTGTTGTGAAAGACCTTACCTCCTTTATAGCATGAAACATCCATACTATGATATTCTGGCTTAGAGTCACATAAATAGAATACCTTATTTGCCCTTTTGTTGTGTGTAGGCCAATAGAAATCACCTCTGGTTTGGAATCTTTTGCAATTCACTCTGGGTGCTGCCAAAATAATAAAACAGAAATTCTTGTTCAGAACATTTCCAAATTAGCAAAGGAAGCATGACTGAATTGAGCTATGGACTCATCCAGATTCCTCTAATGTAAGCAAAGTAGTTTTATATGAAAACAAGACAATTAATTGCTGCACTTCATGTAGTGAAATACAAATATTTTGAAATTACCTGCATAAAAAGCATGTTAAAGGGATTTACGTGCATTTACTTCATGTACAATCAGTTGTTCTTATTGGCAACATACATCCCTCTGGAAAAATCTTCCCTGTCTTGATGATAAAAGACATTTTTCGATTGAGTTGTATAAAGGCAGGGGTCAAGCCATCTGAGGTCAAGTCATCAAAACACATCCATTAAACTTCCCCTTTTACAGCTGTACTTGAAAAAGCACAAATTATTGTCACTATTTTTCACAGTTTTAACCAAACTAAAAGCCTTAGCTTCATCATAACCTACACTGTATTAAAGAAACATTACCACCTCACCATTTTTTCACTTTGCACAGAAATGGCCAGGGAGGTCTTAATCTAGCAGGAATCTGTACATGTACCATATGGAAAGTAAAGAAGGAGGGGAGGAGAAAACAAAATTTCAAGAAAAAATAGAAAATGCATTTTAGTAATTCAAAACACAGCAGAGAAATTGATGCTGCATCTTTAAATAACTTGAGAAATGTATTTCACCTTTAATTCCCCATTTTCCTATTCAGAACAAGTGCTGCCCAGGACTGGTTTTCGAGCGGATTCCTCTGGCAAGTATTCTTCAGCCTTTGTTTTCTGTAAAATAGTTGTCCTTCATTTTATGTTTTAGCTATTCTTCTTTTTTTAATCATTTCTCAAGATGATGGACAGTCATGACTGAACAGTCACCATTTTATTGTGTATGATCTTTGTGGGGTTGTAGAATGCTTATGCCAAATCTTTTTATAATAGATTTGCATTTTGAGCAAGGAAAGGTATTTCTCTTTCCTCAGCCAGTTTTTGTTTATGTTTAACTGTGTTTTATGTGTACATTCATATTACTGTTCACTCTTTAGCATAAAAGAGTATCTCTATAGCTCATGTCCAAATCTAAGCTGAATCATTTTTTTATATCTGAATTTAATTCTGAATTAATTCTATCACCAATTCCTTGCTCTCATACTTATCTCTTGTGCTGTAAAAGTGTAAAAGCAAAAACTTTCAAAATCAGGAGATTTTTGGAGTGTTTGAGTCAACACTGATCTTGTAAAATGGCAATGGACTTTTTTAAAAAACAGCAATATCTGATTTCCCAGTGTTATCGTGCTAAGCGAACAGTTAAAACATCATCCCATACCAAAAAAAAGGATGTTTTGACAATCCTATCAAAGTTTTTCTAGTCCTACACAAGCTGGACAGAGATCCTAAATTAAATTTAACATTGGACTGGTTTTGCGTAACACAGTAGCATTTATACATTGAATTACTCTGTTAGCATACCAGTTATTTTTTCTTTTCTTTGATGATTTTCATACTGAAATTTTTATTTGCCAGCTTTCCTCTCTATAAATATCAAGAGGGAATATGTATGCTTTTTTTAAAAGCTACTTACATTGCAGAGCAGCAGATCCATGACTTTTTTCAAGCTTTTCACATCTTTCAAGAGCATCTGAAACTCAAATGAAGTTATTGTAGTTTTGTAGTTTATTGTAGTTTTTCAATTTATAATTTTTTGTATGAAACAAAAAACTTCACCATCTTCAGCAAAGAAGTCCAGATTAGTTTTTCTTTTCAGTAGGTAGCTGAATACACCCCAAATGACTGTAAAATTATTACAGCAAAGCACTTCATCTTTCCTTTAATTGCAATGTAGAAGAGATTTAATAAAAAATTTTATATCAACATTTACAGGATCATCCCGAATGCCAGGTTTATCACTGTGAAATCACATAGCACTTGTTTAACTTGTCTCACACAGAAAATTAATTAAACATTTTCAGGTATATACTTTCTCAACCTTTAAGGAACAACTGCATGCATGCTTATCAGTGTGTTGTTCACCCAGAGATTCAGATGAATACAGTGCACAAAGGTAGCTGGGAGTTGGTAATCACATCTTCACCTGTGAGGTCTCACTATTGCTCAGTGACAACCTATTCTGGTACCATTACATTTAAAGCAAATCCCCCATCATTCAGGAACCAGAAAGAATTTCCCAACGCTCTTTACTGTCCTCACTGTGCAGCAGTGATCAGATCACAGCTTCTCCAATACCATTCTCAAATCCATGGGGGAGCCAGCTGGTTTTATAGCCTAGCAAAGTGAATCAGTGTGATTTTTTTTCCCAGGCCAAATGAACTGTTAAGAAATTTTTCCTTCCCACAAAGAGAACAAGCAAAGTGGTATAACAATTAAAAAAAAGAGAGAATGAAGTTACTAGCAGGCAAAGTTAAAGTTCTTTTTCTAATATAAATGTGTAGAGAGGCAAGGAAGAACAGGGAGCATTGTCATTCTGGCAGAGGGTATCCATATTAGATGAGCAAAAATACTGACTTTAAGGTGAAACTCTCAGTAAAACTGGTAGGAGACAGGTCATTAAGGTACATTAAGCTGACTGGAAGGATAAGCAAACTGGAAAAGACAGTGTTAATTCAGTATTGGCTTGTCTGCAAGCCTATTCATTACTTCTTACTTGGCATGAACCACAAGGTGCTAATCTAGGTTAGCAAAAGAAAACAAAAAGAAACATTTTCCATAATGAAGTTATATTAACCAACAGTTTGCAGTATATTGCAAGGCACAGGAGTGCCATTTTATGTAAGTACAGATAATTTTCTCTGTATGATCGACTGAAAATCTGCTCCAGTAAGAAAACACAAAATTTAGTCTATCTAAAAATCCTTTGTGAGGAACAAAAAAGTACCAGAATCCTGGAGGAGCAAGCACTAGAGGAATATCAGATGAAATGTAATCATTTAAATGGGTAAGAATACTTAATCAATGTATATTCAGAAATATTGAAACTGCTGCCACATAATCATAGGGGCTTTTAGTAAATCTGCCAAACATGAGCTCCTGTGAAAAAGCGCAAAATAATGAACAACTTACCTGTCTTTCAAAAACACGAAAAAAGGATCTCAGCAGCAGCAAGGCTTTAGGACATGTTTTTGATCAAAGACTAGCTACCAATATGGAGATAAACCAAGAACTATGCAAACGGAGTTTAGCAAAAGTTGGTTGGTCAGACTAACCTGGTAACTGATTTTTTTACACCAAACAAGTGACGTGTGGTTCATTAATCTATACTTTCCATTTTACCAAATACCAGTTATAATTGTAACACTTCCATATTAGCCTGGAAAAGACAGTGCTTAGTGTGAAATATAAAGACACATGGCTAGAAAGCAGCTAAGCCATTCTGCTAGAAGGAACCTTTCCAAACTGAAAGATTAATATTATTGGAGAGCCTTGCAGTAATTCTTCTGTCTCATTTTATGAATCACTTAAGCACATAAACCAAGGGTAGAAGTCAGGTCCACTTTCAGAGATGTAAGTTCAGGAATCTAAGGTGTAGCTGTCTCCAGTGGGAAGGTGATCAGTGCAGTCACATCATACCCAACATGAAAGCTGCAGCAGCACACAGGTTTGTGTACCAGCCAGTCACTGTGATTCTGTGATATTATGGTATTACTGCAAGGCAGGTGACCTAGTGACAAAGGCCACAAACAAGCTCAGTTGCCAGTGTCTTCTTTGTCTGTGTCTTTACTGGTAAGGTCTGTCTGCTGTTTGCTAGCAAAGGTTTGCAATAACAGGAAGCTAGACTTTATAACCCAGGGATCCTTTCCAGTGTTTTGATTCCTTAGTGGTACAGAAAAGAACATTATTTTTTAAAAGCAGTTTTCAGTGACCTGTTGGCAGACAATGGGCTCCACAGAATTCCAAGACTTTGGGAAGGAAGTGTCTTCTGAGCAAGCATTGTAGTCCATTCACTTAATCCAAAGGCTTCCAAACTGTGTTAGAGCTCATGGAAAAGTATGCCCCTATACAGTATTTTTTAGCCTAAACTTTTTCATGGTCAACCTGGCTTATCTGTTCCATTCTAAATGGGGTAGAACATCAGCATCTTTTAAAAAATAAATAATACCCCTTATTTTAGAGTCTGTTGCCAACACTGGTTTGGCTCAGCTTTGTCAATATATCTGAGAGACCTTTTCATCTCAGTTTGCCAGAGCAAGTTTTCCTCACAACCTGACATTCTTATATCTTCTTATTGTATTCCCAACTGTGCATATTCATTCACTTGTACACAATAAAGGCAGTGCTCAGTTTGTGACAGACTGCTGGAGACAGTGCCTTTGAATGTTAAACCTGGCTTACAAATGGTGATCACGCTGTGTCTGTCTACAAAACCATCTCCCTAGTGCTAAACCCCATCCTTGTAGGCACAGCAAACCAGGTAAAGTACTGCTTTCATCTGAAATTCCTTTGCCTCTCACAACTTTTAAATTATTTGCATTAAGCTAACATACTGTACACACCCAGAATCCAGTGCTCCTTAGTGTTGAGACACATCAAAATAAATAGAAAAAGTCAGTATAATAAGCTGTTTGGTTCTGTTTGGGTTTGTCTTCTCAATATATGAGAAGCAAGTTGGTAGGGAAAGGTAATACTTTTATTTTACCAGTTGAAATATTTGTGATTCAGTCTCACTTTCACCAATAAAGATTGTTGAAATAATGCAATATGCTTCTGTTTACAATGGATTTTTATTGCACAGTCATAGTATAGAGCCAGTGCATGTCCTTCTGTATCTGTCTTTGCAATAATACCTGACTGAAACAAATTTTGCTTTAATCCCAAACTACACCTGGCATGTGCCAAATTCCACAGTTTAGGAGGTGTCCACTGATGAGGCATCAGCTCTGAGGGGAGATCTGTAAGTGAGAGCTGCTGAAGTACCATATTTCAGCCATTTGTAATCCCTCCCATCCTGAGGGAACAAGGCACAACAGGAGAGCCTCACTTAGGAGCAGTCTGCTGAAGTAAACCTTGTCATCCCTTTTTTCTGTTGGGGTCAGCAACAAGCTGATGCTGACCAAAAGCTTTTGTGTCACAATGTATAGACCTGAGTGCAATAGGAAAGATCATTCCTGTCAATCACTGCTTTAGGTGATGAGCCTAAAGCATCTCTGAGCATGCAGACAAAGCAATAGTCACAACAGACAGCAGGCAACTTCTTAGTCCTCTAAATGCTTATGGTTTCACTTTATAATATTTGAATTTATAATTATTAATATTATTATCCCAGAACACCATGTTATTTCAAGTGAAGCTGAAGACACTATTACAAGGAACTGACTTTTAAACAACTCTATATTCCTCAACTGATATATTACAGGACATAATATATGTCTGAAGACAGGTTAGCCAGGCATATGGAAATGCAACCTTATTGATTCACAAAGCTGTTGAGACTTTAATTGACTAGCATTAAGGAGTTCAGATTAATGATGTTAGCTTTCAATTTAAACACTGAGACTGAGAGGTTTATAATTGTAATTTTCATCAAAACTCCTTATTGAGGGTATTATCTGGAAGTGGAATATTTAAAAGCTACATTACATAAAAAGACATATATATATTTGGAACTTAAATGGCCTGTAATGATTTTCATATTTTGTGAGTTGGACTGATGTATCTTTGTCTCCCATTTTAGTTTATTCTTTGTAGGATTTAATGAACTGCAAGGAAAAGACAAATTAAAGACCAGGGGTGGATGAACAGTCCATTATACAGTTTTAGGAAGAAGACACATTTTTAACCTCTATTTTGGACAGACTTTTCCATACTGTTCTTCTGTGAATGTGTTTGGTTTAGTGTATTCTACTGAACATAAGCACCCTCCAAGAGACACCTACATTTTCAATTCTCCTCCTTGTCTGTGGCCCATTTGTTTCCACCAGCTCCAACCAGGATGCCATTAGTCACGTGCAATAAACACAAGGTGGGAGGGGTTGGTGCAAATTCTCAAGATGAGACCAAAATTATTTGCTCAGTGAGATTTCTCTTTAAACCAGGTCCTGATTACAAGGAGCTGGATGTTCATCTTCGGAGAATGGAGTCTGGGTTTGGCTTCAGGATCCTGGGAGGAGATGAGCCTGGGCAGCCTGTGAGTTATTTCTTCCTGATTTTCCTTTTCCTTCCACAATCTCTAATCTGTGTAAAGGTCAGAAAAATATTTCTGCATAACTGAACCCAAATGAACACCATGTTAAGGCTACAAGTAAAATTACTTTTATTCATCCATAGAAAAAGACAGAACTCTCAGGTTGTTCACATCTAAAAGGTGCCACAGAGAATTAAGTTAGAGAGAAGAAGGCATTAAGGTGGAAACAGAGCATCCCTCATCCCATTACTGCAGAGTGTGACCTGGCATCTCTTAATATGGACTTTCCAAAATCAAGTTCAATCAGAAGATTCCAAAAATCCAATTATGTAAGACTATTCATAACCATGTTCAGAGTAGGCAACTTGTATGCAAAATGCATGCATATGTGTGGTGAAAAGACACAGCCAACAATGCAGTTTATTTCTGGAAACAGAAAACCTTACCAGGGAGTGATAGTCAATGTTCCAGGTCAAATGACAACATCATGTGAGGCAACAGGTATAAAAATGATAGCTTTATACCACTGTAACCAAATAACAGGTAACAAAATGAACATAGATGGTTTGCAAATAAAATATAAAATAAATCATATGCACAATATTGTAAAGAAACAGTATAGAAGCCCAGAAAATAAGGGTCAATTGTGCATGATACACCACAAATGTGTAGACATTTTTATAAATTACTGATCTATCTAAATACTATAATTTTGAGAGCAGGCAGAATTAGTACTCTTTCAGAAAAAGCTCGATGGTGTAACTATAGTCTGACAGCTGGGACTCATCTCAAGTCAGTAATGATAGTGCTTTACTATCACAATTTTAAGCACAGTCTGAGTCCTGTGTTACCACATTTCTGAGATAATGTATAGTTAATTATTAGATTTGTATATTCCCTAGTCAATAATTTATATATTCCCTATTCAAATTCATACAGAATAGTAAATTTTTCATTCAAGCCTTAAGGTTAACCAGCACATGGCTTTAAGAAACAAAGAAGCTCTTATATTTTAAAATTATCAAAGTACTAATAAATCTTAACAGTTTACTGATGTCTCCCATAAAAAGAAAAGAATGCAGTGTATCCTAAAAAAGATGCTTCAAATGCTGTTTGAAATTCAGTCTAGTTTAGAATAACCATTTTCAATGGTTCTTCAAATATAAAGTGTAGCTGCTCAGAAGGACTTCAAGACTCCAAGACAGCACTGTTTCATCCTCTGGACTTGCAGTGTGCCTGAAGCCCCTCTGACATGTAACTTCCTTCTGTGGAGCATGTCCCAGGGCACATAAAATGAGGCCACTGAGCCATCATCTGCACATTCTCCAACTGAGCATTTTTCCTGTCCCTTCTGGATGGCCCAGCCAGTAAAAGTTTTCAAAGCAGACCTACTGGGTAAAGCCAAAAAGGAAATCTGTGAGGTGTTAGTGAAAATGTTCCATTTTATCTTTTTAGACCATTAGGAAATGGCACTAGAAGGACACTGCCTTTAAGACCAGGTTGGATGGAGCTTTGAGGAACATGGTGTAGCAGAAGATGTCCCTGCCCATGGCATGGCAGGGAGATTGGAACTAGAGGATTTTTAATGTCCTTTCCAACCCAAACCGCTCTATGATTTTATGAAGATTTGGAAATCTCCTTCTACCTGCTCTGGACAGTAATGTCTAATGGCATTTTCTACCTCCCAGGAAAGTGTCCCTGGCTTTAAGGCTGCTCAATATTATGTGAGGCTCTCTTGGTATCTCCTTTAGTGTTTTTTTAATTACAAGTGGGTAATTAGGCAGTCACAGACTTGGCGTCTGACTGGCTCTGCTTGTTAGAGGTTTATGACAATCTCATGGGGAAAAGGCCTTATCTAAAAGATGATTATTTATATAAAACTGAATTATTTCAACCTAAAGGACTAAGATAAAACTCATGCAGAATATCTGATATTCTGGTAGTTCATATCCATGATACATGCCGGAGTTGTGAGAGACTTGAGTCTCTGCTCACAATGCAGTAGAACAGAAATTCTGAAACAAGCCTTTTGCCCTGCAGCTACATGCATTATGTACTGAAGTATGACAGAGGATGGGCTCTTCCCAGTGTCTCTTCAGCAAAGGACTGACCTGACTTTACTGTGAAGTCAAAGAGTCAGAGCTGGATATCAAGTGCAGAGATAAGCACCTTGCTGTGTTTTGACAGCAGGACCAAAAACGCTGCCCTCTGTGAACCACCCTCTAACACATTTCACTGTCCTGTTGAACAATTGCTCTCAGCCTGCCTTTAGCCTCAAGGTTGCTATCTCTGTTCCATTATTTGCACATACAAAAGCATTTTGCCCCAAGACTTACCAATCCAATGGGCTTTATTATTAGAAAAGTCTGGGCGCTATCTGGGGTGCGGCGAGAGACTTCTGGAGACAGGCAAGCTCTTTGGACACGTGGTTTATTGTTCGTGGGGACAGCCAGCCTGACCAGCTCCAGCCGAAGCGTGGTCCAAGAGAGAGAGAACTTCCTGTTGCAATCCCATTTATCCCCTTCTATGCTGAATACTCAGGTTAACAACAACCAACCGGTACAGGGTACAAAACCTACAAAATCTACATGCAGCCTATGGGAACTATTATATTACCATACTAAAACCTTGGCAAACCCACCTTTTTTCCCTATCACCTGGCTGGGCCCAACCCCTTATCTCTTTGTCTGGGGAGCTGTGTTGTTTTTGTCATCAGGGGCCCGGCCTTCAGATAACCTAATCACTGTCTTCCTGCTTCACATTCTATAGCTCAAGTTTTGCTTTCAGCTCTATTTCTTCATTCTTAAAATCTTTCACCAATAAACCATCTCTGCAAGGCCTTCCTTCATCACCCTTCCCAACACTTTATGTGTCTTTGCAAACATTTCTCAAAGTCCTCAGGAGTTAAGAAGAGCCTAACTTGAAGCTGAGGATTGTACAAGGCAAAAAGGCACCTTCTCAGAATTAAGTGTTGCAGTGTTGAGGTTTTCAATTTTCACTCCCTCGTGGTTGCCCATCTTGTTTTCACTGCTCAAATTTAACACCAATAAACACAACAGATATACTCTTTTTAGTGTCCCTCTATTTCATATTCAAAGTACAGGACTTCTTAACTCTGTTCTCTCTCCTCCACTGCTTCCCTGGCCCCCCATGGACAGCCCACCTGCAGCCGCCCATTCCTTTCACCTCCAGAAAAGGAGAAGCAGTTTTTGCCTGTTCTCCAACCCCTGCCTTTCCTATGAAACAAGAACTGAGATGCTTTGAAATTTTTATTTCAGCTCTCCTGCTGTGCAGTCAGGTAACACAGAACAAAAGGAAGCTTTTGTCTTTGTGGTTTGATTTCTAAAAAGCAATATGGATTCTTCAGCATAAGGCAATAACTTTTTCAAAGAAGCAAAATCCAAATAAAGTTATTTTAGAAGGATAATACTGACACTACAGAGGGACTGTAGCTTAGCTTCCTTCTAGTTATATCAGCTACCTGGCACTTTAGAAGGAGAAAATGCTGCTGTACTACTCCATGTTTCATACTTGTAAGTGTAAAAATGCTTTTGAAAGGAAATACTTAAATTTATTGAGAAATTTCAAGTATCAAGTCTGTGAGTTGTGCCAGTTCAAATCACCTCTCAAATCTTACAGTATTGCACTGCAAGAGCTATTTATCATATTGCCCAGTAACTTGAGGATTTAGACATAATCTGACTCTATTATGGTGAATTATAACATTACTGAAAGGTTGCAAAAACACATAAATTGGAACTTTACTGAAGTTGCGAATTGCTGTCCCAAAGGGGAGATGTATTTTACATACATTTGTGCAGCTCAAACTCAGAATCATAGGAACATATACATAATTTCTCTAAGAGTTTTACCTTTTCAACACAGATGGACTGGGATTTTTCTCAAAAATGTCCTCAAGACATATGTTTCTATTCTTCTTATTATCAATGCCAAGTTATATTCTAAGTATCTTTCTACATTTCTAAGACATAGAAATCCATAGACCAAAATGTTAGGATAGGGCTGTGCCTTGGGAAGTCCTATTTTAACAGTGATTAGACAGAGTTCACATTGTTAGCTTGGATTTCGACATCACTGACCCTTAAAATTAGGTGAATCACCCTTTATGTGTATATACTTAAATTTTGCTATGTGCCTGTGAAGCTACTGTGTTATATTCAGAGAAACTAAAATACAAATTCAGGTAATTACCAAGAATCACAAAGAAAGTCAATATCAAAGCAGATTAACCAATATAAATTAATAGACACGGGCTTTAATTTCAGATTAAACTCTGCCACCATCATCCTAATCCCAGAATTTGTCCTGTTTAATCTCAAACAATAGGAGAAACTTTTCTTTTTCTCTACAACACACTCTTTATTGCTTACATGCCATCATCCTTCTCCTCACGCATTCAAAGCAACCTCATGCCAGTATGAAACTGCCTTTCAGAGGTAATATAATCCTGATATATATTTCTCCAATTTGTGCTTTATGTGCAGAATTGATAACTGTTATGGCAACTTCTCAGCCATGAAACGAGAGCAGATACTGCATAAGAAACAAATTCAGACACAGAAAATGAAAAAGTAGGAAAATTAAGTTATTCTTGCTATTAAATATACCAAATAATAGCTGTGGTAGCCATCATCTTGACAAACACACCTAGCTGAAGTGTTTAAAGTGTGACTCTGCTGCTTATGTTAGTAGGCCAACACTGAGATGAGTAATACAATCACATTACATGGTGGCCATGTGAAATATCAGCAATAATTACTTAGTCAGAGCTAGAAAGAGTTTTTCTAGTTTGCTGTGTATACTGATGACCTACTGTGCTATGATCTGCATTTTGTTTTTGCAAAGGTTAAAAATACTCAAATTGTTTAATATTTTGTCAGAAAATTATGAAAAACCTGCAAATGCTCAACAAAACCAAAGCAGGAAGCCGGTCCCTACATCTCCTGCAGAGGGTTATCACCCATCTCTTCTCAAATAACTAGGAAGAAATTCTTAATCATGTGAGATGCCTAATTCTCAAATGTTTTGAGATTACTTTGTGGATATCTAGCTAAATGTAGCCTTGGAGAGCTTTTCTTCTGTCTGGTAAGAAGAGCATAAATTCATATTTCATGGTTGAATTTTGCACAAAGTATTTTCCAAAGCTTTGAGGTATATTTTTTTCATCACTTGAAGAACAGAATGGAGAACCTGGAACAGCCTCTCTAGCCACTCAGCTTGACACTGCTTAACAGGATCCCAGGACCACCAGAAAGCAGGAAAAAGCTGCATCATGTTCTCTCTTTGCTAAGTTTTGAAAGCAAAAGCCAAAGGGAGGCAAAAACCTGGGGAAAGTTCTCCAGGCCTCACAGGGGATTTCATTTAAACACTATGCTGAGATACAACTCTGCAGCTAAGACCACAAAAAAACCACAGGCACACCTGTGTGACTACCACATCTAGCCTTTGCAATTCATCATGAAAAGCAATGCTTCATAGCTTTTATCTTTTATTATTTAAAGCAGATTGTCACTGGCATGTCATATCCATCATTTTCTACTCACTCTCAGACTGAAAAAGAGAACAGAAAATTTAGAACATGCTCTGTGAATGCTTTAATATTCTTTCAAAGAAAGCAGGTTTTGTTTGAATCAATCTGAACTGCTCTACCAGTTATTCCACAGAGAAAATATATACATCTTCTTCTAAGAAATTATGTGAAATTATCTGCATAGAAAGTGGAGAAAGTCATTAAAGGGTTTTGGACATATTTTTTACTAGTTTATATGTCCCATACAAACTACATTTAAATGTTGATTTGGGAAAACAACATCTGTCTAGAACAAGCTGACAT
Organism: Dicaeum eximium; assembly: GCA_013396995.1. Taxonomy (NCBI): domain Eukaryota; kingdom Metazoa; phylum Chordata; class Aves; order Passeriformes; family Dicaeidae; genus Dicaeum; species Dicaeum eximium. The sequence continues at coordinate 867,792 of VWZP01010151.1, forward strand.
TTTTTCCTCTTTTTTCCATTTTAACCAAGCACTGCCTGAGCAATCATTCATTAAGAGTAATAACAGTTAATATGGTACCTTTTTCCCCTAAAGAGTCCCAAAGTGAACTCTGTGTAGTGGGCTCACTTCTACTGTTGACCTCAGGTATTTGACTCCAGGTGCTTAAATCACACAGCAGTGAAGAACCTTTGACAAGAAATACACGGACTCACTAATTTTAAATTAAAAAGATCCTTACATGGAATTAATCTTTTTAAATCTTCGGTGTAATGTAGAAACTCAACACTCCTTAGAGGCAGATTATCTTGATTTGAACACATCAAGCAGAACTCAGATTAGGGTTCTCTGGTGTATCTCTACTATGAAGGTAGGAAACACCTTACCTTCTTACCCAAGGCAAGAATCTTCAGTCATGCCCACGAGAGGACAAGCACAGCTTTCAGACACACACAGAGCTCTTCACCTGTGCTAAATCAGTAGCTTAATTTCAGAAGAAATAGAAAATCACTGCAATCTTCATGCCACCAAACTGGAGGCTCGGTGTGATGTATGACAGGATTTGTTTCTTTGCTGCCTAGATTCTCATCGGAGCAGTAATTGCCATGGGCTCAGCAGACCGAGATGGCCGTCTCCATCCTGGTGATGAGCTGGTGTACGTAGATGGGATTCCAGTGGCTGGCAAAACCCACCGATATGTGATTGATCTTATGCATAACGCTGCCCGAAACGGGCAGGTGAACCTTACTGTGAGGAGAAAGGTGCTACCCATGGGTGAGTAAAGGCTGGAAAAGGTGAAAGGAAAAACAGATCCCAATGCTGGCAGCACAAACTGGTGCTGTTTTTTTAAAAAAAAAATAGAGGAAATCAAAGTGAATGTTTGTGTCATTTTGAGGAAAGAATAATTGTAAATATGCGTCCCTTCTTTTTGTGACAAAAATACTACAGCTGAGTGTTGTTTCGTTCAGAAGTGGAAACATGCTGGCAACCCTGGTGTGGTGATCATAAGTGCTCTGGGTTTGTTCCACGCTGTCATGGTCTGTGCCGTCTCCTTTTGCCCACTTTGGGACTAAACATTCACTTAAGTTAAAGCCATTTGAGCTGACTATGTCAATAAGAGAAAGGCTCAAAGACTGTTAACTGTTCAGGGCAGGAACTCATTTCACTCTTATATGTGTTAAAAGCCCATTTCTGGTCTCACTGATGTCATCTGGAATTTCCCACTGAATGCAATGCAAGCTGGCTGAAAATCTTCTGTAGGACACAAGTGGCTCATAGGAATAGGGCCGGATTCTTCTGTCAAGCAGACATGTTCAGGAAATGAACCTAAACCAATATGAAGTATTTGTAGTGAATTAGATGTTTAGACTACCTCAGTCTCAATTGCTGAAAAACATCTGAACCTTGAAAAATGTGTGTGGCAGCATCTATTAAAGCTTTAATGGGAGAATTTGATGACCTTCCATTACAACCTTTGCTTACTTGAGGAAAGAAGTTTATTTAAGAACCTTTAAAACATTTTTGGTGAGTACACTTCACTGAGGTACCAGAAATGAGCAAAACCACATTCCCAGCCTGTCCTGTCTTCTGCCTGCCCGTGCCCTAGATCCACTATCACTGCCTGCGCCGTTCCCCTTCGCTCCTGTGCCAAAAAGCCGCCCTCCCACTCACCTTCGTCTTCGCAGTCCCCTTCCCACCGCGGCACCGCAGCTCCCTGCCGGCCGTGCTCCTGCAGGACTGACTCTCTTCTGTTACTGACTCCAGAGTCCTCCAGCCAGAAAGGTGCCCCCGTGCCTGGTGCGACGCCCCCTCGCAGCTCCCCCAGCGCGAGGAAAATGGCCAATAACCAAGGTAATGCCAAGCCCTCGCCGCCAGCGCCTCTCCCGCGTCCGCCGCTGCGGGCAAAGCTCGCTCAGAGCGGATCCTGCCCTTCGCTGCTGCTCGTTGAGTGTTAAAGGCTCTGCTGGCCAGCCTGGGCTCCTGGTACAGACAATAAACAACCTGGTAAAACACCTGAAGTTATTCTTGGGCCTTGAGAGTGCCACACCAGGGAATGTGGCTTGTAGCTCATTAATGTTTAAGCATTTCAGGAGCTGAACAGGATTTTAATGCGGTGTGTTACAACATAAGCTTTGTGGAAAAATTTAAAACAACTGATGTTGGGCGTGACTGAGAAATGCTACACTAATATATCTGGCCAATTGATTTCATGGGAATTTCTCGCTAGCATGAATGTAAACAACAGAGGGATCTGGGGTTTTCCTTACCTGTCTGTAACTGATATATGTATCTTAGGCCTCACCTGGAATTACCATTTTGTACATATACTTACCCATATGTGGAACAGAAAATCACAGTTCACAAGATCTGGAAAACAATTTAATTAGGAAAATGTGATTTTTGGAATAACATGGATTAGAATGACTTTTTTCTACAGGCAGGAGCAAAATGTAATTTTTCTGATGAATTTCGATTGCACAGTTGACAGTTGAATAGCCATTTAAGCTTTTCCTCCTTTATCACTCTTTTCCTATATTTAATGGCATTCACCTGTATTGTTTCATGGCCAAGCCAGCTCTTGGTCATTCTACAGGGTAAGAGAATTTCCTTTCTGTTGCAGCCATACTGGCATAAACAATATTCAGCTTTCTGAAACATGACAGCCAGAAAATGAGAATTCTCTTGTCACTGACTATGGCATTTAGTTGCAGATTTGGTTCAATAACTCCTAGAGATTTTCAGGAGTATAATAATTGTTTGTTTTTCTTCCTCTTTATACTTTCTAATTACTTTATTTCATAGTTGCAGAAGGACTGCTAAAGGACACACCTGATTGAGAAAACAACAGCTTGTACTTGGATGCTGTTTATTTTATTAATGTATACACACACTAAAGATCTAATTTGCAAACTCTCTACCTAGGATGTATGTGTATATGTGGGAGCTCCTCACATGTTCAGTAAAATTACTCTGCCACTCTTGTTGTTCCAAACAGAAAACATAATATTTACATTTATCTGAAAGTTCTGTATTAAAACTGTCAATAAATGCTGATTTGTGTAAACAACTTAGATCTGCAAAGGATATAAATATTTTTTCCCATCTGGAAGTGTAAATTTACTGTTTTCAATTGCCAAAATGCTCACACTAAAAAATGTGTAATCCCACAAGTTTTAACTTGTTTCCTGTTCTTGTTACTGTAAAGCAATACTAAAGTGTACATGGACTCCATTTTCACTTCTGCCCTTTTGAACTTGCCAAACAAGAGCATCTCCAAACCTTTAAATGACCACTGCTTCTGACATGACACCCATAGAAAAACTACTTCTGATCATTTTTCATTGTATAACAGCTCTGCTCTTTGAACATCTTTTGACCATGCTAATCAACTTGTAAGAAGAACATTATGCAGCTAATCCTAATTACTCTGTTAGCTCCCTGCTTAAATTCTTGTAATCCAAACACAAATAATTTTTTATTGGATTAGACAGTCACATTTTCCTCTTGATGACAGATCTACCAGCAGACAAGGGAATAGCACTTGGTAATGTTTTTGCAATCCAGCTAGACACTGTTTCTTACTTTCCTTTCCTCTCTTGTAGCTAGTGTAGCAGTCACTGTTCATGCTTGCTTTATCTGATTGCCCTTGAATGTTCTGCATAATTGTGTAGATTCCTGTCTCTCTGCATCTATTACAGCTCCTAGTTTAATACTTGGGGTAGTCTGGTCTGTAGACAGTCGGCCGTATTCACGTTGGATTAGCAAATGTACTGTAAGTCACAGAGCCACTGAGCAAGTCAGCCTGTGACACTGGTGTGATTTCTGTTGTAGGAGAACCCTGCCCAGAGAATGGCAGAAGCCCAGGCTCGGTGTCTACGCACCACAGCTCTCCAAGAAGTGACTACACGACTTACGCCAACAGCAATCACGCGGTCTCCAGCAGCACCGCGACGCCGCCCGAGGGCTTCGCGTCCCACAGCCTGCAGACCAGCGACGTGGTCATCCATCGCAAGGAGAACGAGGGCTTTGGCTTTGTCATCATCAGCTCCCTGAACAGGCCCGAGTCTGGGTCCACAATCAGTAAGTAAATCACGTTTTTCAGTTCCTATTTCTCTAAGCTTGCCCAAGTGAAAAAAAAAATTAATTTAAACCTATCTGCTAATAATTTATCACTGCAGAGATTTAAACTGAAGATACTCTCAATGTTTATTCAGAGGCACTGTTTGTCTGTTTTGTCTTGGACAAAGCCAAAGGTTATTCTGGCCTCTCGAGCTCTGTGCTTCCCACACTTCTTTGACTATCAGAATAATGGAGGATTCACTCACAAAGTAGATTTTCTCTGATATTATGTCCCAAAGAGGCACTATAAGTAACAAGTAGGGTTATGTGAATAAATTATTCTCCTACATGCAACTGAATTATACTTTTTTTTAATAAGTAAATTGGAAAAAAGCTTAGATCACAGCAAACCCTATGACAACAGCTGTCCAATTATGGGGCTGCAGAAGCAACTGGAAGTTGGGAGAATTTGTTAGATGCAGGTGCAGAGAGGCTAATTTGACTGGGAGGAGTAAAGACAGCATAAAAATTACAGCTGAGTACAGGGGATAGGTGCATCTCTGTGTACTCAGGAGTACTCAGGTAGCAAGATCTGCCCTTAATAATTATAGCTCACTTTCTGTTCAGAAAACTAATTTTTTTCTGTGGGTCAATTTATTGCTTTAATATAGGCATTTGGTGCCACTTGAGCTGTCCTGGGTACATCTAGGAAGAGGTCAGATAGATGTGACATAGGACCTACAGAAGACTCAAACCTCAATAGTGGCAGCTGGAGGCACAGGGGCACCTTTGGATATTTCTAATTACATTTAACCCAATAAGAGCTGAGCCCTCTGGAAGAAGAAAGCAAAAAAGGCTTTATAATGAGAGACATCCACATGCCCCACCAAATAATGCTAACCACAACTGAAAAACCAAGAGAAGTGAGAAGATTTATCATTTTGCACGTTGAAGCCTAATACAATGCTTTTCCTGCACTAACATATATTTTTGAAGGAACTTTTCTTTTGCCTGAAACTGGTTCCTGACAAAATAAAATCACAATTTCAACTTCAGGGCCAGACATCACTCTTCTAAATTCATATCTGAAAAGAAGATAAAAGAGTACTGGGAAAACCTTATCTCACAATAGCAAGTTACCTCAGAAAACTTTTTTGCAGTATTTCATGATCATGCAGTTATTAAAAGAGTTGCTTTTCATGATACCTCAGCTGAATTTTAAAATTCCATGGTTGCTGGAATTAATATTATAACAAAACCATAGCTAATTAGTCTCTTGAGACTCTGAGTTTTCACATTACTGAATATAATAGCCAAATAACTGGAAGTTCTTTGCAGAAGATCAGAAAAGAAAAAAAAATAATCAATTGAGGTACATACATGTTAATCAGTTAAGTCAGTCATGATTTTTTCAAGAAAATTATTTTATAAAGAGAGTTTGTGTTCGAGGCAGATGGGGAGGGAAAGGGGAGAGGAAGAGAAGGAGAAAATGCTCAAGCAACCAAAATTCTGTGACTGGAATAGTCTCTTGAAGGCTACAGACCCAGGTTCAAGATCCTACTTTGCCTCCTACCCTCCAACATGTTCTTTCAGTACTTTTCTTTCTCTACAAGCGACTATGTGAGTAGTCATTTTTGATGCTCAGTTGAACATCTCCAATAGTAAAGGGAAATGACAGCCTGCTGTGGAAGTGACAAGAGAATTTATTCAAATAATAACTGCATTGAATTTCAGTGATCCCAAAAAGTACCAAATCCTAAGTTTGCAAGAACATCAGTGAACAAAAAATTACATTTGCTGTAGACAGTGACAGAAGATAGAAGAAAATACCCTTTCTGTATGAATTATGTTACAAAACTGTAGTGGAAAAAAATATCCTGAAAATTACATCATCTGTCATCAGTAATGAAAGCAATCTAAAATATATTGACTCTTTCTAGAGTAGGAGAGGTTATTTTCTTTACATAATATTTATTTGGGTGAAGTAATTTGAGCTTTATTAACAGGAGCATAGCCATTAGATTGAGGGAAATTATTATTCCCTTTTACTCAGACTCACTGGCATCAATTCAGAATACAGCATCTAAGTTTTGGGCCCTTGGTAGAACAGGGAAACTCTCCTGAGGTACCTTCTGTCTTGAAGTAACACAAAATCCTTCTACTGAAATGCACAATCCGGAGTAGAAAGCATACCAATGGTAGGAATATATCAGATGGATATAGGAAGTGCAATGTCCAAAATACATCACTATCAAAATGTGGACCTGCATGGCACCATGCTAACACCTTGTTTCAGAGGCAGTGCAGTTGTTGCCATCTCCTGTATCCCCATGTGGAACAGGATGATGTTATGGAGACATGCATGCACAGAGTAATGTTAATGTTGTAATTGCAAAGCAATTCTGAAAAAATTCAAATGGGCAAAATTGGTCAAAAAAGGGAACATCATGTAGTGCCAGACACTGTGAGGAAGAGCAGCACTCAGGAAGTATTCTCACTGAGAGCATCCTCAGGGCAAAGTGAAGAAGGGTTCCTGTAATTTAAGAATGTTTGTTTCAATAACTGTATTCCCTCCTCTACTTTCTTGCAAAAGCAAAAGACTTGAGGTCTTGGAAGAATAAGTATCATCACCACTTTTACTCAGGAAGGCAATTAATTATGCACTGAAAGTATTTTCCTTGTTGTTGAAATCACACTTACAAACTATATTTTACAGTCCAACAGATTACAACAGCTCTTGCTGAGTACAGGAGCAAGCACTTTGTGTCACTGGGTGCTTCAAGCTCTGCTAAAATTGAAGCAGTCATTCCAGCAAAGTGGCTACAGAGCTGCAGGTTCATTGGTTTGCTGCTTTGCAGTTGGACTGAAGCTGAAGGGGCTGCACAAAAGCTGACTCTGTTTGCCAGGAGAGTCTGCTCTGTCTGTGCAGCTGTAGGACAACCCCATGAAGTCACAGAAGCAGCGCTCCAGCTGAGTCTCAAATCCCTTTTCCACCCTCTGGTGGGGTGTGGGCTGCACTGCTCCCACACAGCCTCTTAGGAGTGCTCCATGTTCCTTCTGACCTGAGAATGAGCCAGAAAAGGCTTAGGAGCTCCCAGAATTAGAGGTGAAACTCTTTTCCCTAGAGGTCTAGGGCCTAGATCAACTTTTCTCTTGATATGGTGTGCAAGGGGTTTGTTGTTACAATTGATTTATGGGCCTGCCTTTGCCATGCAGAAATTTTCAAAATACTAAATGCTGGGTTTTTTTACTATTGATAGACACAGAGTGAGAGCAGACTACAACCATAATGAGGAAACACACTATTTTTTCACAGTTTGTGATGGGCAGCACTGTAATAGCTGTCAGTTTGATAAATTAACATTAAGTTCTTTGGAGCCAGCCTTTAGATATGAATGTCATTTTTCCTTACTGGTACTTACTTAAACATCCAATTCTTGTGGCACACTTATTTTCCTGTGTCAATAATGGTAGAAATTTTGATTCTCCTTTGTCAAAGCATTGCTTGGGATGTTCTCTAATCCAGCACAGGGGATTATCTTGCACTGAACTACAGTTCTGATGTGGGGAGATCAGGAGTGGAAAACGAGTGACAAGGATTGAATGAAGAGATTTTACAGGGCAAAGCAGGGGCATAGAAAAGGTCAGCCATGCTTCAAAACTATATCAGTAAAAGGAGATAAAGTGGATAAATAAAGAGCTGTGCTTGAGTGGTATATCCAGGAGCAAGTCATTTTGCCTAGTGCAGCACGCAGAGGATCTTAGAATGCTAAGAGATTAAGAAAAGAAAATACACCTGTCCAGGCTCCTGACCTATTTCTAACGAAAGGATTAACTTCCACTGCCTCTAAAATATACTATTGTGCCTTCCCCCAGATCCTGTTCCAACATTAAAGGGAAATGTGGCTCTCATCCCTTCTCCACACATGAGAAATTACAGCTAAAATACTTAAATTTAAGTAATTAATCTACACTTTGCATTACACTTAGGAAAGTATTTTTAGGGTATCAAGATAATTTCACTATCTGCAGCCTATGGAAAAGCACTTGCAGACTTCTGGAGGTGGCCAGAATGAGATTTCTGTCCCAGAGTTTTATGAAGCAAACTTGTCCCTGCCTACTTCATATCTTCCTGACACTTTTACTTTTTGTGTTTGGGATGCAGCTTCATCTAGAATAAGTACTTCTGATCCCTTGTAAATCTCTTTACATCGTAATTTTTTAGAGAGAAACCATGTGTTGTAAACAGACCTTGTTAGCTTGCAACTTCCAATGAAAATGGAAAATTGGCAATATTTCCAGGAATTTTACTGTAGCAGGTACTGTCAATTAGCACAGTTATAAAGTGTAAACAAACAGAAAATACAGGCCTAATCAATAAACAATTTTCAAAAAGTTAAAGACTCTGCATACTTGTTATGATCTTCCCCCTGCTTCACAAAAGAGGAGTTATACATTTAATTTGCCCCTACACTGCATATGCCAGTGCCTGCTGGATTTTGAAAACATAATAAAACAGAGTCTAATGAAAGAATTTTCCTTCATTTCTGAAAACATGCAGTCTTAACTAAAAAACATAAATCCAAGATAAGCCTCTGCTGACTGCAGAAAACAGCATTCTGAATAAGTCCCATTCAGCCCAGAGTTTCTTTAAACTCCTTTCAGTTTAGAGATAAACTGTTATTGATCCATGATAACTGTGTGGTCTGAGTTGTTTGTGCAGCAATTTCACCTATGCTTTTCCTGGGTAAGATGGTGGTTAGGGACATAATTTTATGTGATCAATCTTCAAATTCTAAAGGATACAGATCTCTGGGAATTAGAATGTCTGTCTACCCCACCTAGGACATTTTTTGGAGCATAGCAGATGTTTCCATTCATAGATTCATTAATCCTTTAAAGAAAAGGGATTATTTTCACATGCAGGTATGCAGCATGCCACAGATTTCTATTTTCCAAATAAGTGTCACATAAAATATCCTATCAATATCAGGAAAATACCTTTTAGCCCTGATGGAAAGTCCACCATACTCAAGTTTTCCAAAATTTAGATTTTTCCATAGCAATGAAATTACAGGTGTTTATATTTAATATATTCTTCCAATTAAAATCTGATATGCTGGAGCCTGCTGGTTGAATGAAAACTCTTGCATGTTTAGAGAATTGAGAATATAATAAATATTCATTTGATCACTGTATAACATTGAAAAGGACAGCTGGCTCAGGAAGGCTCATTTGCTTGGCTTACTGTCTATATCTGTTAATATTAGAAAACATTGCAAGAATTTATCTGCCAGAGGAGTTTAATAGATAAAGCAGAGGTTTGATTTTTTTTTCCCCTTAACTGATACTTTTTGACATTTAGCCACTATATAGAGGGGAAAAACTGGAAAGTTGCTGTCTAAAAACAGCATAAAAACATAGTCTCAACATTTGTGTCTAGAAGGACTGAATAGATGTAAAAAAAATTACTGATATAAATCAGAACAGCCTTATATATGGTAATGTTTTCTTAGAGTCCACTCCTTTTAGCTTGTGGGTCTTTCAAATGAGGAGAAGTTATTTTCATGTTCAAAAAGCAAGAGGCTATGGATATATAAGTCTTGTTTAACCTATTCATCAATGGTCTGGGTGAAAGGACAGAGTGTAGCCTCAGCAAGTTAGCTGATGTTACAAAACTGGGGGGAGAGGCTGATAGACCTGAAAGCTCTGCTGCCCAGACCTGGGCAGTCTGGAGAGTTGTGGGGACAGGAACTGAATGAAGTTCAAACAGGCAAATGCAAGGTTCTGCACTAAGGGAGGAATAAACCCAGGCACCAGCAGAGGCTGGGGCAGACTTGTGGAAAGCAGCTCTGTGGAGATGGACCTGGGGGTCCTGCTGGACAGGAAGCTGTCCGTGAGCTGGCACTGTGTCCTTGTGGCCAAGAAGGACAGTGGTGTCCTGGGGAGCATTAGGAGCAGCATTGCCAGCAGGTTGAGGGAGGTGATCTTGTCCCTCTACTCAACCCCAGTGGGGCACATCTGGGGTGCTGTGTCCAATTCTGGGCTCCTCAGTCATGAAAGACATGGAATGACTGGGGAGGGCCCAGTGAAGCACTGAGAGGGTGAGGAGGGAACAGGAACATCTCTCAGAGGAAAGGCTGAGAGAGCTGGGCTTGTTCCACCTTGAGAAGACAGACCTTGGCTGACAGGGGCTCTTATCATTGCATACAGATATCTTAAGGGTGGGTGTCAAGAGAGTAGAACCAAACAATGGGCATTTGGAATAAACTGAAACCCAGAAAGTTCATTCTGAAAATCTTTCCTTTAAGGGTGACTGCGCAGCATACCAGGCCCCCCAAAAGGTGGTGAAGTCTCCTTCTCTGGAGATATTCAAAACCCAAATGACTCAATCCTGTGCAATTTGCTCTGAGTGAACCTGCTTTAGCAGGAGGTTGAACTGTGTGATCTCCAGAGGTCCCTTCTGTGTTTCTGTGAGAAATGATGTTAGAAGCAGTATCTGTGTTCAGCAAGTGCTCTGGGTTTGTGTACAGCTGACCCAAGCATATGGACACCCAGGTATAATGACACAAAATTTGTTCTCTGTTCTGTGACATGCAGGTGTGGTAAGGATATTAATTTGAATCATGGAAAACAAAAGTGGGTGACTTTTATAAAATAAAAATATTAATATAGAGAAAAATATAAATTTGTAGTTATTGGTCAGTTTCTGAAAGCACACCTTATCCACCTTCTAAATGCAAATATTTCCTTTGGATCATTTTGTCTTTTAATTTTTTTAATTTAATTTCTCTTTAATGAGCTAAGAGCTGATCATTGCACATTTAAACGCATTCTGGGAAAGCCTCAGCTGCTACTTGCTAACTCTGGGTCAGTTTGTGTTGTAATGTTGTAAATATCTGAGCGAGATTTAGGAGGAGAGATTAATGACTTCAAACATCATAGAAGCTTTGGTGCTCTCAGGATTCAAATCTTCCCCAAGTCATGAAATTTTGAAAAATACACAGCAGAAGAGTTACATTCCATTTTAAGATAATTTGTTAGATAAGGTTTCTGCAGCATTGCTACTCTCTGCTAGATTATTTTGGTCTAGGATTATGCCTTCTATCTTGGAAACATTTATTTTATCTTAAGGTAGATATCCAACTATATCACTTCTGAGTAGCACATTTTGCATGACTTGATAGTACTGGAGAAAAAGACCCCATATGTCTATTTTGAAGGGCTGTGTGGTTTTTATGCATATGCATTCATTCTTACTAATTTTCCATATTTCCAACAGTCAAAAAATATGTATTAATCCTTGTATACAGGAATTTTTCCATTGCAGTCTCATTCATTATGTAGTCTGAGACAACCAAGAAATTAATTGTTCTGCAAAGGGGCAACTTATTTTCTACGTTCACTTTTAGCAAAATCAATGGGTTTCCTGGAAAAAAAAGCCACAAATCCATGTCTTTCTGTATATCCTGCTAATATTAAATGGTCTCAGGTAATACAGTGTTTTGAAATAAGTGGATCAGATTCTCTGCAAAGTCTCATCCAGGCACTTGCTGCCACTCTTCAATATATACACAGGTTTGGACAGCAGCTTGTGGTGAATTGTTAAAAGAGTTGTGAATAGTTTAGTAAAAAATTTTAGGGGTGACAGGAAACATTTACCAGTAGTGGGGTGATCTGGGACTTCCTGTAAAAGGTTACATGATGAAATGCCCTGCTCAGACAAATATAAGACACCAAAGATGCAATTTAAGAAAAAAATGTATTGTATGGTAACAAAACCCTAATTAAATGCCAGACATGGGAGGTTTCTTTCCAAGAAGAGTCCTGCCATTCTGGGAGAGACCAAGTATCCATACAGCTCCTTGCTGTCCCTTTGCTGTGACCAGTGGCAGAGAGAAAACACCTACATGCAGACAAGATCTTTCCCAGGCATTGTGTCAGCTTTCACAGCCAAGGTTTTCTGATTTAATCAGCAATGTGTCAACCCCCATAAACTGGTCTAATCCCTTTTTGAATCCTTTTGTTCTTCTGCCCCTCCAGAAGGTTGCCCCAAATTCTCTTTCGCAAGGTGTAGACAGCAAGTTCATGGACAACTCCTTTGAGCAGAGGCTATTTTCTGACTTCCAAGCTTTTCTTCTCTGAATCTTTGTGAGTTCATTGCTATGATTTTTGAGATGAGGATACTGAAACAATCAGCAATACACAGACTTTAGATGCACAGCAGTAACTAGCAATAGTTTATTTCACTTGTTACTCTTTTTCCAACTCTTAGTGTCATATTGACTGTTTTAATGAGTTTATGTTTTTAGAGAAGTAGGCGCACATTTCAAGGTCTCTTGAGTGATAATAATTAATTTAGGGCTTATCTCTGCTTAATCTTAGTCAGGGTTATTTTTTCCTTATTTGCATCATCTTGCATTTCTTTTCATGAGACACTGTCTGCCACTTCAGTCAACCCACTCCCTACTGACAGTTTACAGCTCTTCCACACTTATTTTAGATGTGACCATTCTGAACAATAAAAATTCTCCATTATGGAAATTTATTTCTACCTTTGTTTCTTAGCTTTTACCTAATTAATCCCCTATGAGAGTAGCTTCTTCTTATCCCTTCAAATTAAGTATTTCACCACCAAAGGCTCCCTCTAAAAATTGAAAGTTTTCTAACGTATTTTAAAATAGTTGTTCTTTTGTGAACAACCTACACATCAGATGATCTGTGTCCCTTAGAAGAATTCATGCTTGTAAAAAAAGCCCTAAATAAATCCTCCCTTCCCAAGGAAGCATTTGGGACCATGGCAGCCAGGATATTGTGGCTTAGGACGGCTCTCAGGCAGAGTTCCACTGGGAGGAGAAGCAAAGAACAGAAACTCCTCAGGATAATATTACTGAGAGGGAAGGAGCCAGGAGATAAACATCTCCTCATATTATCTGGAAATGTGCATGAACCAGTTGCTGCTGTATGGCCATGAGCTCCTCTAGTAAGTCACTGGATTTGCCCATAAAACCCCATAGAGCGTAACAGTGTGACCTTGAATCCAACAGAGATTCAGATTCCTTCTGCAAAATTTTCCCACACCCTACTTTGCAGCAAGATCAAATGGCAACATATGGCACCAATACAACCTGAGAAGAGGAGCATTAAATCCTCAAATATCAAAGTGGAGTAAAAAAGGTACCTTGACAGACACAAGCTTTTTTTCTGATGGTCACCTGCTGTTGATCCTTTCATAACACGACAGAATGGAGTTCAGAGATACCAAAACATTTAGAGTAGGTACCTTTATCAGAAAGGTGAAGACCATTAGGCTTAAAGGGAAGAAGAAAATAACACCAAGTTCCTCCTCTTCCTCGCTCCCTTCCCTTGTCTCAGGATTTGGATCTGAACTAGACTCTGGTGGCTCTCCCACCTCCAGCTTGGATTTCAGCAGGCATCTCAGACATGCAGACATCTGCTCTATTCACTTGTCAGGTACAAGAAGTCCAACAAAAAATTTTTCTGCCAAATTAATAGGACTTCCCACCCCCACCCTCCCACACCCCATACTACTGAAACGATGTCTCCACTTAAATATTTAGGCTAGCAAAAACATCTTTAGGTTTAGAAACGGCAAGCGTGAGATTTTAGTTGTGGCATCTCTACCATATTTCCCCCTCTTTCTTACTACAAAAGTTCTTACTTTTTTACATAAGACAGTCTCATTTTCAGATCTCCACTAATATATGGTAAAGACATGACAATTTCAGACAGACCTTTTATTTCATATGCCAGAAACAGGCACATTTTCGTATTAGTTTAAGTGATTCTTGGTGATGCTTTAAGAACTAATTTGATGAAAAAAAGCTCTTTGTAAACATAAACTGTTCAAGAGTCAAGTTTCTCTTTTATTTGTTTGCTTACTGATACGTATGCATGGCAGTTATATGTCTGCATTGAGGGCAAAATTAACACAGTTTTTGTAGAAAGTGTGCCTATACATATTTAGTATATTTTAAAACATAGAAATGTTTAGACATTGTGACATAAATTAGGTGCTTCTTTCCTAAGCATTTCTGAAGTACATTTGTTGTGTCTGTGTTGCTAAAGCTGTGTTTTAGTTTATATTCTTGCCTGAACCATAATGGTAAAGAAGCATGCAGTTTGATTATGGCTTGCACTTCAGAGTACTCACTTATACTTTCAGTGTTACAAAAATTAACTTTTAACACTGTAAACAACACTTAGATCCATACTAGAAACAAAAGTCACTTTGAGTCTATTGTGACTTTATATCAGATGTAGAGTCTGTGTTATTCACCAAAATCTTCAGTAAATGTTTATCAGAGTGCTGAGAAATTTCTTCTGCAGCAATGTATTCTTAACACATCTCCTGTTAGAGCTTTGGTTTACATGAGCATTGATAGCCTAGATATTTCCCAAAAAGTGTTTGAACAATCTTTTCTTTCATTTTTCCAAGTTCTCTATAGATAATTAAATGTTAAGGTTATATTCTTTTTGAAAAAAGAAACACACTGGATTTAAACACCAGTTTAAAGGTGGATAGTGAGGCTGAGCTGCTTTGTGCTAAGTTTTCCAGGACTAAAGTGTGGGACTGCAGAGGAATACTCAAACACCATTAGGATATTAATAGACTATATAGTCATTTAATTGTGATAAGCATATTCAAGAGTGGTTGGGAGAAAGAAAATTAGCATGCTCGTTGGAGAGCCTAGAGAAAACACTCAGCTATAGCATATGCATTTAGGTAAAAACCAGAAGATAATAGAGTAGAAACACTGGTCAAAAAACCAAGAACAATATTTAGAAAATTCAGTGGAAAATGAGGGAAGAGACAGAACAAGAGCATGGATGGAGTAAACAGAAAGGTGAAGAACCACACAGAAGAGCAAAAGGAGAAGCTTTGTTCTGTAATGTTTTGAGAAGAGGGCTGAGATGTTTTGATGTAATACATGTCTATGTACTCATTCCTATCAATTCAATTGTATTCATTTATTATTAATACCTAATTAGAGAGCTGCACATATCAATAAATCTTCAGTATTATTTCTACTTATCAATAAACACGTTTGAATGAAGGAGAACAATTTAATGTACCCTGAGTATTTTCAGTAACAATTTTTTTTGTATATAAAATAAATAATATTTTTGGTGCCTCTATTGCAACATACAAATAAAGACATTCTGTAAACCAGGAGGTGGGAGACAATTTATGACTGCTACTTATTGTGTAAATTTATCCCCTTTCCCTGTTTTAATGCCTTATTCTTTTCCTGATCTGCTTATTAGGTTGTTTCATGCCAGGTTTGCAAAATAGCTGAATTAGAAACTTATTTTGGACTTCATATGTATGCGCCATGTACACATATGCATCTGGATTCTGAATTTTTAGTGAAAAAACACAGTAATGTGCTACTGCAAATGACATTGCATAAGAATTTATATTCTTATATGCTTTTACACAAGCTGTTTTTTAATTCATATAGAACTTCCTTCTAGAATGAACTCATTTTCTTTCATTTGTGAACATCACCACTTGTTTCAGCATATGTTAACTGTGTCTATTGTTTCTTGTCTAGCTGTACCCCATAAAATAGGGCGGATAATTGATGGAAGTCCTGCGGATCGCTGTGCAAAACTTAAAGTTGGAGACCGGATCTTAGCTGTGAATGGCCAGTCTATTATTAACATGCCTCATGCAGATATTGTGAAGCTAATTAAAGATGCAGGTCTCAGTGTAACTCTTCGCATCATTCCTCAGGAGGGTAAGTCAATGGCCCTTAAAAACAGGAAGAAAATTTTAAGTAGCCTCCAATTAGCTTAAATTATGTCACCACTTGAAAGAGCACCTTTTGTTCTCCTTCCTCCGCTGTAACGTGCAGCACACCAGAATTATGAGCTTAGAACTAGCTCAGATAGGATCTGAATTCTTGAAAAGGTTTCCAGTTATGAAAGGGGTATTTAAAGCAAACCTGGAGAAGCCTGACAGAGAGAGAGAAAGAGGATGTTACGGTCTTTGCAAGAATTGTCTTCTACATGGAAAAGCACTCTACAAGAGAGCCAAGTTTTGAGTTTGTTCCCTTATATCTCGCTATAAGCCAAGCCAAAGTTTGACAAAGTGATTCACAAGAGACTGCAATGGCTGTCACCAGGCATGTTCAGCTAACAGCTATGTGTGACAAAAAGTGATGTGAAGGAAGAGTTCAGACTGGGCAGTTTCCTCCATCACTATCATATAGTGATACATCACTGTAAATGCACAAGGCAGGAAATAACTGAACCCTGAGTTATCTCATTTCTAGGGTGAGGATAAAGGGACAGACTCATTATTCTGGTCATTACTCCACATCTAATCAGTAAAGATCTTTTGATGTTGGTTCCTTGGGGTTTGGGGTTGATTTCAGGGCTTTTATTAGTTTAACAATGTGCGGCACTGCTGCATGAATTGTACCACATTAATGAGACTATGTCTTTATATCTCAGCAACAAATACCAGTAGAGCTGGGAATGACACACAGAAAGAAATGGAATTACTTAATGATCCATGGCCCAGTTAGATGACCTTCACCTGATGCTGCTGCAGGCAGCAACAGGACAGGGAAATAGTCTGACACTGGTCACAGACTGCAGCTGAGGGAACTCATCTACTTTGTTAAATGAATTCAGTGAAGGGAAAAACACAAACATACACAAATTTAGAATTCACATCAATTAGCACCCGTGTAATTACTGGAGGTCAGCTTTGCAAGCATCTAAAACAAGTGTGACAAACTTCACGCAGTCCATGAAGTTTGTTTAAGCCTCTCTGGCTTAAACAGGTACCTTTAACCTAATATCCAGGTTAAATAACATCATTAATAGTTCAGTGTTGGAGGGGGATACATTAAATTAGAAAGAAAGCAGAGGTGCAGCTGAGTTGTGGTACTACAAGATGTTCTCAGTTGCTAGTGGTGAGAAATTATCTGTGCCCAAGGCTCAGCTTCCCTGTGTGACTGTGTGACACTGGACACCTCATTTGCCTTCCAATTTAAGCTCCCCAGCTTAAAAAAATTGGTAAAAAAATCTAATACCTCTGTAATATACTTTCAGGTAAAAAATACCATATAAATGCAAAGCAGTTTTAGAAGCAGCTCATGATTTGACCAGTTCATCCATAGTTATGAGAGTAATGTAGAAATGAGGGACATTTCCAATCTTCCTCTCTAAAGCTTGCAATACAAAAGAGACTCACAGATGTAAAATGGGCAATTACAGCCTTAAGCATAGTAATTACACAGAAAAGTATTGCTTATGCCTGCATGAGGAGTGTTTTAAGTGCAAATATACAACCTTTTTTGACAATTAAGCCTAAATTGAAAATATTTTCAATAAAGTAGCCAAAATTTTTACAATAATTGTGAGCATAAATTAGATAAGTAGAGAATATTCATCCAAAGGGAAAAACTCACATGTTAAAAGTTTAAAAATAAAACACATAAAATTTAAAACTAGATTCAAATGTAAAACTAGGCAAGATGTGTATTGTGTGTAGCTGTTGCTGTTAGGGATGCTCAGCCATATGTGTGCCCATTTTGTTTGTTTTGCACCATGCCACACTGGCCCCACTCCTTCTGTTGCAAGCAGGAATAGAAAACACATATTTGCCTTTGCTGTTGATAATGCAGGAGTTTCTGCAGTGCTCTGTGAGTGGAGTCTTTCTCATTTATGCATCCTAATAGGTAAATGGTGACCAGGACTGTGCTAGTGTGTTGGAAGAAGTATATTTGATATGAGTTCAGTACCAAACTGTGTCTCCACCCAAGTCCAGCAGGAAGCCTGAATGAAGATTGGCATCTTTTATTTATAACGAAGCAACAAAACCATATTTCCTGTGCCAATCTCTCTGTCTTTTTGAATTTTGTGTTGTTTGGAAAGAATTATTCTGTTTTTCTGCACTGTTCCTATGTGAAACCTTAGCCATTTGACATAATACAGTGGAATAAAACATTGGTTTAAATGGTTAGTCAGAAATTATTGAGATTGAGTTTACTGTTTTACTGTTCACAGTCCCCAAAAATTTAAAAACACAGGAAACTCTTGATGAGTTAAAAGACATCAGGAACTAATGTAACAACCCCAGCATTTTAGCTTTTGTGACAGGTCTATCATCTCAAACAGTGGAGAAAGCAGTAAAATGTTCATTCTCTCAAAATGAATTTTTTTTTTCTAAATGGAAAGCCTTTCAAATATCTTGTTGCTGTGCTAAGGCATGTGAAGGACAGAGAGGTGACTCAGGACAGCCAGCACAGCTTTACTTGTTGTTCAGGTCCTGCCTGAACAACATAGTGGCCCTCTACAATGGAGTAAATACATCAGTGGACAACAGTGGGCAAGGGAAGAGCTATAGATCTCACCTATCTGGACCTCTCTAAGGCCTTTGACATGGCACCCCACAGCATCCTTCTCTCCAAACTGGAGAACAGATGAATTTGATGGGGGGACTGTTCAGTGGATGAGCAGGTTGAGGGAGGTGATTCTGCCCCTCTACTCTGCTCCCATGAGACCCGACCTGGAGTGCTGAATCCAGGTGTGGGGTCCTCTGGACCTGTTGGAAGCAGTCCAAAGGAGGGTCATGAAGATGACCAGAGGGCTGGAGCATCTCTCCTGTGAGGAGAGGCTGAGCAAATTGGTGTTGTTCACCCTGGAGAAGACAAGGTTCCAAGGAGACCTTATTCTGACCTTGCAGTACTTAAAGGGGGCTTATAGGAAATATGAGGGTAGACATTTTAGCAGGGCCTATTGTGATAGAACAAGTGATCTTACAACTTTGAACTAAAAAGGGGTAGATTCAGACAGATATTAAAAAAGAGATTTTTTTCTCTTTATGATGAGGGTAGTGGAACATTGGAACAAGTTGCCCAGAGAGGTGTAGATGCCCCATCCTGGCATTCCTGTCAAATTTCAAGGCCAGGTTGGACAGGGCTCTGAGCAGCCTGGTCTTGTTGAAGATGTCCCTGTTCCATGCAGGGGGATTGGACTAGACAATCTTTAAGTGTCATTCCAACCCAAGCTATTCTAAGACTCTCTGATTCTATCATGCTATCGTTCTATGATCAGTATTTCTATGTTTTAAAAGAGTATGTGAAACATGGCAGCAATTTGCCTTGTTCAATTGTGTTTTAAGTAATGACAGTGTCAACCAGAATTATGGAAGTCACCAAGATTTCAGATCCCACAGAAAATCAGAAGGAGACCATTAGGTTCAAATGTCTTAAAATCTAATTATTACCTGAGAAAGTAAAAGCGACAAAGCATAAATTTGCAGACGCAGTGTGTGACCAAAAATTATGATTGTGTACCTTTGCCCTTTACTAAATGCTGCACTGTGACAGGTCTTTTATCTCCATCTCGCCATTGTGCAGAGCTGAACAGCCCAGCGTCGGCGCCCAGCTCGGAGAAGCAGAGCCCCTTGGCGCAGCAGCACAGCCCCATGGCGCAGCAGAGTCCCCTGGCGCAGCAGAGCCCCGTGGCCCAGCACAGCCCCGTGGCCCAGCCGCCGCCTCCACAGCCCCTCCAGCCGCAGGGACACGAAAACAGGTTTTGCGTTTTCTCAATGGTCTTCTTCTTTTTTTTTTTTTTTTCTTCCCCTTGTATGTTAATCTGGAGTCAGGGAGATGTTTTTTATGGTGGGTTTAATCTCTGGTGGATCATTTACCAGCCAATTTCTCATGTGTAATTTATGCATATACATTAGCAAATTTATCTATAATGGAAATCGAATGGTAGGGGGACAGAAATTTTGTGACCAGCTGTATTAAATGCTGTTCATGTAAAAAGCACGCACAGGCTGTGGGATGATACAAGTTACTGTGACCTGCAATCAACACTATCTACTCTTTGTATTATCTTTTAGTGTGTTAAACAAGGCTGATTACAGTGACTGTCTTTATGCTAATCTTCAGTAACTAACACATATCATCAAGATCCTCTTCTCCAAATGATACTAGCTACAGGATTGTAACTTTTGTCTTCTGAAAATACTTGAGTTCACTTGTGAGTCAGACACTACACCCTCTAATTCTCCTTGCTTAACAGATGTAGTACTTTCACTTGCACAGAATTATTTTCTTTCAATTAGTCATACTAGGAAAATTACTTTGCCTTATATTTCATTGAGTACTTTCTCCAAAAGTGATCACCTCCTCGAAGACATATGTTTCTGACAAAATTCAGTACAAAGTTTTCACAAAAGTCATTTCATGCTATTGGAAGTTGGTATTAAATATCTGTTAAATTGTGAATTTTCAGATGGGAGCAGCAAATGATATTAATTAAAGTTCCTGAAAGAAATTCTGTAATAATTTTACTGAAAAGTGTAAGCTCTAGTTGGTCATGTCACCATTTACATATTCAACAAAAATTACAGTGCCTCCATCTGTGAATAAAAACATCATCTTCTGATATGCAGCTGTGGCCATATACTGTGGACCTGCCTAAAGATGACTCTTATTTCAGAAAAAGGTCAACTATTGCTAGTTCACATAGTATTATTTTTCACTAGATTTTATAAGCTAGATTACAGTTTATTTGTATAGCCACATACATTGTTTCTTTACCACAATAAGATTTTAAAACTCTTAGGAATATTAACTAGGTTTTTTTATTTCCAGTATTAAGGCTCAGTATCACAGTAAGCCTCACAGTAGGTTTATCCTCTGACTTCTTTTTACAGGATCATGATACTGAGTAAAGAAAGTAAGAGGCTTGCATGAATGCATGCAGGTCTTATTAATCATGGCAGCAGTCTATTTTAACCTTCTTGGAAAAGTCAAAGGGAAATAGTTCTGATTTTTTTGTGTCTGGGTAGACATTCAGATTATTAAAACTATTGTGTAGGAAGATTAGCCATAATGTCTCTGCAACTACATTAATAAAATAATGAAGTTTTGAAACATATCAGACAATATGAAACATTTAGATTCAGATTACCTTTGTGTATATAAATCAACATAATCAAAAACAATTTGTCTTTTTTTTTCGGAGCGTAATTTTCATAATCAATAAGTGCATTTCAAAATCCCTTTCAAAGTCTCTATGTGTCTCTCAACGTGTCCATGAACACACACAGTCAATTGGTTGACTGAAAATTTCCAGTCCGTTATTAAAGCAGAATTTGAAATGTTTGTTTCCTGTACAGGAAAGAAATCTTTCCTTTGGCACCTAGGGAGGAGTGTAAGAACATCCACTCTGTGAACAGTTTTGTTAAAATATAACCCAAACCACTATTACAGAATTACCTTGTTAAAAGAGTTCAGGGCTTTCCTTGTGCCTCTTTAGCACACCACATGGCTGAGGTAGAGGAGTTTGCCATAAGGAATGTTCTTTACTTTACCCTGAAGTGCCATTATGTGCTAATTTCCAGGTACTAAGGGAAATTCCCATCTGAATAAAGTAAATTACTAGTCACTGTACCTCAGAAAGTCACATTTTCTTTCAAATTTTAGGACCTATCTCCCTGTAACCATTTACCAGCTAAAGTAATATTTTGCTTGTTACTAATTCCTCATAAAGTAAATTACTAGTCACTGTACCTCAGAAAGTCACATTTTCTTTCAAATTTTAGGACCTATCTCCCTGTAACCATTTACCAGCTAAAGTAATATTTTGCTTGTTACTAATTCCTCATACCCAAATTTATTTTGTTTTCACCTTGTGTTATTTCTGTGCATAACTACTGACATGACTTTACTGACATAGACTTTAGCCAGATAGCATCATAGGGAGTGTATAATAAAAACAATACACACTATATTAACAGATGTTATATCAAAGAATACCTTTAATTAAAAAGATAACAGCTAAGACAAAGAATTTATCCTTTTTTGACCTTAAGAAGCTCACAATAATATTTTATGTCAATGAAAGGGGATATAAACTGCACTGATATTCCACTAATTCTATAGAAATATTTATTTTGGAAAAAAAGCACTTTATAAACTCAGTGAATTATTTTGTATTGAGTATAGTGGGTGTTTTCACATGCAGTTTCATCTTCAAAATAAGTAAAGTAAGTGGGAATCAAGATGCTTTTTCTGTTCCTGTCCCTTGGTGTCTAATCCTGATACAACCTGGAAAATTGCATGGTATGACCTGAGGGAAAATCACTTCTGCCCATGTTTCCAAAGCGCTCACTGTTCTTGGATGCCTTGTCCGTTTACCCTTGCGAGTTTTGCTTCTCTGTGAAAATCTGTTCCATGCGATTTTGCAGCTCGCTTTCAGCGTTGCATGCAATGCACATTCCTAATGGTTTCCTGCTCTCCCAGACTAAGCCGTTGTGCCTTCCTGCCTCAGTTACAGGTCAGAAGTAAAAGCCAGGCAGGACGTGAAGCCTGATATCCGGCAGCCCCCGTTTACAGACTACAGGCAATCCTCCGCGGACTACCGGCAGCCCCCGCTGGACTACCGGCACCCGCCGGTGATGGACTACCAGCAGCCCCCGCCGCTGGACTACAGGCAGCCCCCGCTGATGGACTACAGGCAGCACTCCCCCGACACCAGGCAGTACCCCCTGTCCGAGTACAGGCAGCCCCAGGTACACACAGACACAGCAGGGTCCGTAGGGACAGGCCCTGGAGGTTGGTGAGGAGGATGCCACTATGGAAGGAAAAGACACATTAAAGGGTTTTACTCTGAGTTACAACTTTTCTGTAGAGGAAATTACTTCCAGACCATTAATATTTAATGTATAACTGTGTGATCTGTAAATTAACATTACATTTAATAATTGCACGACTGTAATGTTAAATAAATGCCATTTTTAAGGTACTGGAGAGTTGAAATAAAAATTCTAACATTAAAAGGCTTTTCATCAGCAAAGGAATTTTTTCATTCTCGGCATATATTCATCAAACTTTGCATGTACTTAGGTCAAACTGCATTTCTACAGCATTCTTGAAAATTAGGATTTTATCTAATCAGAATAAATAAATAAAGGAATTATAATCCTGACTGATAAAATTAAATTTCTGTTGGCAATTGCCTGGGTGAGTAGAAACTAGCCCATGCAACTTGTTTCTTTGACATCAAGCATGATCTGACAAATTCAAAGAGATGATGAGTTAGATGAAGGGTTACGGTACCTTGGACAAGACTCCTCTGATGACAGATATTTACTGACAGTTTTGAAGGTTGAGGATTTAGCTCAAAGTTCAGACTTTGAAAAAGACCTTCCTTTCTCCTTACATAAAGGCAGGAAAAATAGAGGTCAAAAAGTATTAAACAGGAGACTGTAAACTGCTGGCCATGATATGCTGGAACCATGTATAGCTGGTTTGTATGTCCATATTTTCTAAACCAGACACATAAACCATATCAAGAAAAATACTGAAATTCCTAAATGGGATCCAGGGAACCCTATGAAAATATTGTGCATTTCAGTATCTAAATAGCAAATCTCTATCCCCCTGTGCATACCTTATAAGATGCTTCTTAGCATCTAGAGAGATGCTTGGCTTGGCTGTTTCCCAGCATCTCCAGTTTAATTCTCTAATCAGTAGACTGCACAACCCAAGCTTTCTTTTCTTTTCTCCTGCTCCCGTGGATCTCACACTCTTGGCTGACAATGGATAAGAAGCTACATCACAATTTCCCTCCCAGACCCCTCTGTGGACCTTTGCTTATATCAAGTGGATCAATACATTTTTGAAGAGATCTATTTTAAAGTTTTCTTGAATGCATACCACAACATCCATATAGTTAATTGTCTTTCATTTTGTATTTGTCTGTACAGGACTTTGATTATTTCACCGTTGATTTGGAGAAAGGAGCCAAAGGATTTGGGTTTAGTATTCGAGGAGGAAGGGAGTACAAAATGGATTTGTATGTGTTGAGGTTAGCAGAAGATGGACCAGCAGTAAGAAATGGAAGGATGAGGGTGAGTAAATGCATTGCAACATCTTTTTTCTACATTTACAGATGTTTGGTGATGGGGTCAAAGACAAAGTGGTTTTTCACCTCTGATCAGGTTTAAAAGAAATAATGCCAAATACCTCTTATAAAATAAGCTCATTCTCTAGGAGTTCAAGAAATTAGTTGATACATATAGTAGATACCTGTAGTTTCTTTGCAAATAAATGTATTACTTCTGACTGATAATAATACCTTTTACTGTGTTATAAATTTTTGTCATTATTATTTTCACTGTTATCTAAGCAACTTAAAAATCTCAGATGAAGTTTGGTGTTTCTTAGAGAATAATAACATAATTAACATTTGGGTCTCTAATCACAAAAGCAAAGTGATCACTATATGACATGTATTAGATAACTATGAAACCTAAGACCTCATCTGTGTTGTTTTACTAATTTAAGCAAGTCGCCCTTGTATTGTTTGCTAAATTTGTTTCTTGATCTTAATCTTGTTTGTAGGGATCATGATAAAAAAAAAGCAAACACACGGTCTATATAGGAAAAATAACCTAATCAAAAATTAGGACAGAGACATTTAATCTGTCCAGTTGTGATAAAGACAAGGTATAAACTCATCCAGGCCTGCTGATACTTTGCAGAATTGTGAGTACACAGAAAGGAGAAGGAAAGAACATAGGCAAGACTACCAAGAGTCAACATAAAAAGTTGTTTATATATCTAATTAGTGAAGTCATGTTCAACCAATATTTAATTTCAAAGATGGGCATTGAAAATTGTATTCTGTACAGTGGTAAGAACAGATTTTACAGATGTCATGGTTGTTAAACTTATTCTGTTTCACAGTCTAAACAATCTGATCAAATTTGATGTCTTACTGAAAGAGGACTGTCTTTCTGTCTATAGCTCAGGAGTTTTGCTTTTTCTTTGCTTCTTAACTTGGCCACTTGGTAGAATTGCAAAATGCAGGTAGCCCTCAGTTGTATCATGCAGTGCAAGCCCCTGACACTGGCAGCAGCAGAAGCAGTCCCTGTGTCAGGAAAGCCAGTGGGGCAGTCAGGCAGGCAACTGGTAATGGATACACTCCCACTGCATTTTCTGTGTGAAATACAGGTGATTTCATGATGCAGCTGGAACTTTAGCTTTAGAATATCTTCTCTAGTTTTCATTCTTTCCTTTATTTTAGTATTATCATTGTTAGTTGCTCTTAATGAGAAGCCATATGCAAGATGTGCATTAGTGGCTATAATGTGATTAAAGACGGAGAAAAAGCTGTGCTTTTAATAAGCTCTGGAATCACATATTTGGAAACATATGGCTAAGAGTACAGAAAAAAAATAAAAGAACACCTTTGAAGAGGGTTCATTTCAAATAATAACCTGTATTAGGTAGAAAATGAACATTAAAATCTGTGCATCATTCAAACAAACTAGTACTAAGGAATGAAGTTGCACTATTCATTTTGTGAATAGCCAAAATATAGAAAGTATTTAACATGAATATGGGTTTGGTTTTTTTCAGTGCATTAGGAAAAGTTCTGTATGCTTTAATGAATACTGCTAATATAGTTTCTAAAATATCTTGGTTTAAAGCTTTTTCATTGTAGTGACCACAACATATAGCCTAACATAATAACTGTTATTCTGACCAGAGAGCTGTAACTGGGGGCTTTTCTCCCTTTTAAAAGCATCATTCTTTGGAACCAGTTCTACCATGCATCCTTGTCACTGAGTCTTCTCTTTTATTCTCCTGCCTCACAGAGATTTTAACCTGACAAATGGTTTGGAACGTGAAAGGTTCTTATATTCAGTGACCTGTGACTGATGGACAGCAGAAGCTCAAGAAACAGCTTCAAAACAATAATAGAAAAAATAGAAGCAAGCAAAAAAAATTGTTGAAAGAAATATATTACATAGGAAGGTGGGCAAAGGAAGCAGAGTTCTGTACCCACATCTCCTTTCCTAAGTTTACATCAGCTGTTACTGCAGGTTCATTCACACTTCTTGGCTGGTTGGTCCATCTCTGTATCTCTCTGCTTCACAGGTGCATCTCTACAGCAAAACATGCAGAAATCAGGGCAGTGCTTCTTGCTTTAGATACCATTGTTGTTAGAGACATGATTCTCTGATCCTAGGTTTCAGCACTGAGGGTAGCAAACCGTGCTTTTGTGGCAGGATCTCATCGGAACACTTCCCAGCTAAGAGTCATTCTGATGACCTCCTTGTCTCCATTATTGTTTTGCTTGCTGTTTCCCCCTCCTTGAACATCCTGCTTTACTTTGACTGAAGCTTTACAGAGAAATGTTGAAGCAGATAGTACAAGGTACAGGTCATGCTTATAAAAAGAAATAACGCACATAACTCCAGCCCTATTCCCACTCACCAAACCAAGAAAAGAAAAATAAAACCAGATAAGTTCCTGTAAAAAATAGATCATATAATGAAACGTTACCTGCAGGGCACTTAGGTGTAATAAGCAAACATATTCCAAAAATAACATTTTGTTTTTGGTCTACATATAGGCAGCAAAAGCCCTGATAGAGACTCATTCGTATTGATACAAAGCTCCCTCTTTTACAGAAATAAATATAATAATTACCTTAAAGTAATAGAGCTGAAACTATACTAGTGGTTTTACAAAATTGTATAATTGAAGAAATGAAATCTCAAACTGAAAACAGGTTCGGGTAGGGAAGTCAAAGTCTGTATGTTTACTGTATTAGTGGGCACTGCAAAACCACAGCAATGCAATGAGTCCCAACAGCTACATTCCACTTGGACATGTGTTAAAAAATCTGAGTCCACCACCACACATTCAAAAGATTCTAAGGTCCAAAGTACATGTAAAAGTGTTAGGCATTACAGACGCAGAGTACATTAAAGTAATAGCTATGATTATAGGAAAACAGATGTAAATAAAGAACTGGAATGGAGCTATCTCTTGTAAAAGAAAAAAAAGTAAATCCATTACTCCACCTCATCACTACACTGGAATTAAATACTGACAGTGTGTTTTATATAGATATATAAAATATATCTAATGTATGTAAATACTAACTTAATTCTGACAGCTGAGCAGAGAGCAAGCTACAACGGTGAATTATGAAAAACCTATCCATGTATATGCTCTGTAAGACAAGGAGGTATTAAAATAACCATGAAAAAAGTTCAGAGAACTATTATGCCTTTGTTATCTTTTTCCAGACTGGCAGACGTCTCAGCACATCAGGATTCCATTTCTCAAGCAATCCTCACATCAGGGGGAAACACTGAAACTAGCTGGTGATGGCAATATTAAGAATAAAGCTGCAAGGCCCACTCTCAGAGTAGGGCAAGAACATGGCACACACAGTGTCAGTGACAGTCACATTGAGTTGAATCTGTCACCAGAGACAAGGGACATAACACAGACAATGTGGAGCACAGTCCCCACAGCCTTTGAAGATTCAGTCACTACTGGAAACAATTTTACAGGTCTATTTAGATAAGGCTCATGCTAACTTATATTTTATTCTTGCCTCATGCTGAGGACAATGATTGGCAGAGCTCTGCTCGCAAATCTCTATCCCTTCCTGTCTTAGAAGGAAGGGATAAGTTCCTTACTGCTCTCAGGAGGATTGTTAAGCGTGGTTGTAGTGTTTGCTAGACATGAGATATGATCAACAGATCTCTTATTGCCTTGAATGATATCTCCAGCAGCCAGCATGTTTATTGAAACCAGTGTCAAACAAAGAGCCGGTGGCTGAGGGCTGCAAAGGTACAGAATAACATTAAATGCTTGAAGAATGAGGGTGAAATGGGCTTTTTCAGAGACAGTGTACATCTATGTCATTTTGTCACTTTATGAGCTACATCCCTTTTTCACATCTTCTACAAAAGCCATACATCTCATCTCTGACATCTCTAGTTTCATTGTCTTGTCAACTCATTTTTCTCAGTCCTCATGCACCATTTAGCCCTATCTCCAGCTTCCTCATATCTTCTTATGCTACATTATTTTTCTCATTTTATTGTGTATTTTTCTTATACTTTGGCAGGACAGATATCTGAAATCCAGGCACAGCAGAATTCTGTATCTTTCATGCTCTACAGTTCTACTTTGACTCTTCAGTCTTTTTTCCTGTTTGCTGTGTTTCTGTGGTTTGCATCCATCTTTTTGTTTCAGATGTACACAGCTGGAGATAAAACCAGGCACAACGGACAGGAGGCTCCTATAGTGTCAATTATGAGCTTCTGTGTTGTTGCATAAGAGTCTGTGTGGCCTTGCTTGGTTGTTCCAGCTTGCTGAGGGAGCAGCGTGGTGATGCTCACGCCAGTAACTAATCTATGCTGTGGTCAGGTTCATGGCATTCTGTATTTAATACTTCCTATAACAATAAAGTTCACACAAGCCTTATTTGTAGTTATTCAGAAACCTTCATCCACCCACACCAAGAATTATTCCTAGCAAAGGGGAAGAGCTGGGTATCCAAGAGCCAAGGGTCAAAAAAGGCAGATAGAAAGAGGGAATCTCTCTCTGATTTGGAAGGAAACAGAACTAAAGTTTCAAATCATGTAGGACATAAATATCACACTTTTCAAAACACATTTTCCTGTTTGTGTGCGTCCTAAATCATATTTGCAAAAGAGTTACAGAGCTCCTAGCAAACTCATAATCTGATATTAAAGCCCTCTCTTGAGCCATAAAAGAAATAACTTTAAGTCTCCTTTGAAAAATCTGGAGTCCAGGCTTTTGAACAGTGTAGGGTGGCATGTAATAGTTGGCTATAGCTAACTATGTCTCACAGAGTAAATTTGTTACCATTAAGACTCTTCAGGCTCCTCAAAGGAGCAGGTGGTATGTAGGCATCTGGGCTCTCTAAATGCTGTACAACTGTGCAGTTTAACAAGGTAACATAAATGTGTCTCCCTGGAATATGACATTTCCAAACATCTCAAGTCAGGGAACCCTGAAATCACTGAAGCTGTTCAGGGTTCAGTGAATAGATAGTCAGAGATGAGTTAATCAGAACCCTACAGTGCTTAGAAAGTCTTTTATACCATGCAAAACAGAGGTCTCTCTCGTGTTTCATCATGCTTTTTTTCCATTTCACCTTTACTTATTGCTAGGTGTTGCACACATGTTCATCTAGTCATTTAATCACTGTATCCCTTTTTTTCAGCCCTTGATATTTAGGTTCTTCGTAGATCAGTCTGTTTACACCAAATAGGAATCATTCCCTTTGTGAGGCTTGGATGTAATACAGCTTCCATAGATACTTCTTTTAAGTCCATATTAACATGTGCAAAATATCCTCTCTTTTTTTTTAATTATTTTTCAGTCACTGTTGTCTTGCATCTCAGAGATTAAAAAATCCAACAGAAAGGCCTGGACTACCACATAACATTTTATTAGATTCCTACTGCACAACCAAATTTTGTACCAGAAACCACATGCAGTGATTATGGCCTCCATACATTATTGTTGTATTTCTTCAGTCTGTCCAGAACAAAGTCTTTGCAGGGTTATCTCAGCTGTTAGTAATCCTGTTGCTAAAGGAATATGGAAAATGGGAAAATCTGAAAAAGCACTGATCATCAACAGGACTGATTGTTTTCTGTTAGTGACCATCAAATCAAATCAAAGCTTAAAAGGAAGAATGAACAATTTCTTACTCTACAGTAAATGGAAGTCCTTGAAATCACTTTGCCATACAGACACCACAATCCTCACTTGCTTCCAACTGGTGTAGAGCCTCTCTAAGATTTCTTGTTAATGAAGAACAGAGCATCTATTTGGGATGCTCCATCAGTGATTGGTCCCACATTAAAGGATGATTTCCTACAGTCTGCAGTGGAAAGCACCTAAGGTTGCAATCAGTAAGTACAGTTAGCAAGAACTAGCTCAGCTCAGCTTGAGGGTGATTAGAGCAAAAAGCATTAAAAATAGAGAGAAACAGTTGTCACACAGTAAAGAGAGTAGGTGACTGATACAGACATTTCTTTATCCAATCAAGAAAGCTGAAGCAAGGAAATGGGAATAAAGCAGTAATAGCTTGATCAGTCATGAGTTTTTAAAAACATTTAAGGCAATCCCAGTATCCAAAAATGAAGGTTTAATCTTTCATTTCTGATGTAGCATACTTTGGAATCCTGTTTTAGATTGAAAAGAAGGCACAAGACTGACATTCTGCTGAGTGACTCATGAAAATCCTCAGGTTCTCCAGGTCGTAAAAAGCAGTGAAATCTTATGTTCAGAATATTGGAGGAAAGTGGATATTGCTGCTGGGAAGCCTCTTTGCAAGTTTACTCTAATCACAGCAAACACAAAGGTAGGAGAAGCAATGATAGGTCCTAAGAGCCAAAAAGGTCTTCTCCACATGGAGTTGTGGCACAGTAGGAACTCAGCTGCTGAACCCCTGATGTGAGTGAGGGCTTGAGAAGCCTGTCAGAAACCCCACTGAAAAGTCACTAATATTTGGAATAATCCCACACATCGGGGGCAGAAGTACACTTCAGGAACGTACAGTGCTCCACCAGCAGCAGCTTGATCAAGGTTTTGTGCACACATCTGGAAGACAAATGCCCACAGAGTGATTCATGCCAGTTAAGCAGGCCATCTTTTCTACATAAGTAGCACTTATTCTTAAAACCTGCAGCATACCTGGCTTACTTTATGCAGTAATATAAATCTTACCTTCATAATAAGCATTCAGTGAATGTCAACACTGTCATTTCAATGGAACAAAAAGACAAAGATATTCTTAGTCCCATCCACTTATTCTGTGATTTGTGCTGCATCTGAACAGTACAGGAAGATGTTATCCATGCTTTCCCACTGAACTGCGTGTCCCTTTGGGGTAATCTAACTCACACTCCAATTCCCTACTACATACATCACTGTCCAACCTCACTTGTAAAGAAACTAGGTGTGATTGATCTGAATTCAGAGAATTCAACTGGGATACTCAAGAATATGAGCTGGATGCCAGCCTGTGGCAAGAGGAGCTCAGTGCCGGGTTAGTGCAATTGGCAGAACTCAAGGAAGAATATATTGACATGCAGACATAAAGCTGATCAACATTCCACTGTCTGCATAACAAAGAAATGCAAACTGAGGCCCTTGGGGATCCTGAATATATTTTGACAGTATAAAAGCTTAATAAATCAAGAGCAAATTAACTGTAGGTGAACTATTATTCAGCATTTCTCAAAAAATCCATGTGTGTTTTTTAGAATTTGTGTGCAGAAGGGTAAGGATAAGGAATATTCCTCTCACACACTTAATTGACATCCTTCTTGCAAAAATGTATCCAGTCTGGCACATTTGAAGCATCCTTCTAACTCTATGCCTAATAGCAAAAACTTTCAAGCCAGCTGTGAAAAAAAACCAAGTTAATAATCGTGATAAAAATAGTTTAGTATTAAATTTTAAGACTGAAATACTTAGTTGGCAGGCAGGCGTCGTATTTAAATCTGGGGTTTATGGAATATTTATGAAGGTTTTCAGGCCTAAAAAATTAATTAACCCTAACTTAAAAATTAAGTATCAAGTGTTAGAAAACAAATGAGCACACCACATGATACTGCTCTGTTAACTAAAACAATTTGTCCAGCAACAAGAATGACATAGGCAGCGACTTCTCTTCTGTGTTTTCCCAAATCACAACAAATCGGAACAGGGAGAGGTCATCTCTAAAGGTAAAAGAAGAGATATAAGGCCCATTACTATGGCCCACCAGCCAGTATCCTCATTCCTACAGGGACAAGTAAAGGATGCTTAGAAAAAGAATAGAGGACAAGTATGAAGTGATTCTTCACTGTATATACCATCCAAGACCCTGGAAGACAAAAGTTTATACATTTTTCTATGCTAGGACTCAGTGTTAGGGCTATTTTTAACCACTTATTTGAATGTACTCATGCTTTTGGCATTCCAGATGTAATTTGTCAATGGATTCCAAGTCAAAGTGCCAGCATTGTTTGGGAAAAAACCTCTTTTTTTTGTTTGTCGTTACAACATAATAACCTTACTTCATCATTCTCGTTATCATCTTTATTCAATTGATCTATATCATGTACTGAACCTTACCAGTCTGCTTCATCCTGCATCAAAAAGGAGCTGTTCTTTATCCCTGACCAGCCTCATTGGCCTCCTCCAAACCATTTCTCAATGTATCTCATTCATTTGGAGGTGAAAGCACCAGAACAATTTGCATTTTTCAAAGTATTGGTGCTCCTAAATGACACAATGGTGGCTTCTCCTTTATTCTCCACTTTCCCCCAAACAGCTGGTATTCTGTTTGGGTGTTTGGCTGTGCTGACATTTTCAGCTTAGTGAGCTAAGCACAAGGACTGCAGGATCTGTGTTTTTGAGGGTGATGGCTGATTTAGAGTGATGGTGATGAGTTTTGGTGATGGTGATGAGTGATGATGATGAGTTTTCCATATGCACTATGCTATACATCTGTGCTTAGCACTCAGCACCACTGGATTTCACGT
Source organism: Dicaeum eximium (assembly GCA_013396995.1). Lineage (NCBI taxonomy): Eukaryota > Metazoa > Chordata > Aves > Passeriformes > Dicaeidae > Dicaeum > Dicaeum eximium. The sequence continues at coordinate 900,232 of VWZP01010151.1, forward strand.
GCTGCTTTAGCACACAGGATTGTGCCATCTTTTTTTGGAGCTTTTAAGTTTAGATATGATAATACTGCATGGTAATGTGCTGTCTGCAAATCCTATCACCTCTTCCCCACACCATTTGCAAGTGTGCTGAGCAGAATAATCACTGTGGTAAAGTCTTTTGATTGTGAAAATTGACCACTTATTTAAAGCATTTTTTTCCTAGAATTTAATCTCCTGCTTAAAAGACCCTATTCTTTTTCACCCCACAGCAGAGCCTCTATTGAAGACTTAACTATTAAAAGCTTTCTGAAAATGTCAGTATACTAACCAGATCACATTAATCTATATAGTCATTGAGAGCTCCAGCAACCTGCAATAGATCTGTGAGGAATGGCTTCCCTCTGCAATAGCCACACTGACCCTTTCCCACTAAATCATCATTATCCATGTGCCAGCTAAGCCTCACTATCCTTATTGCTTCCTTCCATCTGCTCAATTGAACATGAGACTCACTTGGTTACTTTCCAAGACCATTCTTAAAGACTGGTGTCACACTTGCCACTTCCCATTCCTTTGAAATTCAGCAATTTACTGATTTAAGCAGTAGATTACATCCTATAGCTCCTAGTTGAACAGCTTCATATCCAAATTCCTTTAGAACTGAGGATAAAAGTCATCTGCATCTGGTGGTTTCTCACTTTCTGTTTCATCAGTCTGCTATAAAATCTTTGCCACTGACCCTGCTGTTGGAGTCAGTTCCTCACTCAACCCTGCAGTGAGCAGACCCTCTGCAGGAGTTTTGCTGCCCTCCTCTTCAGTGAACATTGATGAAAAGAATTAATCTGTTTTCTGCAGTCTTTTCTACCTTATGCCCAAACTATCTTTGGAGATCTGACAGACTCCATGCCTATGGTATGCTTGAAAATATCTTCTTAGATCTTACATTTCAGCATTTTTCCTCCTCAAACTCTTTTTGTGGTTTCATCTTTATCTTGTTGAAATTTATGTTCTTTTCTCTTTTGCTGTGTGGATACAACTTTGGATGAAGGTTTCTCCATTCTCAGGTTTCCCTGTAGGATCAGCTTGTCAGACCTTGAATTTGCTTTGCTTTTGCCTAAAGAGAATTGCCTGAGACCATCAAGAAGATACCAGAAAATTTTCTTCTTCTATTTCTTAGTTTCTATTGGTTCCCATCCCTGATTGTAATGGTGAAGTATATGTTATTAATATTACATTATGCTACAATGAGTTATCCCACCTCTGTTTTTAAAAAGTAATAGTGTATCAAATACAGTAGGACAATGTGTTTTGCTTTTGACGTTAACAGCTTTATTTCACACATACATGGATTGTTTTGCAGCAATGTTGTGAAAGGCATCAAGTGTACTGTAGTACCAGAAATCCACTTTGCTGTCTTTTCAGCTCTCATGTCTGAAAACTCCACTTTTCCCTCTTGCCCTCCCCACTCTTTGCAGACAATCAGGCATGCACATTTTCCTCTTTCCAAGCTCGCTTTCTCAAGTAGGGCTATTGTTTTTCTCTCTCTCAGGAAAAGGTAAAAAAGTAAAAAGAAAAAAGCTAGAGATCCTGCTGAGGAGTGGTGGGAAGACCTTTTCTTGCTCTGCACCATGTCCTATGTCCCCTCTTTCCCCCTTCTTTTGGGCAGGAGTCAAGCCCATCTCTCTGTGGGAGCAAAGGGCCCAGCATTTCCAGGGGTAAGAAGCTGCAGCTGCTTAGATAGCTGGTTGACCACAGAAAAAAAATACTTTTTCACTCCAAACTTTATGTGGTTGGCTCAAAAGTGGCATGGGACATGTTATTGTAATTCCTCCAAAGAGAAATACCATGTCTCCTGCTGAGACATCCAAGCTCACAAACCTAAAATGCACTGGAGGGAGTCCAAGATAACCAAAACCCCACAGCTTTGCTCAGGCTACATGTTATACCTGGGATTTCCAGGCAGCAGAGATTCTCTACTGTTAGGAAATTTGCACAGCACATATCCAGCCTGTGCCTAACTCCAATGATACTAAGGCTTGACAGTACTTGGAAATTCACCAAAATAAATACTCTGGAGTTGCCTTTTGGTCTCAAAGTACAGAAAATTTTTCAGCCTTTTGGAGCAATTGACAATAGCAATCACAACAAATAACATGTAGAAGTGCTTCAGTTATAAAAATAGAATGCCCGTATAAAAATAATTAAATGTGATTTGTCTCTTTCCTGAGCTTTAATTATAAAATGCATTAATAAAATGATAGATAGTGATGTCCTCCACACAAATCACTTGAGGCTGCTTTTATCATTAGATTTAACATAGACTGGAAATGTGCATATGCAATTAATTTAATTTCATTCAACTGGGAACCATACACCTGCTGAGAGACTGCTCCTTATGTGCCAGCAAAGCAAACTTACACAAGGCTCTCATCTGTAGTTTAAAAGCACACTCAAGCAAGGAAAAACATCTTTACTACATTAAAGCTATATGTGTTTCCCTTCTGGTTCACCCTGTTTCTGAAACTCTGCTTGTGTGCATGGTTGGCTTTTTTAACAAGACCAGTAATAATTGCTTTAAAATGTGGCCAGAACAAAGGCTCTGCAGATAAACCCATCTGTACTTGAGGCACTTTATTCTAATGATTTGGAGAAGCTTTACAATTTTCTTTCTAATTAACCTATCAATAGTGATGTCACTTAAACATTTCTTAAGAATATTATTTTCTCATTATTGCCAGAAAACATGTTGCCCAATTTTATAGCTGAGTTCTTCTTACACATGGATGGAATGTCTGAATTAACTTGAACTGAAACAGATTTTGTAAAGAAACGCTTTCCATAAACACAAACTACTTTTATAATTACATTTAAATCATTAATATTCAAATTTCAAAACATTAGAGGGTGAAGCATTCAGTGTTTACTTTGTGTTTGCACATTTTAAGAATATAATAGAGAAGTGTTCTGCTTACCAAGTGGCATTGGGTTAGAGGGAGAACCAAGGGGTTTGGGTAGGTATTTATCCCAAACTACTATCCAAACTACTTTTCTAAAGCATAGAAACTCAGCAATGGTCATATTCTTCAGGAAGAAAGAAACACAATGCAAAATCAATGTGTATAAAATTTCCAGATTCATAGCTGCAAAGAGCACTTCAGAATAAATACAGCTCGGGCAGCAGCCAGGCAAGCTTCCCAGGCTGTCTTGCCAGTACACCTCAGCCTTAAGCTGCTGAGAACATCTGGAGGACACAGAGGTAGATCACTCCTGCTTTGTAACCTTTGCTGAAGACTGCCAGGAAGGTTAAAAACCAGAGCTTATGCCAGTCAGGAGAGTGTCCCACATGCAGGACTTGCCTGTTGGGACTGGAAATCTGCTTCACATGTTATAAGAAACATGAAGAACTGGAAAAAAAGAGGCCTACTGCCTGATGAGAATGTGGAGGTGGCTGAAATATTCAGTATTGTCTTTGTATCAGTCTCTACTGAGATGTTCAGAAAAAAAAACATAAACAAAGAAATTAATAAAACTCAAAATAAGGAGAAAACTGCTTAAAGCATACTTAGATTCAAGTTTGCAGAACTTGCTGATGTCCATGTATGCTCAATGACTAAGGTAAGTAAATTTATAGACTGTTAGTAATTATGTCTAAGAATTCATGGAGGACAAGAAAGTTAGACTAGAGAAAGCAAAACATATACCCTATTTTTAAAGTCAAATAAAGAAAACATTCCTTTAACATTTATACTCAGAAATAATCTGTGACAAGTTATCAAAAAGTCAAGAAAGTTCACTGACATGTGAATTGAGAAAGCAAGTCTTGTCACACCAGTCTAATTTGCCTTTCATATGTCTCATTTTCATTCTTATTTTTATGAGGAAAAAGGGGGAGGAGAATTTACAATCTTCCTTTGACCTTTCAACACTACCTTCTATGAAATTCACATAAAAATGTTGAGGAAAAAGGCTCTAGGTGGAATCTCTTTTGATGTGGTTACTGACAATAATTCCTCTCAAAGGCTGTTCTGAATGATTTGCTCCTAAATAGTAATTTCAAGTGTAGTTCTGAGGCATCTGGGATGAAACGAACTCAGTTCAATATTCCATTAATAATTGGAGAGCTACTGATAAATAATAAAATAAAATTTGCTGATGCCAGTATGTTACTATTCACAGAGAGTTTTAAAAGACTTTCAGAAACAGACTGTTTCAAAATAAAAATTTTGTACTAAAGCAGTCAATCTGATAAAATTTACTGAGGTGAACAGTGCTCAGTTTAGGGCAGAGAAATCAGGTGCACAATGTAAAATGTGAGATAACTGCTCAGAATCTAAACTGACCATGGGTTGCAAATCTGACGTGTTACAAAAAGGGAAAGAATTTGTCCTGTGAGCATTATTAGTAAATGTGGAAAGATGTTATCATTTTGATCTGTTCTATCTATCCCCCACCTTCATAATACCTCCAGTTGGACACTGTGAACAGACATGGAAGGATCCAGAAGAGAAGTGTAGAGAAATGCTGTGTGGTATAAATTGCAGGAATCAACTTCTGATCCTAAAAGGAGAAATGAGGATCCCATGTAACAGACACTGATTTTATGCTTGCAATTACCTCTGGCCTCACCTTGGTGTATCTTCAATATGTGGATATATCTAAGATCCTCTTTAAACATTATTGGATTTAGAAAAGACAGAAATAGCCCCACAGATCTGAAAATTTATTCCAGAATGAAAAGTTGAGAGAGAGAGAATATTTGAATGCCTGGACAAAGAGAAAACATACAGCAGTGTTTTGTCCTATATCCATATAGCCATAAGAAAATCTACATCATGGGGGGGAAAGGAAGGGAAGGTTATCAAGGTTTAACTGCAGGAAAAAAACCAAGAATTGTACCTTACTGACACATGGGGAACCACTCCTCAGCCAAGGTTTTCTCTTTTGTACGAATTTCCAGAGTGTAAAGTCTAATTAAAGCTTTTCTCGAGGTAAGAGTGTTGACAACTTTTCTCTTCCTTGTTGTTTTCTCATCTAATCAGAGCTGGGCTTGTGCTGCAGAGGCAATATAATCCAGCTGTACATCACTCAGCCACAAGACACAAAAGCAAGGAACACAATTGACCCACTGCTCCTGAAGCTATTCATTATACCTCTGGTCTCACCCTTTCTGATGTAGATTTCAGAGCACCTAATTTTTGCAAACTTGTTTCTCTCCCCTCCTTCAGTCACATAACCAAGATAGATGCTAGCCCATTTTTTAGACTTTCTCAAGTTATTTGCACATAATTTTTTATAAGAAAAGGAAATATCAAATCAACCCCAACTTTTTATAATGAAAGAAAATACCAAACGAGCTATGTGCTGCCTACAGAGAAAAAAAAATTGTGAATTCACAGAAATACAGAAAAGGTTACATTAATACAAGATAGTTCCTGCATAGTGACCAGTGAAAACAGAAGGAAGGCAAACAGCAAGGGAAAAATGTGACATTAACTTAACCTTTTTACATATTAAACTGTATTAAAATCTTTCTGTCTTTCTGTTACAGAGTGCAGAGGATTTTATTTGAAGGACTGGACATTCTCTATGCAGCTTTCAGTACTAATTTTAAAAGCTATTCATCAAAGAGTGTTAAAAACACCTCTTTCATTTGATCTAATCTGGCACTTCTCTCAAGACATGCTAACAAGAACATTTTAAATACCTTCTGCAAAATATGGTCTACCCAGGCAACGTAGCACAAAAAAAAAAGAGCTGTCCTCAAGCCTTCTGAAAATCTGACTTTACTTTTTCAGGATTTCTACAGGGTTTAATTTTTTGATGACACTTAGAAACAGGTTTTTCCAAAATCATTGCATTTTGCCTGTAGTTGGCCTGACTAATATCCTTGTGGTGATGTTACAAATCCATCTTCTGTCTGTGTTACAGCAGTGGAAACACAGATTTTCTCTTTTTGCTCCAAGTGTGTGCACCAACTGTGTTCTCCAAGAGTCAGGGGGATGCAGAGAGCCCTGTATGGCCAGACCTGGGGGAGATCTTACCATGATCCAGAGAGCACCTATGTGGTGTGTCAGTGTGGCCTGAAGGCTGTCAGAAATATTTTAAATTTTGCACTGCACGGTACAACCAAATGCATTCTTTACAAGAGAGAAAATCAGCTGAGGAAGAAATTAGCACTGCAAAAATAATCCTGCACAAAATAATTCTGATTTTTTTCCTCCACTGTTAATTCTGCAGCATTTACAAAGTGTGATAGCAAAGCTAATATGTTTTATTTGGATGAATGGTTTTTTAGTTATGCAAAGTACCAGCATAGATTGCATACAGGATCCTGGGACGATGCAGCTCCTATTGACAAAGTATGAGTTCTATAATTCCTGTTGAGAAACACTGCCATAGTACTTCTACTAGCATTCTTTCTGTCTCTGAGAAAAAGCAAGGACTAGATAACTTCTTGACATCCTTTACAGTTTTCTTTGATGCTAGGAGTTGTGCTGACATTTCATATCGTGCACATTTATTTGGTAAATACTATGCTTCAAACTCAGGAAAGAAGGAAAACCTCTGAAGGATTACACTTTGAGCTGACAGAAGCACAATTGTAGCAAAGAAAACATACAAAATAGAAGACATTTCAATGTCCAAGGCCAGCTAAGAGCTGATTTTGTTAAGTCTTGTAAGAGGGAAAGAAAGAGCTGATTTTGTTACAGTCTTGTAAGAGGGAAAGAAAGCGCGCGTAATTTGAAGGCCGTATAACCTCCTCTCTAGGATGTGTAGGCATTGTTGTTTTAGTGCAATGAAAACACACTCTGAGGAAGCTGTGGGTGCACAAATGTGTCCCTCTGGCACTGACAAATGAGTGTGCTGACCCACTCAGCTGAGATCCTCATGCCCTACTCTTGGCTGTCCCTCCCCTGGACCCGCACCTCTACCAGCACCAGGAGATTATTCCTCCTCCTGAGTTTCACTGAGGTTGCCCTTCCAAGGGTGCTGGGAGCCTTCTGCAAGGCACGGATTCCAAAGGCTGTGGTGCTGCTAACAGGAGGCTCACATGTCCCCTCACTGTGTGGCTTGTTCAAGGCTGTCACCAAGGGCTGTCACAACAGGCTGTGCGGTGCTGCTCCCTGCATCGCTCTCACCAGGCGCAGCAGAAAGCAACCACACCCCTACTGAAGGAGGTTTCCAGCATGGAAAGCCAGCCAAACCCAAAACATGCAGGCTGGAGGCAAAGCCAAGGAAGTTGGGGTGGATGGGATATGCAGACATCAGTGCCATGTTTAACTGCTGTAGAAATAGAGCAGAAAATATAATAATGAAGCCAACTCTGACTGGAAATCTGGCCAGGAGATGAGTGGCAGAAATCCATGATCAGAACCCCAGAGTCAGCTGCTCTAACTAGACAGTTCAGCCACAGGCTGTGCTTACTCCCAGCAAAAAGCTGCTGTGATAAATAGTTCAAAGCATGCTCTTTGAACTCCAGCAAGTCTGCCTGTCCTGTGTCACAGCACTAACCTTTCTTTGTTTAAGAGCATGCTTCGTAATGACTCTTAATTTGGTGTGAAACTTTACTACCATGGTTTGGAAATTTAAATAATGTAAGTTTATATTTGTGCTTTGAACCTCTCTTTTCTCTATGAAAACAGTGAGGGCAACAAAGTTCTTCTCAGGCTCACACAACCCTGCATGTTACAGAGTAGCACAGATAATGTTCCAGTGATTCCACCATATCAAATTCAACAAAGCTTCTTACATGCGGAAGGTATGAGCAAGTTACAAAAGCATTACACTGATTTCAGCAGAAGACAAGCAGCATTTGATATACCATATTCAGAATCCACTTTGGAGGTTATTTGATCTGCCAGTAATATTCCTCAGATAGACAGGAACAAATTTACCTTGATGTGTCTGTCTGTCATTCAAGTAACCTGTGATCCATTGAATATGTCTCTCCCTGAAACACTCATTTTACTGCAATTCTGTCTGACTCAATATTCTTCTTACCTGACAGGTAGGAGATCAAATAATTGAAATCAATGGAGAAAGCACAAGGGACATGACACATGCCAGAGCAATAGAGCTAATCAAGTCTGGTGGCAGGAGAGTGCGGCTGTTGTTGAAACGTGGAACAGGCCAGGTCCCAGAATATGGTGGGTTTTCATCTTTACATTTTTATATGTGCATGACTCTGCATAAATTAATTATATTGCTTTTGAATTAAGTAGCAGTTGCAGATATTTATATAGTGTAATTTCCTGGAGCACATTAAGTATGGGCTTAAGTGCTTGCCTGTGCAGGGGTGGACTCACATGTGTGTACATCGCTGTCACCTGCTGCCCTCCCAACACAGGCAGTGGCTTTTAAGATGTGCATTGGAGGAAGCACTACAAACCTCCTAGGGGACATCTCTGAGCGTGCTGGGAGTTGCTGATTTGCCATAAACTCTCCTTTTCTTCCTTTATTGGAATTTCTTCCTTATTGGTACTTCTCTGCACATTTTGAGTCACAGCAGATTATCTTGTTGCTATGCAATTGAGTGGCTCAGGTTGAAGCTCTAAGCATTATCAAGAATGAACTCTTTGACAACTTCACCCATTGTATTCTCTGACAAAATACATGGATGATCAATTAGAAGCCAGTTCTGAATTTAAAACATGAGGTTTTGCTCATTGTGGTGAGAAAACAGGATCCATTCTTCTTATATTTGGTTTCAGAGGGACTTCTGGGATTTTTTAAGTGTTTCAAAAAGTGTGAGTCATTTAGACAATATAGAAACCTTATTTCATAAGTGAAATGATAAAAATTAAAAAGAAATTATCCAAAGGTAATTTCAAAGACAAAGAGTTTTTTTTTTTAAACTGAAATCAGGGCTTTCTGTATAGTATGGTGTAACAATTTAATATATTTACATAAGTTCTATGATGTGCAGTTCTGGGCCTTAAATCTCTCCAGAAAAGGGCTACTTTTTAATGAAAGGTCCTTAACTTCTTTATGCTATGAGGTCCAAAACTCTATTAAACTTTTTTACTTTTACTTTTGAAGTTCCAGAATGCTTTCCCATTAGAATCAGAAATTACAGTCGCATAAAAATTCAAATACTTAGGCTTAACTATATGTTCAGGTGAGCCTTTGTTGCCAGCATAAATTCAATACCTCTGTTAAAGTCAGCTGCAATGAAAGTGTTCTTTCCCAGCTGTCAATACAGATGGTAATTGCACTATTTTCTTCTCTAAACTAGAGCTAATTCTATGGCTAAGCCAATACTCAGGACAGTGTATGCTGCATTTTTTTACAACTTTCAAGAACTTCTGAAAAAAGGCAGAAAAGATGGGCCATATGCCACTCATCTGGTAATAAAGTTAGTGATTTATACCTTTGGTGAAAGCCAAAATGGTTTACAGGGGCCCTGATAAAATGATACTAAGACATTGAATATCAATTTTAACTAGTGTGCAATCCTTTCAGAGAGGAACAATCCTTTCTCAAACAGAAATTCAGGTCACCTTCAAAACTGTTTTATGGGGAGAGGTGCATCATTTTTAATGAAAGAACAAACAAACGTCCAGGACTTATTCAGTGGTAGTAATCCTTCTCAAACAGCAGAACTATATACCAGCAGTTCTCTGGTTCCTCAGAAAACAATTTAACCTAAGGTAGGCCCAGGAGGCTATGATGAGCAAAGAATCAGTTGCAGTTCACACCTATTCCAAATCTGAATTTCTTAAAGTCCCAGTTCCAAATGGCACTTAAATCCAAAATAAATTTCCATTGTTTATATAATCTTATAAAATTGTGCATTATTCTGTAAAAAAATTTTTAAGAAATTAAAAATAAAACCATAAACACAAAAAAATATTTTAGTATAAGTATCATTGATTTAGGAAAACAGATCTTCCAAAATGTGCACAAGTCTTCCCTTCCACAGAAGATGATGAGTAGAAAATACATATAAACCACTAGAAACCCAGACACAGCTTTTAGTGCTAACAGAAACAACAAAGTGACTTCACAGTGTCATTTAAAGCCAAGCTTGCCATTTGGGAAGGCATTTGGAATACTTAGCATCAGTTGTTTAAAAATGCAGATTACTGAGAAATAAAAGTTGCTACAAAGAGGTGCTTTTTATTAAGACCATTTTCCAAACTGCATCTCCAGCTTACAGCTCCACACAGGAGGAGAACTAAGTAGGTGTGTTTGAAAGCCCTTTTTTCCTACTGCACTGAAAAGTGAGTAAAAGTGTTCAGGAGTTACTTCACAGTGTACACACAACCTGCAGAAAGCATCATAGCAAAGGATAACATCTGCACATCTGCAGCTCTTAATCTGTGCTTTGTGCAGCAGAGAAGTGTGAGAATTGTACCCAGTCTGGAGGCAGAATGGAAGCAAAAGAAGATGCCTGTTAAAATTAACTGAGATAACTAAAGTCCTCCCTAGGTCATTTCCAAAGGTGTAAGAAGTAGTCTAAGAACAAACAGAAGGTGCACCTAAATTCCAACAGCAGCCTGCCTAGGAAGTTAAAAACAGGAATTAACCAACAGATCCAATTAAAATGGGAGGCCACGTCTCAAGCAGGCCAGATCTCGAGGTTAAGTCATCATGCTGCAAAGAACATCTGTCAGAGACCCCCAGAAATATCTTTTCCAAATAATGTAAAACTGAATGCAGAGAAGATTGTGGTGGTAGGCTTGAGGACAAAGTGGTCCTGAGGACAGCAGATAAACTAGTGAATATTTAGTAGCTCCCTCTTCCTTCAACCAGAAGTTCACAGCTGAGATGTAACAAGACTAATTGGAGCTCTTTTTACTGAAATAATCAGGGTTTTTTTAAGCAAGTACATGTCAGAAATATTTCTTACACCCATCAGGGTCCAGCTGTGGAGAGCATCAGTGGGAAATAAGACTTAGTTGAGTATAAACATGCAAGGCCAGAGGACAGAGCTGGTATTGGGACTGCAATGGTGGTGTGCAACAGAAGCCTAGGGATAAATATAACAAGAGTACAAGTGTACCAGGGTCCTCTCCTGGATATTCTCTCTGAGTCCCTGACAGAGAAAATGGTCAGGGACTTCCCAAGTCAGGTTTAGTAATGCCGTGATTAAAGACCTTTCCAACAGCAGCAACACTCAGATTCACAGCACTAAAAAGGTGAAAACTTATCTACATCTACCTAAACCAGCCAGCCACCTAAACCAGCCAGCCAGGACTATCACATTATTGTCTTCAGCCCTCAATTTTTTACTCTCCAGTGCAATGTTTATGTTAGTACAAAATATGGTGGTATGTACCTAAGTGCAAGAAGTGTCAGTGTTTAAATGATTATGTGATTGACATCTGTAAAAGCAGTGTTAAGGAAAATTCATCAATAATAAGAAAGTGATTTGTGAAAGAAAAGAATGTGTACTGAGCAGAAGAAAGCACTTAGTGAAGAAACAAAGAGCGAGCTGCTGCGTGGCTGTAAATTTCCTGAATGAGTTATGTCAGTTTATATTGCCTGGAAATCTGTCCATTTCCAATCTCGGAAAATTCTGGCTGAGCTGAAGCACTGTTCAAAAAATCAAAAATAAAGTGTGCTGAAAATGCATCATTTACCTCCATTCCAGCTGCTGATTTTGCTTGAAAACAAATGCCAAAGATCCCAGACCATTTCAGAGGCAGAAATCCCCTTGTAGCAGACATGCTACCATCAGAATGGAAGCAAAGGAGCTCAGATATGATTATTGCTCCAAAACTGTAGCTGATTTCACAGCAGGGTGCAACAAAAGAAGCGTTGAAAACAGGTGTTTTATCACCCAGCATCTCAGAACATGTTTGCTGAGGTTAAGGATAGCCAGAGGAACTGTGCGTCCGTGAGAGGTGAATTATCACAGCTCATCCAAACCCGAAGAGCATCAGCATCATGTTTCATAGGAAACAGTCTGCCAGCTGAGTTCTCCAGAGAACCAAGTCATAAGATATCATATTAATGTGCAAGAAAGACTAGAAGTACTGCTGGGAATCCTGATCCTGAAAAGCACTTAATGCCTGAGAAGTCTGGCTGCAGAGAGTGTGAGGTTTCATTCATGTCACAGGACACAAAACCCAGAGTCATCACTGCAGAACTGAGCACTTCTCCCACCAGCATTAAAAACAATTTGAATAAAGTGATGGATCAAGACATTTCTTGCAGTGGCTGCCTGATTTCCCATGTGTGCACCTACCTAAGGGGTTGCTGACTTCAGCAGGAGCTGCTGGGTGTGCAGCAGTTGTAAAAATCTGTCTGTTCACACTGTGGGAGCCTCATTACAGATGCTTATGTATTTCAGGCCTTAGCCATAGCTGTAGGAACACCATGAGAGGGACATGTATTTTGCATAGCCAGACACTGGGATGAAGCATCATCCTTAAAGGCAAAATGCAGGAAAACTGTTCACAAAATCCCAAAAAGTAACGTTCAAGAGGAAGTAAAGCTGACCAATCAGTCTCTCTATCCAGCTGTGAGTTCTGCAAGAAGCAAGTTACATCTAATGATTGATCAGCCCCAGAAAACGACAGTTTTTTGTGGGAACACATAGTCCTTTCTCTAGATGTCTTTGGAGGAAGTTCCCTAGGAAAGCCTGTGGTGTTTCACTCTCAGTCCCAGCAGTCCTGGCAGCTTGTTTATTCTGGTTCACTGCTCCTGGCCTTTCATGACTGGAGATTTTATTACTCACAGTATATTAAAATATATAAATTCCTAGAAGTTTCTGAAAACAATGAGTCTTATAATCAAATGACTGCCAACATGGTGTGAAGGTGGAGAAGGCTGAGGCAGGTTAGCATCTGTAGCTGGATTCCATCCCTCCAGCAAGGCATAACCCCCTGTTCTGGTTGCTTTCTGCCTGGTAATGCAGATGGAGCAAAAACACTGAATTTCACCTGTAAAGAACATCTGGAATAAACTGATTTCTTTCCCTTCCTACTTCTAGGACTACAAAATCATCTTTCAGGTTTGATATAAGGTTTCTATTAAGTTTGTCTTTGTTTTAAGTTGCTTAAGAACTCCTGCATGAAGTTATAAATTTTAGAAATTCCACCCCATTTACACTGAGATTTGGGAAAACTTTTCCATTGCTCTGTCTTGGAAATCTGGATCTGGCCCTGAGCATTCTAAGTCACACTGTGATACTAACAGATACACAGAGCTTGGGAACTGGAATCACTGAGGTTTGGAGAACAAGGAATCTGTGTCACGTGGTGATGGTTGGTGCTTTATGGATTTAAAGCATTTATGCTTTAATGATGGTCCCTTTCCCTCTCTTCCCCTGCTTTGTTTGGCGTTATTAGAAGACATGTCCTGGGCTTGCATTGTGTATTTTTGGAATCTCTGTTTTTTCACACAATGCCAAATTGTGTACACAGCTCACCCCATGGGTTCATTACCATAGGTAGTTTTACAGAACTAGAGTTTAGATTCACTTTGGGCTGTTTAAGGGAGGAAGATTAAAGTGTCAGTATGTGCAAATTGCTGGTTAAGAGATAAAAGCAACAAGTTATTTAGCTATAAGTCATTTCTGAAGGGCCTTGAAGAAACTCTCATCTGCTTCAGCACCACCCCAGCAAAAAAAAACCAAAAAATGTCAGAGTTGATACCAATACAAGGATTTTTCATACAAGTAAATTGGCACAGTTCTTAAATGCATTAAACCCTTTGCTTTTGATTTGTTATGACTCCTTCAGGAAGCACCTCAAGATGTACTCCATATCCATAGACCAGGTGAATCTATGTCCTGAATATATATGTACAGTAGTTTCAATAATCCACTAATATTTAGACTTACAGCATGCTTATTTGTCTTAGCTTTACAGAAATACTTCTTTCCTGTTACATTTAAGCTTTTCTCTCAGTTGTTCTAAACTTACTAAGAATTCTCTGCTCTAACAATAGTAAAAATGTCTGTATGTCACTGGTTCTGTTAATTCTAATGATTGGTCCTAGGCTGTTCCTCCCCTTCCTTTAGGAATGGTACCTTCCAGTCTCTCCATGTGCATGAAAAGTGACAAGCATGGGTCCCCATATTTCTACTTATTGGGCCACCCTAAAGACACGGTTTGTAAAATCTGCATGTATATTATCTTTCTAATACATTTTGTTTCTCACAACTGTTTAGAGAGTATTTTCCAACTTTTTCTTACATGCTAGCTCACTTAATAGTTTCTATGGTATTCAGCTTTTCTTTCATGACTGATTATCTAAGACATCAAAGCAGCTATGCAGTCTACAAATGTATTTTAATATCCTAAATAATGAGTTTTGCATGTTACACTGCTGCTAGTGCATAGGTCTGCTATATATCCACTTTTTCTCATGGCAAAAATTTATCTTCTGAATATGACTTTTCAGGTAGAAAATCTTAAACTTTTAGTTTAAACCATAATTTTCCTCATCTTTATGGCATTTGGCTTGCAAAAATATTAACAATATGAAGGTGGAAGTTAGGTGCTGATCTCAATATTTATATGCAGCCTCTTAAAGAAATAGCAAATGTAAAATTGAACACATTTTGAAATGTGCTGTAAGGCCATACTCATTTATTAAACCCTGTGGTTATGCTGGATTTACACAAAGCTCTTTGCTCTTGATTTCCAGCAATTTTCTTCATAGAATCAGATCCAACTGCACAGATTTTTCAGATACATCTAATTTGTGATATAGAGTCAGGTCCCAGATATGATACCTGGAAAGCAAAGGAAAATAAAAACTTATTTTTTTCTATTTTCCTATTGATTGCTGTCATCACAGAAAACACAGCAGTGCCCAGATGCATTCAGCTCTGTCTGCTGCTGACTTTGCTCAAAGCAGTACATTTGCACAATTGAAAGGACAGTCTCACACATTGAAGTAGACAGACTGGAAATAGAAAGGGGGAGATATCCAGAGATGTTCTTCCAGCCTTTGAGCTTCAAGCAGCTCCTCCAGTGTGATGCTCACAGTTTCTGCCCCCAGCAACCAGGCACTAACCTGGGCTTAAGTTATCAGTCTTGTGCATGCAGATCCAGGTAACCTAACCAATGTGTTTCCAGTTAGAGCTTATTTCCAGTCTGTGATTATAAATAAGATTTTTTTGATCACAGACACATCCATATACATTGCAGCTGCAGAGCTAGGCACATCTAGAGGCTATTTGGAAATGTTTCCATGTATTTCAAGTGTGTATGTCACCATCAGAGACCTCCTAGCTGCAAAGTTGCTGCATCATATAGAAATGTTAATTCCACCATTCTTTGTATTCTCACCTTGCCACTGTTTAGTTCTTCACTCAATGTAGCTCAGAGAGGTTAGATATTCAGGCTGGCAATAAGGCCATTTTACAAATCCCAGTGTTCAGCTCAGTGAACTGCAGCTCCAATACAAGTTCTACATATTTATAACCTCAACTTTCTGGGCATCATCTTTATTTTTCCTCCTACAGAAAAACATACACAGGAAATCAGTCTTTTTCCTGAAATAAGGAGAAATGTAAATACTCTAAATATAGCTAAAGTTAGTTTTGCAGTCACCCAGCTGTGAATGGTTCTCATTTATTTGGCAGGAAGTGTTGCAACAGAATTTGTTTCTCAGTGTAATGTATCCAGAAAATCAAAATAATTTTAGTTCTGGTCAACACCAAAACTGAAATACATGCTTGATAAAAAAAGCAATGCCATGTCAAATGAAAACATGTTTGTTATAAAATGTCTCTATTTCAGGTGCTTGTAATGAAAGGGTTTGGAGGGGAAGAATTTTCCTAAAGAGCCCATTTTGATGGGGCTTATCCAGAGCAAAAATGTGGCTGTGCTACCATTCATTAGAGCACTGAGCAAGGAGTCAAATTTCCTGAAGCAGAACAGATAAATGGACCATTCTAGTGTGCCTAAGGAGCGGCCCTACCATAACATCATAGGCAGTCTGTTATAAGACCACATTTCACCCAAAGGAGTTGTTCCCTTTTATATAAATAATCACTTCTGGAAGATGATCAGCAGGCTCACTTGAATTAGACATGGCACAGGAGAGATGCAGGTAGTTTGAGAGGTACCTCCAGATCAAGTGATACATGCCTGTGTGTCCTTGCACCAGGGGTCTGGAAGCCCTTACCAGTGGCCACTGCTTTTATATTTGCACAAAATAGATTAAAAATTGGGAGCTTGTACTGTGGGGTTATTGTTTGAATATAGTTATACCCTTCAGAAGTCTGCTACAAACTGATTTTTCTAGTTCTGCTGGAAAATCTGAAGCTTTTACATTTGTCTAATAAATGGCTAAAGCATTTTGGCCTATACTTTGGAGCCAGATACTCCTATCTGTTCAGAGTACTAATCAGATAATCCAGTTCATCTCATTTTTAACGCTCCTTTTATAAATCTCCAGAGCTGAAGTTGGGTGTTATTTGAAACTTGAACTAGCCTATATATCATTTATCTGATGTGAGTGCAAAAATCAATAGTCATTTTGAAAAAGTGCCCTTTCTGCCTGTGACCACCTTGGTGGAACTGCAAACGTTCATTCATATTCCTGCTGCATTTGCAACACCACCTTCTTATTTCTAGCAATACCAACTTAATTTCAGGAACCTGTGGTGTGTAAAAAGAAAAAAACATACTAACTAAATGAACCAATATACTGGTTAATAAAATTGGTCTAAAACCATCAGGCAATTTGAATATGGGCTCCCAAAGGTCCTAGGATGTTTATTGCTATGGGTAAAAACTATTCAAGGGCAAAATTTAATATTAAAACCTGCTTTACAGACATGTCTTTAGTATTTAATAAATATGTAGCAGCTGACAGAAAAGTAGAACATTCTTCTATTAAATAACAGTGGATATGTATGTATAAGTGGGTACATATAGTTATTTCTGTCTTATAGCTAATTTCTATTTCTATTTCTATTTTCTATTTAAAAGATATGCATACCTTTATCTCTTGATATAGAAATAGAAAAGACGTTCTTGAAAGAAAGAGGGATACATGAGATGACACTTGGAGTTTTCTGGCAATGACTTTGAGCTTCCAGAAAGGCAGTCCCTCTTCCCTACTTTTTAAATGCAAAAATGCCACGTCCTAAATGTTGCTTTGCAATTACACTCCCAGTGGATTCAGGCCACTCTAGCTGAATAACCCAGGCTTCCCCCATCTGTATAACAGGGATAGTAATATTTACTTTCCTATCTCATGGGAGTGTTATGGGGATTAATTATTTAATGCTTGAGAAGCACTTTAATGATTAAAATTCCTAGTTGACTACTCAGTATTATTACTAAAGCAGAACCTTGCTAATCCACACCAAAATTGGCAGTGTCCCCCCCATATCTGAGCAAAGATTTATTAATAAGGTTGTTGAGCAAGTTCTCTTATAATTAAAGCTTAATTATTCTAATATAATATTCTGGAGTAGATTTACTAATATGGTGTAAAGTGTAGATAATTACAGCTAAACTACAGTGAATAAAACAGATGAACAAACATTATCCCAGCTTTGGTTCACATAAACTGGCAAGCAGATTTCCCAAAGAAGGGGAAAGTCCCACCCACAAATCTCTTTCTAACATTTATTTTCATGTCTCCCTGTATTTCCATTCAGTTGACAATACTGGAAGATAAGTACCCAAAATACAGGACCTGAGAGAACACAGCCATACCTCTGTCTCCACAACATCAGTTCTTCCTTTCCTCATGTAATGCAGATAAATAGGTAAAATAGGAATTCAGTAGCACTTACTGTGTCTCTGCAGTTTGCCATAGGACTGAGTCCAGTCTTCTGATGTTGCAGCATGGTATCCCAGAAAATCCCTCTCCTGCTGCTCATCTCCCAGTCCCTTTCATTTGCCACAGGCCCCCAATTAATAACAAGATCGCATCACTGCAACTTGTTCTTACTCAGAGCTATGTTCCCCACGTATCTGTGGTGGTATCCTTGCCACAGGGAGCTCTGTACCAAAGGGACCAGTGTGAAGGCACACAGGAATATCCCTGTATCACACAATCCCTGTGTCAAAGAGCCTTGCCAGTGGACTGACTCTGTGATGTTTAAATTAAGCTAACGAGGCTTCTCACGATCTCTCCTTGTTGACATTGGAAATATGATGAGTCTAAATGATCACATAGAGAGTGACACAAAAAACTGTTATTCCAACCAAAAAAATGTTATTCCAACCAAAAACTGTTATTCCAACCAAAAAACTGTTATTCCAACCAAAAAAAACCTGTTATGCCAACCATTAGGGAGGCAAAGGCAAGCTCTGTCCACAGAGGAACTTGCAGGACCTGCCTCTGTCCTCGCTCCCCCATCCCATGGTGCAATTCCTGGCTGATGCTTTGTGGCCTGAGCACAGCAGGGAAAGGTTAGCAGAGGTCATGGTCTGTCAGATTTCTTAGAGCTTCTTATTCCTAGCTTAGGAGAAAAAAAAAAAAAAAAGTTTGGGTTTTTTTTTTTTTTTACTTTGACAACATGAGGTAACTGTGACTCTCCAACTCTCCAACCAGGGAATTAGAGACATGACTACAGAGAGTGTTGAATTTTGTTGAGCAAGAGCAACACAGATATGCAACCCAGAATTTTGAACATCTGGATTTTCTAACAACATGTCGTTTGTGTTTACATATTAGGAGCTGAATATTACAGTGTAAAATTCATTTATTCGTGTGCTTCCATCTCACTATAGAGTTGTCAGATAAATTTGTCTCAGTGCTCTAAAGATATCAGATTCTACAACAGCCCTGACAGCAGGTGTGGGCCCAGAGTCAGTTCTGCACCTTCATTGCCTAAAGGGCCCCAGTCTGCAAAGAGTTTGCTGAAGAGACACTAAACTGCTTCTGCAGCTTCTGGAGTAAGCAGAACAGGACTATTTATTCATGAGCTTTGTGACTGAGTTCAAACCAACTTTTGCTTAAGGTCCTGCTCTCACTCGTAGAGTGAGAACCTCAGTGCCTACCAGAAACAACTTTCTAGGAGCATCTCATACACAGTCAAAATGCTCATCACTTATTAAGTAAATTTTATTTATGATGTTCCTGCTTTTAACAATGACAGTTATTTGTTGACCTGACTGAATGTGATGCCTACTGTTAACACCCATTTTAGCTGTGATAATTAATCATTTTAATATTTAACTTTAATTAAGTTTGTAATATCCAACTCTTAAATTATTCAGCCTCTGCAGAATGTTTTTCATTAATACCACACATTTTATTAACATATTTATGAACACCTTTTATGACTTAATGTGGCTTAATTCTATTAATAAAAACTAATTTGAAAGTCATTATCTTTTTTAATTATACAGTAACTTCCAATGTAGTTTCTCCAGCTCCAGCATGGCTCTGGGAGAGAACTGCTGAGGTTTCTCCAGTTCTACTCTGCTGCCTGACCACACAGGAAAAAATAAAATCTTTATTGACAGGTTGAGTATTGCCTGAGTAGCTCTGATCTGATAAATATGTGAGATGGGGCACCAAACCACCTGAAGGACCTATTGAATTATAATGTGTGGTTAGAGCAGCATCACTCAAGACTGGTACTTAAGCTGTCCACACACTTAATATTGACAATAACAGAGAGGAGCTTCCTGTGGAGGGTAAAAGCCCCGTGCAGGCTGCTGCTCTTCACTTCAGCTCTTTCATTATTAGTAATCCTGCAACATTTATGCAGATGGATTAAGGTGATTCAAGGAAAAATCTAATTTACCAAGTGTTACAACCTGTCCCTGGAGGTGAGGGTAACTGCAGTTCTTGTTAATAGATCCCTTAGGGGAATTAGAGTGAAGGAACACTGAATTATTGATGTTTATAAATATATATATGGTTTATTTTAGAACAATTTAATTGAAATGGAAAGCAGGTATGTAGACATTTTAGTTATTATTACCTATAATAATACAAAAATATAAAAGTATAAAAATATCACTTAATAAAATATAAAAGGAAGGGAAGGGAAGGGAAGGAAGGAAGGAAAGGAAGGAAAGGAAGGAAGGAAAGGAAGGAAAGGAAGGAAAGGAAGGAAAGGAAGGAAAGGAAGGAAGGAAGGAACCTTCTAAGACATGAGAGCTGCCTCTCATGTCATTGTAGCTGACCCTGTTATGGCCCATCAGAAGGGATGAATAAAGTGAATGTATAAGGGAGGACATTGGCATGATAAAAAGTATTATCCCACCTCACAGGATCTGCTTCTTTTCAGCCTCTTTTCCTATCTGGCTCAAAATCCAGCTTGTCCCTAAGCAAAGTTCATGCCTACCTGCTCTGCTCCTGGGCTGTGACCATGCACATCCTCAGCAAACACCTGCTGCTTTTGCAAATGAACAATTGTTTGAGTCATTACCCATTAACATTTCAGTCTCTCACACCAAGTTCCCTCAGACTGGTGATCACAATGATTTAAATATTTAGTTGATAGGACTGTTTATTAGGATAATATCTATCGAATAAACTAAACTGTGTCTTGGAATGAGAGGTAAACTGTGTACCCATTAATCATCTGGCCTTAAGATTTACAGCCAGAAGACTATTAGAGTAAGTTACCACATTACCACATTAATTCACCTGTTTCTGGTGAAATACCTGAAATACAACCTGCTTATAGGTGTGGCTCTTTTGTTTTGTTTTTTTTTTATGGATGCAATTTATATTTAAGTGGTGAACAGTGGCAGAGTAACCAGAAAAGGGCTAAAGCAGCACCCCAAGATATCCAAGACAATCCAGGCCACATGCTGGAGTGTTTCTGAATTCATTATCTCCTGTGTCAGCCTGAAAGGTCTCAGGCCACTTACTTGCAGTAGCCTGTGCTTTCTAAAAAGGGCCTGATGTGGGGTGATGGGTGTAGATCTCTGTGTTGATCCACTCAGCTTTGATCCACAGCCTCCAAAAGGGTTTACACTTCCCAACTTTGGTTGTGTACATGTTCAACAGAAGAGCAGACATCTATTTCCTGAGGTCTTTTGAGACACCTCTCTCTCTGATTCTGTGAGGCAATTAAGTTATTATCTCACGTGGTAAGGACAGTAAAATCTTGGTGAAACAGTGCCATAATTAAAGCACTAACTCAGGGAAAGGGATTTACTGATGGTGCCCTGGGTATAATAATGTAGTATCAAAACCAGTGTAGAATGATAATGAGCTCCAAGTCAAATCAGTTGCTTCCCATGTTTCTTTGTTAACCATATTTAAAGACTACATTACATAAAAAAATTGAAAAGTGCTTTCATCCATAGTGCTTACTACAGATTAAAGCAAACACAAATCAATGTGTGTGGCCTTCTTGTTTCAAGAAAACATGCAGCATTTTTCTAAAGAATTCCTAAGCTTTTTTTCCTTGCAGTATAGAGGTTTTTCCTCTCTTACCAAAGCTTAAATTTTCTCTTTCTCTCTGTTCCCTTAGCTCCAACACCAAGAAAGATCATCCCCTGAGCTTCTGCAGATTTGGTCTTTCAAGCATAACTAACAATCTGGTTTTTTCTGAAGTGTTGCAATAATTCTAAAATTAGATCTCTGAACATGAAAGCACTTCTCTAACAAACCTCTAAGCAGAGTACAGAAAAGGTGATGAAAGTGAATTTTACCTGAGATGAGATCATTCAAAGTCTCATTAAATGGCCCTTGCAAGAACTTTATGAACGCTGTGTCTGCTGCAAAAATATTTAGGGCGTCTTCCATTTAATACCTAGGTAAAGTGTACAATGGAAGATGGATATAATGAACCCAAAGGAACTAAATATTTGCTCATCAGTAATGACCATGAACATGAAAAGAAGTAGGGCATCTGAGTATCAATGGCACTAGGAACTGAGCCAAGCAGGTTGTAGAGCTGTGCTTCCCAGCATTGGAATAGGTCAGTGGCTGAATTTTCTGGATGTAAAATTAAACATTTCAAGTTTTCAGAGGAGATAGAAGTCTTCATCACTTATGCTACACTTACATTCGTATCCCTTCAGTTCTTGTGAACATCTGCAGAAGCCATGCCACCAACAGCTCCATGTAACAGGAATAGTGCTCTCCTTTTCTAGTATTAGACCAGTGACAAAAACAAAAATGCACAATGACTTTTGGGACAGAAAAGCTAGGTCTGGCATTGTTTCATACCCCAAATATCAGTCTTTCTTAATGAATCATTCTGCTCTTTTGAAAATGTCAAGCACAAAATTTAGAAGTGAAAGATGTCAGGACTCAGATGCATGCTTGTTTTCCTGTACTCTTTTGTGACTTGTAAACTAACTCTGATTACCCTGAACAACTGTCCTTAAACTTTATAAAAACAAATGTGTGAAGACAAAAAAACTAATTACTAAAAAGTAGAAAGATTTCACTCTTGAGCAAAGCTACATTTAAAGTTATATTTATAAGGTACTCTAAACATTCAGAGTCACAATGACATTGTTGAGTACAAACAGGCAAGTGATATAACAAATATACTACGTATAAGATAGCAAACAATTAGATTAGGTTTTCATTATGTCAGAAACAAGACTTCGAAATACTAAGCTGATCACTCAACTCAATTGCATGTGTAAGAAAGAAGTAGATCATATACTAAAATAAGCAAGTATAACCTGGGTTTACAAATGTATATGGCATGTATCTAATTCCTATACATAGAATTAACATTTTGTACATATAGGACACTGCCATCATACCTTTGTAAAGCATAAGAGCAGTGCTAATGATGGAAAGGTTGTCCCACCTGGATGTGCCCACAGTGACTGACCAAAGGAAGTACCATGTCACAGCTCCTAAACCTGTTGGTGTTTGCTTCCAGGGCTGCTGCTGTTCAGGGATCTGAACGTGGATAAGTTCAGTGGAAGGGGAGGCAAGAGAAGTGTAATCTTAAGCCAAGAAAAGTGCAATTTGTGAGAAAACATTTGCATAGCATATTGAATCATTAACAGGAATTACAATTTGTAGCTGGAAGTACAGGCAAGCCATAAGGTGGGGGCAGAGCCCATTGCCACTCACTTTGTGAGAGAGGCTGGAGGAAAGGGTGGCATATTGTGTCACATTTCCATAGGGCTCATAGCTGAACAGAAAGTACCAAGAGCTTTTCTAACCATGGAATCTTCAGAGAATCATTTATTTCAGGAGACAAAGGGTGCTGTGTGTTTGGGTTGTGGAAGTGTCAGGATAAAAGATTAAAGATTCTTTATATATTCTGAAATATCCCTCCTTAGAGGGCGTTAAAGAAAAGCTTCAGGAGACCAATGCAATCAGGAACATCAAAGACATGTCAAGCTATAATGAGAAAGGCCCAAATGCATTCCTGGTGTAGCACTGCCAACATTAGTGGATACTCACCAGGGGACAATTTGTCCCATTTTTTTTATTAGCAGCATCTGTAAGAACTGCTTGCCACCTTCTGGCAATACATAATTTCAGACAAAAAAAGGGGGGGGGAAAAATAAAGCACCATATTTTTTATTCAATCAAACCCTCTTTGATTCCCTAGGAAAATAATTCTGGGACGATATGAGAACAGCTGCTTAGACATTTCAGAAAACACTTCATTCAGACTAATGAAAGTGTTCAAAGCTTTAATATATTGTATATTATTCATATAATTCAAAAACTAAAAAGGCTTTGAGATTTTATTGTACTTAAGTAATAAAATGTGATGTAATTTCTACTCTTACTAATAAATATTCAATAAATTAATATTAGTACTTTATGGATAATTATATCTGATGAAAATCACACATCCTTGATAATTTACTAAACAATTGTCTGAAATATTTTGATGCTAAGGGAGAACCTAGCCACAAATCAGAGGTCCATGAGCAGAGTTCTCCTCTCTATTAGGACTAAAGCCAGGGTTCTTTTTCTCATGGTTCAGCCATCAGCAAGCACTGGATCCAGGTAGAACAGTTAAGACAGGAGCAAATAGACTCATGAGAGTAGTACCCTCATTTCCACTCCATTGAGTGTGTGAGAGCTGACAGAGCAAAACAAACAATTCATGTATGTGGCAGCTCTACCTCAAATAAAAAAACCTTTAGACAGAAAACTTCTGCTCCTGATGTTTTCCCTGTGTCACTCTTCCCCAAAAATGGCTGTGTTCATCTCCCACTTGTCCTCCCACACACTCAGGATCTTGTGTCTGTGGTGGCTCTTACTCAGTTAGTGATTTACTCCTTTGCCTGGGAGTTATGCAAAGCTGGTCGTAGGTGACTCATTCTTACACATCCCATGGAGAAGTGCCACCAACTTGTGCTGCAGTAGCTTGCAGAAACTAGAAGCCACCCAGTAAACACCTACTAAATTACACCAAATGAAATGCCATGACAGTGACAGATTATAGTGCTGCTCCCAGCTCATTTGTCTTGTCTCAATTAGTAGGTCAAGGGAGATTTTCTCCCTTCAAAGAAAGAAGGAAGGCATCTATTAGCCTTCAGTGAGAGGTATACTTTTGAGAAACAATTTCTCTCACAGTAAGGATGTTACCAATGGTGACAAAGTCAAAAACAAGTTCAAAACTATGTTGTCCCTAAATGTCTCCAGTAGTTGCAACTGAATGCAATATTCTTCTCATCTGCTTGCCAGTTGTTTGGGCATTAGTAGTTCATGCTCTGTTAAACAAATACTGTTTTCACTTCCTCCCAGAGGTTAAGGAAGAAAAATGTAAAATCAGTGCCCTGTCTCTGGTTTAGTATGTTTACAAAATGCTTTGAGATACGTTGGAATAACAAGCAGTAAAAGTAGGTTATGATCCAAATTAACTCAAAGGTTTTATGAAAATCCTTAGACCAACAGAATAAAAAATATTCAGAAATATTAATAACTCACTCAAAAATGTAGCTAGAAACTGAGTATAATCATGAAAATAAATTGCTAGTTTAACTGCTCTGCAGGATAAAATTTTACATTTTTCTCCTATTTATATTTGTTACGGAGAAGCAATCATTTTAGTGCTGGTTGAACAAGTCCAAATGAACCCTTATGGCTTGAACACAGCTCTTTAAAAGGTTTTTCTTCTGAGCAACAAATTACTTACATTCCTGCAATTTGCTCTACTCTAGTAATTTTTACACTTTTCCATGATGTTCAAACATTAGAGGAAAGTTGGCTACAATACCCTGACATGAGTATTTTCCTCACTAGCCAGTGACATATTGCAACACTGGCTTGTTGACATTAATGTCTACCAAGGCTGAGGATGACTTTCTATATAATGTCATTTCATTTGAAAGAAAAGCAGGTTAGATTGGGTTTGGCTGTCTCAGACTGATGGTACTTAAATCTTAAAGAAATTAATTTTCTTCTTACTTGCAAGTGCTATATTGCCAAATAATATAAGTTTTATTCCATGGCAACATTGTTGCATAACCACTGGAAATACAACCTATTACAACCTATACAACCTTTAGGTGCCTTCCCAACAAGTATTTTAGACATAATGCAGCCAGTGACCAGCGTGAGGTTGTCCCACAGCCAAACCAAAAAAGCTATGGCTACAAGTTTTCTTACTTAGTTGGCCAAGTTGTCTTTTACTTAGGGTCTTCTGAGGAAGAGATAAAATCCAGTAATGCATATAATATGGCATGTCCCAGTTTATAGACACCTATACTTATATATCAGTATATGTAAGAGATATGCTGATTCGCTTTTGTTGAAGCACATTTTAACCTGGATTCTCACTACAACAGTTGGTTGTTTTTTCATCTCCTTTAAAAAAGAAAGTAGAAGAAATTCTGTAACCTCCAGGCCTCTTCTCCAGAGCATCCTACAAATAACCAGTACCATATTACCCTTTGTGCCTCAGAGGAGCCACAAGAGGTGTTTGCCACCTTGATTTTGAATGGTGCCTCCCTGGTTTGTCCTCCTGGCAGAGAAACAGCTGACTTGAGCACAGTAGTACCTTTTTCACAGAGGCAGTCTTGTTACCCAAAAGCATCTTGCTGCTCCAGGCTATTTGGTGTTTTTACTGCTGTGCAGCTGATACTACTCAAAGTAACAGGTTATTTCTGTAATCAGAAGCTCTCACAGCCTAACACGAGATTGGAAAATGGCCCAATGCTCTTCACTGATGCTGAAAAACTGTGAAAAACAACATCTCATGGACAACTAGGAAAGAAGATTGTAGTTCAGACAAATATGTTGGTCCAATCCTTGGCACCACCTCTACCCTGGGTAGGAGTGACAATGCCATGAAAAGTATAAACTTAATTTTCCAAAGCTCAGGGTGACTTCCTCAGAGTTTGCTCAGGTACCTTGCTGATGCACATAGGCAGCTTTATGCTGAGTCCCAGGGTAGTTTTAGTGATCTGGACTCTGTGCGTGGTCCCTGGCTCAAGTATTAAATAAAATGGGATCCCCTGGATTTCAGATTGAGGAAAAGCCAGGGTGGGGTCTCTGCTTCCCCCATCAGGCACAGGCAGTGGTCCTGTACCTGGCTGGTGGTGCAGAAGAACAGAAGTAAAGAACAAGCCCATCAAAATCAATGCTTTGTGTAGGCAAACTCCTAGGAGCTGATCACTCTACATGCACGAGTCTTCCTCTTATTTTTTCTTGCTTGAGTGCCAAGCTGGGAGCAGATGGTACATTAGTCACCCTTAACTGGAGGGTAAGAAAGTGTGATTTCTTTTTTTTCTAAATTCAGTTGAGACCCTCATCCCATTTAGATTCCCAGCTCAATGTTTATTTGTCTTACACAGAACTTGTACTTTCTACTCCTCTCAAATGCTAATCCTCTCCACACATATGCTCATTATGCAAAAGCATATGACAAACACCATCTGGGAAAATAAATAGCTCCTCAGCTAACTGTGCTGCTCCCTCCCTTTACGTCACCCACCTCACTATTGTCTCTCCTATTTTTATCTGCAAGATAGCAATCACTCAATCCAGCTATTAACTTAAAAGTGCTGTGTTAGTCAAGCAAGCTGCAGATCCCAGGCTGGGCAGTAGAATCTCTTCCATTTTTTGAGACAATGTGCATCTCCATGATAATTTGAAAGCAGCCATAGCACTGAGAAAAATGCATGTTACTTTTTCAAAGGGCAGTTAATATCACTGAGAGATACTAGTCCTGACCTGAAGAAGTCCACACTTGTTTTTTTAGCTAGAAGGTTACGTTTTCTCTCCCATAAAATATGCAGCTCTTGCCACAAGTTCTACCTCGTTTCCATGGATTCCTGAGGCAGTCCTTCATCTCTGACAGATTATTCCTTATACCGGTCAAAGCCTAACTAAAATGGTGCTAAATAGGGAATGACATTAGCCAAGTTCAGTGATTTCTCTAACCTCTAAGTAGATGGGAAAGAATAGGAGCCATGCTGTCATTAATCATGATGGATTTGTTTTCTGCCAGAAAGTTAATCAAAAGAAATGAGGATGTATACGCAAGAGAAAGGCATCCCAGAATATTCTGGTTTGGATTAGGAAATTCATCGTGATTCAGCAAAGGAGACATTTATTTAGCTAAATTAAACAGGATCTGCACAATCCAACCATATTGTGTTGAGGCTAAGTAACCGGGAGAAATTAAAAATGCACAATCAGGAGACTCAGCTCTCAGCAGCTGACACTGTGATATAAAGGCAGAGCTGTGTAAGTACTCTGTAAGAATTGTGGGGCCATAAACACCGCAATACTGTATCTGTTTAGAAAATATATGAGACAGAATTCAATGATGACCTTATCTGAGCTACAAATTCTTGTCAATTATTATATGTTTGTAGGGACATGTTTAATAGATGGCAGAAAGTCCTTCTCATTTGTCCTCAGAGACAGCACTGATATTGCCCAGCTCAGAAATCCATTATATAGCTACAAAAGAGGCTATTTGATTTCATGAGCACGTGCCTTTATTATTTTAAGACTAATTTAACATAGGCAGAGGAAAGCAGAATCTGTATGAAAAAAAAAGGCCGAGGTTTCCAGCATTTGCAGTTACCAGCTTTGAGGTTCTTGTGTCTCCTGTACTTTTTTTTTTTTATTTTTTTGTGGAGAGATTATTTTCGGTTTTCTCCGTATTGGTTCCACAACTGAGGGAGTTTCACCTCACCTGAAACAGAGGGGTTTGAGGCTGGTACATGGTTTGGGCATCAGTGTTGCTCAGAATACACTGTGCAATACACTCTGTGCTGCTGAATACGCCCTTAACCCTCTTCTCTTTGTTGTTAAAACAGACGAACCAAACTCCTGGAGTGCTCCCTCTGCCACCTCCCCAGGTCTGCCGGAAGTAGCTCTTTCCCTCGACGACATAATCTCACCATTATCTTCATCACACATAGCCCCACCCTCTGACCCTTCTCACCAGATAAGCCCAGAGCCAACATGGGATATCAAGAGGGAACACGATGTAAGGAAACCAAAGGAGCTTTCGGTGAACGGTCACAAAAAGAAAAGGTTAGGAGAACAAAGAGAAAGGTCAGCAAGTCCTAAAAAGGTAGACAGGTCAAAGCACGAAGAGGCTTCTTGGAAAGGATATTCAGAAGGCAAAAATAAGACCAGTGATGGTGGCAGGCCCACCTCAGAAAGCAAAGCGGTGGGACACAGCGTTATGATCGAGGCTGGCGCAAGAGAGCACGTGAGTGCTGGGACCAGTGATGAACAGTTTGGGAGGCTGAGGAAGCCAGAAAGCAAGAGAGGAGGATCTCTTAGCAAAAAAGATCACAGATCCGCAAACACCAGTGAGAAGTCAGCTGCAGCACCCGACCACGTCAAGATCGATACAGGAGCTACCAAGACATACAGTAGCAACCGCTGCAGCTCGCCTGGAAGTGATATGGACCACAGCCAGAGGGACCCTGATGGGAAACCCAGCGAGTTCCCCAGGAAGGGACATCTCCACTCCATTAGCACTCGCAGCACCAACACCACAGTTCGAAAGGCAACGGTCTCTCCAGGGCCGTGGAAAATCCCTGGCTCAGATAAGCTACCGAGCGTCCTGAAGTCTGGTACTTCTGCCATGAGCAGATAAGCAAGGGACTGTTGCCCTCTAACTGTCTCAAACTGACGCAGAACATTCTTCTTAGTTTTTGTCTCACATTGGTTTGTTTTAATTTATTTTAACTATCACACATATACACAAAGCATTGAGGAATGAAAACATTAGTGTGTAATTCCATGACAATGTGCACAGTATCTAATAAGTTCAAAAGCATATAGTCAACACAGAGATTTAAAATCGACCCTAAAGTCCCAGTTCCATTTTAGGGACTTTGGCAGCTATGGAAGAAACCAAAACAATATGAAGGACAGTACATCAGAGAAGGATAGTGCAGTGTAGCTTTAGCATTTTTTTCCCACTGCATGAAGGACTTGGATTTCATTCAAACTTTATATCAAGAAACTGGAACAAGTTAGAGCAATCACAAACTGGAACATCGCCTTAAATAAAACTGCACGGAGCAAGCTGAAACCGAGAGAGGATCTTTTCATGGAGCTAAAATGTTGTAAATAAATTGTTCTCGACATATCTAGACAGGGGTTAAAGGGTTTCTTTAAAGCATCGTTCGGAACTGTACACCCATGACACGTCTCCACTGTTAACGCTTTGGGATAGTCCACGTGGTGCCCTGTAGAGTAGTTCACTGGGTGCTACGGGAGGAGTGGGGAATCCAGTGGATTAGTTTCTGTGATACCATTTCTACTGCCATTTTTGTGAACAAACCATGTCTCTGTACATTGGAAAGGAGTTAAGGTGGAGTTGTATTTGCAAATTATTCTCAAAAGTGATTTATTACAGGTTCCCCAAGTCCTGCGAGGTAGCACACAAACCAATTGGTCAGGCTCAAACCCCAGGCATCTGCAAGGCCCTTGCAATGAAAGGAAGAGTGCTACAGAGAAAAAGCTGCAGTTTCCTTAAGGAAAGGCCTTTCCTTCCTGCAGAAGATGATAACGTCACTTATCAACAGTGCTATGTTTCATACCCATCCGCATTTCCTTAGGACACTCTCACCCCTCAGTTTGGCAGAGCAGGTGCTTTTCAGGCACACGTCAACAATAATTAGACTGGTTTCTGAAATACAGTTGTCGGTGTCCTCATTCAGTAAATTCAGTACTTTTCCATTTTTAAAATGGTTTCCATTTTACCATTTTTTTCCGATCTCCATTTTTTTTTTCCTTTTTGTTTTTGTCTTTCTTGCTTATCTGTTTTGAATTTTAAGCCTTAAGTGCCAGGTAAACATTCCAGTCTGCCTTCACAGGAAATAACTCCGAGTTCAGTCAATCAGTCATTATCTTGTTTCAAACAGATGTGTGTGTGTCTGTGTAAGTGTGCGTATGCTTATTCGTCTGTCAAAATTAAAACAAAATCCTGGGCAATAATACATTGGTAATTAAAAAAAAAATCGTAAAGCTAAGTACTGTCAAAAATTCATATTTAAAAATTATTGTTCACTAGCAATCTCAGTTCCTCACACGCTCTGCTGAAAAACTAGATTGAGATTGGCTTTGTTCCAAGAAATTAGCACATTACTCTACGTCTCAAACATTGCACTGGACTGCGAAATTTATAGACATGTTTCTTCCTGTCCAATTATTTGAAAAGCCTCAAGTCAAGGATTTTGCAGCTTTCAAACATTTTTCTTTTAGAAAGAAAAATCCATTTATAATTTCTAAAAAAGCACAAATCCATGTAGCTGTTTATAAAAATCTTATTTAATGGAAAAAAAAATCTTTATCCCCTGAACTAGAATCCAATATAATTTGCCATTAATTTATTGAATCTGATTTTGGACAATGCTTCTGTAGTGTAGATGCACGTCCCGGTATCTTATTTTTATGTATAAAGAAAGCAAACAATGAAATCTGAAAAAAACAGTTGAGATTATGCTTGCATAAACTCTAATTTGCACAGTTCACAGCTACTCCTTGTGCAGTAATTGCTTTATGCGGCTGTAATCGATAACCTGTGAAGACAGCACATCATCTAAACCCCATTCCAAATAATATTTCTGTGTAGTGTTAGCTGTGAATTTACCTTGTACAGCTCTATCTCTATAAATATAATTCCATGTATTAATAGTCACAGAAAGGCTGTAAGTGAGCAACTATTTTTATGAAACGCACCACTATGGATAAATTAACTTTTACAGAAATCTTGTTTACTGTATGATATTCTAAACCACTGTCAAATAAAATATATATCCAAAAATCTTTCATTTTTTTCAATTGTATATAGTTTGTGTTAATTTTGAGTAGCATGCTTCAGTGTTACCTTGACAAACAATCATTTTCTTGAATATGAGTAGAGTTAATTATCTACTGCCTTATAAAAAAGGGAATAGACCATTTCAATTTCTTACTCCAATTTATGAATAAACATGTAGGCGACAAAACAAATTTTATAATGGCAAGTTAAGGCTTATGAGGTGACACAGACACAGAAAAAGCTCTTCCTTGGTGGAGAAGCCTAAACCCTTATTTTCCTTCCAGTCCCAGGAGACACAGGACCAGGGTGGGCAGATTCCCAGCAGTGAGACAACTTCTGAGAGTACACCACATATACAGAATTAACCTGAGCATAAACCATATTTACCTCAGATATCGGGCAGTTCTAACTAGCCCTAGAAAGGTTTTGTTGACAAGCTCTGTGAAGGGGGCATAATTACATTTTCAGTTTATTTTACAGAAAATAATGTCTCAAAAAACATCATAATGGTTTAAAAATATTGGTAACCAGACAGCCTCTTTTGGAACCAAATCCATCCCTCATTAAATGCTCCTTACCTCCACTTGGGCAAAATAAATCATCAGTTTATAGACTCTAGACACTGTAAGATGTCTACCTGAAAAACAAGCATTTTTCACACAAATATGACATTTTTAAAACCACTTTATCCTTAAAATAAAATTTTCTTCAAAAAATAATAATTTCTCTTCATACTGCCTGAGTCAACTTCTGCAGAACCTTGTTTTTTCAGACTAATGTTCCCCATAGAAAATTTCAACCAGATTAATAACATAATTTTGCATTACAGTAAACACATAGAAAATATGACACATATTTAATACTCAAAAATAATTTGCTGCTGTTTAAATAGCCACTATTTTCATGATTGGAAATCTGGATGTGTGCCTAGTTCAGACCCAGAGGTATCACAGGGAATGGTGCTGAAGCCATATGGCTTCATCCAGTCTAACTTTTTCTGTTAATAACATGTCCTTTGTCTTTTAAACATAATAGTTCAGCATTTGCATTGCACTGCTGTTATTATGACACCTTTTAATATCTCTTTTTCTCGCTGATGCAACAAGACAAGGAAATAGATGCCTTCTTTGGTGCAGATTCTCTGCTCCAAACTGCAGTGCAACAGTGTAAGTAAGCCTGCCAGCCTCTGATCACCAATGCACATTTGGGCAGGAGCTTTGACAAAAAAACACCACAGTCAGATGTCAGTGCAGCCCCTCTCTTAACCAGTGGCAAATGTGGGCTCGGGAGCTCACTCCTCCTGCAGGTACTTCTCTGCCTTAGGCCATTCACACAAACTGCAGAGCCTGGAAGAGCTGACTTTCAAACAAATTTAATAAAAAAGCCAGGAAATTTAATAGCTCCCACAAGATCTCACCAAAGATGTCATCTTTTCTTTCAGAAAGCTGCTGGACAAACAGCACTCTTTGTTTAATTACAACAGAGCATAGGTTGCTCTGGTTTCACTCCACCATGCTCCCCTAAACAAGAGAGGCACTTGTAGCCCATATATCCACTTATTCCATGGCCTCAGTGATTAGACTGCCAACAATTTAGCCCCAGTGTGGGTAGCTGCCTGCTAGGAATTGATGCAGAAGTTCAAACATGGACCCATTTCTTCCCTGATACTTTTCATCTGAGTGTGCAGCCAGCCACCATTGCCAAAACCTTCTCATCCCCATCAAAGATGAGATTCCATCTGATTTGTGCCATCTCTGCTAAACACAGACATCTCATGCTTAGCCCTCTCTACATCCCATGTGCTCTCATCACCACCAGATTTATTCTGAATCTCTTCTCTTCCTCCTCAGCTCCCCACTGGTTCTTAATCCTACTTCTGAGATAAATGCTGCTGCTATTCAGTAAATCGAATCTTCCATTCTCCATTTTCTCCTTCTGTCCCTCAGAACTTGCCTTCCTATTTTTCCCTGTTCTTTTGGCCCTCTGTCACCATCTGGCATTTCTCAACCTCTACCTGATGTGTATCAGCAGCCCAACATGAGATACCTCTTCTAAGAGGTGTCATGACCAATGTTAATGACACATGAAGTCATTAACCCACTCCTGGGTGTCATACAAATGTAAAGACATACCCAACACCTTGCACTGAAGCCCAAATCACCTCCCTTGTCCTCCAGAAACCACCAGTCATTACTTATTAGACATACTAAGTCTACGTGCAGCCAGTAACTGCTTTTGCAAGTACAAATAATGTTTTATCTTCTTTGCTGAATGTCTGCACTGATAATGATTCAAACATTCAGGCCAGGGTTTGTGGATGCAACATACCATGATCTCTACTGGAAGTCTCCAAATTCATTTTACAGAGTCAAGGACAGGCAAAGCTGCAGGCACATTTCTGTCTTGGCCTCTGTGCTCTTTTTGTACATCACTGCTGCCACAGAAACCTGGGGCCAGAACTGCAGAGGCAAAATGGAAGAGCACACCTCAGCAAATGAGGATGTCACCCTCCAGGTTTCTGCCTTGCTGTGAAGTGGAAAAGTTTCTTGGTACACTGCCTTGGAGCTCAAAGCTAGGGAAGGCTTTGGACTTGCCCAGGGATGTCTGATCCCATTAGGGATTGACTTCACATAAGTCTCAAAAAAAAAAAGAAAATAGTCCTTTCCCTCTTCTGTCCCCTAGAAGCTAGGATAGATTCTCTAATTGCTGCTAAAAAGGCCACACAAGCATGGCAGGCTGTTTTCTCTCCTGGCTACCAAGGGCTGGGAGAGAATTGCCACGGCTGTGTCCCGCAGGACTCCCACCCTGCACAGCTCAGACTCCAGGACCCCCAAGGCTCTGTCACCACTTGTCAGTGGAAGGGCCCAGAGAAGTGGACACAGAACCAAACACTTTTACCTTCACAGCTGTCACCCAAACAGTGAGTGACTTTAACTAGCCATCACTCCCAAAGGGAAATCTGGTGCATTACCTGGACAGAAACAGCTGTGTTTTGGCCAGGATTCACACATCACCAGCGCCCCAAGCCCGTCACAGGTCCCCTGCTCAGCACTCAGAACTGTACTCTCCCTTGGAGAAGGACACCCAGAACAGCCCCTCCCCACCACCCAAGTGAGTACCTGTAGGCTCTGCACAGCCACCACCCTCCTGGAGCCAAGGCACACGTGCTCAGTCCAGCCTTGAGCGTTCTGGAATATTTTTCTCAGTATTTCTAACAGCAATGATGTGATCACACATTTATCTCCATAGCTGGCACCTCAGCTTAGAGCAATTTTTTTTTTAAGTGTCTTGTCAAGACACAGTACCATAAGCATTATCTCTGAATTATAGCCAATCTAAAAATTATGTTGTGCCCTTCCTGTCTTTAGTGTCTCTGTGGCAATAAGTCACTCTGCCAGTTCAATTAATCAATAAGGAGAGTTTTGCTTACAAGGTACGAATATATATCCTTTAAACAGCTGGAGGAACAAAGACCCATTCCCACAGAGGGGCATGGAGCACCATCTGCCACTCCCATTCAGGAGCTGCCCAAATACCTATGAGTTGGATGGCTGCTGCTCTCAGGAAAAAAATCAAAACACATAGGAATGCAGACTAATCCAGAAAGCTATTGTTCATCCATAGATCAACTCCTGTAAGTGCAAAGACATTTAAAGTTAAAAGAAAAGAAGAAGAAAAAAAAAAGGCAAGAAATGGTGCAGGGAGAAAGGGAAATTATGAGCTTTTCTGTGATGCAGCAACCTGCTGACCTGCTCTAATTTCAACCTCTTCAAACTTAAAAACTGAAAAAGATGAACTATCAAATATGACAAATGCTGCAACAAAGCTCTGCTAGTCTTGGGGACAGCAAGAAAGAATATTTAGTGATTACACTTCTGAAGAGAATTAATTTATTTAAGTAAAAGGCCTGGGCTGGTGCTTGGGAGAGGAGAGCACACTGTGCCCTGCCCTCCAGCAGCAGCTCCAGGGTGTCCATGGGCTCCTCCCACACCAATGAACCCCTCAGTTTGTCCAGAGGCCACAGCCAGAGTGAGCAGCCTCTGCTGGGGGCTGGCACTGCCATGGTGGGCCAGCACCAGCACCACTGTGACACAGAAGGCCCAGAATTCAATCCCTGGGATGCTCCCCTTTATCTCTGCACCCCAGGAGTGCTGCACAGCACCTGTGCCCACCCCAAGATGTTGTAGATGTGGAAGCAGTGGAAGGAGCAACTAAAATTTGAAAGCCAAAGCCAGACCTGTGATGAGAGCCCCAGAGCAGCTGTAAGCAGGAAGAAAGGTTCTGAGGAACCACAAATCCACAGCTACAGCAGGAGTGAGACCAGGGCACCATTCCATCCTTCCACTCTGTAAATTGGGGACATTGCTATCACTGAAGCACCTGAATATTTACACTTCTTTACTAACACTCTAAAAGAAATGCAAGCTTTCTTCCTGGAGTGCCCTTTGCTCAAAAGTAGTGAAAAACAACAGGCACCCCAAGCAAAACTCTCCTGCCACCACCAAGCAGCAGGGCTGCCCATGGTTCTGAAGTTTCTATTCATGCATATATATGGAATTAAAGAATTTTGGTGTTAGTACTTTCCCAAGAGGATTAAAAACTATGCCAAGAGCTTTAGCTAAAGTACTTGAATAATTGCAGTCCATAAACCAGAAAATTGTTCATCCTGTCTCTAAACCAGCAAGTACAAAAAGCTAGATTTAAGTACCTATTTAATTCAGGAAGAAAATCAGACCTTTCCCAGCATAGTCCAGAAAGCCCACCATGTATGAAACACCTATTCTAATTATCACTTCATTCACTCCAGAAATTTTTAAAAAATAAGCCCAGCAGGCAACATGGAACACTGCACTCTGTTAGTACAGAATATTTCAGAGTACTTCTCAAACCTTCAACATCACAAAAAATACCAATTGATTACTCTTTTATATTGCTCCATGAGAGATGAATGCCAGCATGTTCCTCCTCCTGAGTGGCTCCTGTCTCCAATATCCCTGGCACTGCCCAGCTTTTCAGGGCAGAAATGCAGAAATGCACCCCAGTGTCACCGTGCCACAGGCAGCCGCAGGAGGTCACAAAGCTTTTTGGAGGCCCCTTCCCATCTACTTGCACACCAGCACCAGACACCCAGGAGCACAGAGAAGCACCCTGTGTGACATCCAGCTGAGAAGGACTCACAGCTGTGGCTGTGGAGCTGCACAACCAGCTCTGCATCCTTGGACTTGTGGCACTGAGCCCTGCCTTGTGACACCTCCCAGCAATCAGCACCCAGTACCACAAGCCTCCAACTGAGCCTCATGTCAAGGGCAAAAGCTCTTTCCCTAACCACCACAGTTTGTTCTGAGGGTCTCCTTTGGGGTGTACAAGCCCCTTGACCTGGCTGTTTATTCCTTTCCCATACTATCTATAGTGGGGCACTCTTCCTGAAAGAGGGCAGCTCCAGCATTGCTTCTGCCCTAGCCCCACATCTCAGTGCAAGATGAGCTTCACGTCTGACCAAACTGAAAGATCACAGCCCCAGGCTCTGGTCATGAAGCAACTCTGGAAGAGCAGCAGCCTCACTCCCTGTGGGAACATGCCTCAAGCAGCCTCTGCCCAATTCCCTGCTCTCATCTCTCATCCTGCTCTCTTTATGCTGAACATTTTTCACACTGGCATACAAATTGCAGCCCAAATTGATCCCCTCCATGCCTTCAGTCCCCTAAGGTTAACAAGTAGGTCTCTACCTCATAGTTTTATAGGTCCATTATGTTCTTTGATTAGCAGCTCTGTCCCAGACTCAATGGCTTTAGAATCAATTCAGAAAGTTTGATACCTAGTGTTTTTAAAACTGATTGTTACAGTATTTTGCAAATTAATAGAAGTTATTCATATTTCAGCCCCACTTATAAGCCCCAGCACCCTTGGTCTTCATTAGGTGCAGTGAGACCCCAGCAATGGGAGTGGAGGTGACAAGGTCACTGGGGTGATGCCACCAGAGCTCTCCACTTTTTGTCAGACCTTCCCACTCAGGTATCCCTGCTCTGAAGTGCAGGGCCTGGCAATCCCCATTGTTTCTGCAGCTGATGAAGTCCAAATGGAATAAATGATGGACCAACACAGTGACAAATTCCCCCTAATTTCCCCATTCATTTCAGGCATGTCCCTCACAGCAGGACACAGTAATCAATGTGTACAGCAGCTCTGCCCCCACCAGCCCAAGGCTGGCCTGGAGCAAACTACCCTGCAGAACTGGATGCTGATTTTCCCCATCCAGGTCTGGATTACCTCCTGGTGACCCAGCCAACACAGAAAAGTGACTGGGGACCAGTGATCCAGGACTGGCCCTGTAAACATTGCAGGCCCAGGTGGAACAAATGGGCCCCCTGAGTCAAAGCAGGCGAGTATGAGCTGTCACTCTCTCACATCAAGATGCCAAGCACAGGAAACCTCAGCCAGCACAGCCTGAGGGACAGTAAGGAACTATTCCATGTTTCTTTATAAAAGACTGTATTGAAGCAATAGATTACAAAGCAAAGAGGCAATTGTAGCATAGTGAAATGCAAAGTATGAATTGACCCATTCATTTAATAACATCTCTTACTCCCTTTTCTTGCCTTTGCATGTCAAAAAGCTGTCCACAGCCAGCTTTTATTGGATACAGGGGTGGTGGGAGCTGCCCTGGGGGAAAGGGGGATAAAGTCAGCCCAAGTGGGATGCTGCTGCCTGTGCTCAGTGCCCTGGAGCACAGACACGTGTGCGGAGCAGACTCTGCCTTGCAGCTCCCTGCTGGGAGAGGGCAGCTCAGCCCTGGGATCCCTGTGGCCACTCCAGCCCCAGCAGCTTCCTGCCCTGGGACCTTTGTGGCCCCTGGCATGCAGGGTATGCCAGGCACGCAGGCATGGCCCTGCTAAAGCTCCTCTGCTCTGTATACAGGGTTATTTATAGGCAAGAGAAAATAGACTCTGCAACCCAGTGCTGATCTTCTGAACTTTAGCAAAAAGCATTAGGAAAAAATGCAAGCAGCGTATTTTTCACTAAGGTCTTTGAGTAGAAAGGTCATTCACCAGCATAATAAAAACCAAAATACTTTAAAAGAAAATACATAGTCAAAGAATTCTTATCATTGGCTAATATTGAACCATTTAAAAAATATTTTAAATTACTGTGTATGTGACCTTAGGGAGCTACCAGATATTTTATGGTGTCTAACAGAATCAGGGCATGAAAACACAGAACAAAATGGACACAGCAGAAACTACCAAGTCATAAGAACTCAAATCACAGCAACACAGTTACACAGACTGACCTACAGCTTAAGTAACACAATCAATATAACCCATAAAAAGTTAAGAAAACTAGAATTACATAAACTATAAAAGTAGGATGAGAATATCAATTAATTAAAAAAAAACCAGTCAAATTTGAGTCTTTGGAGAGACTTTGGGGAGAGGAAATATCCTCCCCAGGCTAGTATCCACAAGATGTCTGGTGAGCTTAACATGAATCAGCCATCTTCTCAAGAATAAACCTTTTCTGTGAGTTCATTTTGCAATGTCTTTTAAATTAGTTTTCCCCATTGACACAAACTTTTTAGGATTTTCCTATTACTTCTAGCATGACAATGTTGTGCAGTGTGTCGTTGTTGAAAACTCAAAGGACATGTAGCCTCAATCAATACTAGGAGCTGGTAGTCAGTGGATAAGACTGTGTTGTACAGCAAGGAGCTGTGTAAGCACAGACATCCCAAATGCTGTGTTAAGGAACAGGATGACACCAGGATCCCAAGGTGACAAACACAAATCACCAATCAGTGTTCCCAAGAGCTGTGAAGAACCTGTTTTAAAGCACAGCTAAAGACACATGTGAGTATCCTGCACAGGGTGACAGTGCAAAAGAGGCAGTAAGGGGTACAAAAGGCAGTTGTGGACCCTTCAAGACCAGGACCAAGGGACAAAGAGAGAAAACAATTGCTCCATCACCATCTTCCTTGCTGCTCTTAACAAGAGCAGCATTGCTGTGCATCTGCAGCAGCTCCTCCAGCACCTCCAGCAGAGAAAGAGGAAAAAGCTCTGCCCTTTGGTTTCCCATTGTCACATTCTGCCACTGCAGCCCCAGCAGCCACTTCTAGAACATTACCTTTTACCATGTGACTGGGTAGAGAAAAGCAGAATTTTAAGAGCAGTGTGTATGTGTGTGTGTGTGTGTGTGTGTGCAAACATGGTCTCTGCTCCAGCTTTCCCCCTGCATAGCTTCATGCTGCTGCAGTGCTCTGAGGCACAACCAGTCATTATGGACTAAAGGCAAGTCAGCAGTCCCTGTAAACATATATACAATATAGAGCAAATGAGACAGAGAATATTCAGTAGGCCAATGGTTAGAAAGATTAATTTTAGTATCCCAAGTTCAGTTCCTGTTCCAGAGACCAATGGGATACAAATACAGAGCAGGATTAATCTCATCCAAGTTTAGATATCTACATTATCGTTCCTCATTTCAAGCTTTTTGCAAAGGACACCAATGAGCACTTTTAGAAGACTATTTGTTTTAACTATTTGTTAACCTTTAGGAATGAATTAATTATTCTGC
Source organism: Dicaeum eximium (assembly GCA_013396995.1). Taxonomy (NCBI): domain Eukaryota; kingdom Metazoa; phylum Chordata; class Aves; order Passeriformes; family Dicaeidae; genus Dicaeum; species Dicaeum eximium. The sequence continues at coordinate 939,848 of VWZP01010151.1, forward strand.
AGAAGCATCTAATAATTTCCACTGACTGGAAAAAGTGTGCTGGGTCACTAGCTCCAAGTCATGTCCAACATTTCTGAATTCTGACTCAATTTCTGGCACACAGTTTCTTAAATCCATACTAAAATATTCCCAGATGCCTTTAATTTGAGAGATGTCCAGAGCATATCTGTAGGATCAGTCTGCATGAAGGAGTTAAGCAGGTAAACTCTGAGGGTTCAGCCAGAGTTATTTGCTGTATTATCTGTGTACCACATCTCCACTCAGTCACCCACAGCTGGGGCAGAGGCTCAGCCCCACGGGCAGTCAGGAGGAAGCTGAGCTGCAGCTCTGCCAGTGTGGGACAACCTGAGAATTCCTGGCAGCACTAACAAGGAAGGTGACCAGGCCCTTCTGAGAATTGGAGCCTTTCATACCCAGGGAGTCCTGCTGAGACCAAAACTCCCAGTGCCTGTTATTGTCCTGCCTGTACTGCCTGCACAGCCACTGCCTGCTGCAGCCCCAGAACACACGTGCAGTGCTCAGAAAGTAACAAAAAAGTGGGTAAAAGTAACTGTGGGTGTCACAGGTTTATAAGAATGAATTTTTCACAGTGCATCTAACTAGCAGGTAATTACTAATGTGTTTGCAAAGGTGTCATGTTGGAAACTTACAGTCTCTCTTTCCAAAGTTCACATTTGCATGGCAGATCCTGTGTCCTCTTCTGGAGAGATGATGCTGCTTTTCACTGTGATGTGCCTTCAGTGTCTGAGAGCACAGCTCAGGGTTTGGTGTAGAGATGTGTGTATCTACCAGACCATGCACACAGTTTCCCTCAGAGGGCTCATCACAGGTCCCTTCTTTCAGGTGCTTCTGCCTGGAACCTGTCAGCACATCTGTCCCTGACCCACAGCCCACCATCCCAACTGCAATCCCTCACACTTGTTTACCTTTCCTTCTTGCAGACCTCACAGATGATTTTATTTTTGGGTCTGGTGGGGTGGTTTTTTCCTATAAATTGTCCATATGGGGTTTTTTTTTTTCCTCTTTTAAAAGAATTCCAGATATTTTCAAAATCTAAGCCTGGGTCTCTCAGAAATGTGACCAGGTCCTCACAGAATATGGAAGAAATCAATACCTGGGTACTAACTTCTTTCTTTGGGGGCACAGAAGCAGAATTATTTTCTACTTCTTTGCACACGTGATAGGATTGGTGAAGAAGAGAAAATGAAATGGAACTTCCCTGCCTGAAGAGGGCACAGCAAAGAGGAGCTACACATGCATGGACAGACACACAGGTTCACAAAACCACATCCCAACAGTGGCACAAGCAATCCCTGCTCAGATTTTCACCAATAAAGCCTGTGTAGGTACATTCAGGCCTGACTTCCTCTTGTACTGGGATCATTTTGGCTTTCTGTCATGATACCTGAATTTTTGTTGTTTTTCTTACAGTAATGGTTTCTTATGGTCATGTTTTTCATGACCTTGTAGTTATGTGTATCAAATGATTATTCTATTCTCAAGGAAATAAAAGGTGACTCATATGAAAACCATGAAGTGAGTGTGCTTAGTGAGCACTGTCTGTACCATGCCTGAATCCCAAAACCCCCTTTAACTTCCTTGGCTTTCTGAAAAATGGTTAGGGGCTGGTCCAGAAGCCCAGAGGATAAGGGGATAATGTGTGTGTCTGGAATACCAATGGCTGCATGGCTGTGGAGCCAACCAAGGATTGTTGGTAATAACATGCTGTGGAAAAGAACAAGATGTGTGTGGAGAAGGGGAACATACTGAGGTAGGGCTGTACTTTTCTGTGACAAATATCCTTTTTCTGGATGCTGGAGATAAGCACGACACAGTTCAGTGCAAACGTGAAATGAAGCTGAGAAGTGGCAATGGAACGTAGGGGGGGCCAAGACCACCCAAGACCCATGAAGCACTCTGAATCATATCCAGAAAAGTCTGAAAGAATGGACTCTGCATGATCACTAATCTACACAGAAAGAGAGGAAATAGTCTTCAGAGCAGGGAAAATTATCTACAAAAAAGTACCCCCACCAAGCCTGGGCATCCTTCCTTTTATTCTCTTTCATTCTTTTCTTTCTTTCTCTCTTCTTTTTCATCTTACCTCTTTATCCAAAACCCACTGTCATGTGCTTATATAGTAGCTCAGGGACTAACAAACCAATATCCATGTCAAGTGTGTAGTTTACTAATAAAACTTCATGGTTTTGTGGACCCTCTGTGTTTGTGATTCCTTTCAACCATGAGCATTTACAAATCTTGAGGGCTCCCTCTGCCTCAAGGGTGGGACAACACAGCTGTTTAACAGTGATTAGAACTGTTATCCCCCTGTACCACACAGGGACACTGCTAGAAGAGTAGGATATTATGGTCATGATATGCATAGCTGAACTATGTTTGTCTATTCCAGACTTGGCCCATCCAGGATTTTTCATAGCATAAGAATAAGGAGGCTAGCAGGCAATGACTGTGGTTACAATCTACTTGCACCATTCACAGCTCACACTGACACTCCCTCGCTACTGACATAAAAGGTACAATGCAAGCTGGGGAACTGGTGGCAATTTTTTATTTCTTACCTAGGTGGTACATTAATCAGTTATGTTTGTAGCATAGGGATTTTGAGAATGGGAATTCAAAAGCACTTTTTTTCCCTAATCCCTTTTAATGACTACAGCATTTTTGTTTCCATCTAGTATTTCCTCCAAGGAAGCAAAAAGCCTTTGAATTAAACTAATGTTAGTTGTCTATTACTGGATAGCACAAAGAGAAACCGAAATTAAGTACTAACAATGTTCTGAAACTAGCATGACCTTAAATTACAGCAGGTTAATAAATCACTTCAAATGTAAATCTCTCTCTGCTCTCACCTTGAGATCTGAATACCTTTAATCAAGTTGCATAATAGAAATTTTGATGATCAAAGCCTGCAACTGCTGGTAGAGTGAGAATACAAGTTGGGGAGACAGCTGGGACCTAAAGTTTGTGCTGTTCAACAAAAAATGCTTTGGAAATTCAGTCTCTCAGGAACCTGTAAAACATAACAAAGTGTTGCAAAAGGTTTCAATATTTAACAAAAGCCATTGTAAATCTTTTGAAGCCCAGCATGGGAACTCAGGGGGACCAAGGAGATAGGAAGGGATCAAAGAGTCTTTGGGGCAAGTCACAAGACTGATGTTCATGAGCACAAGTGTGGGATGAGTTGTGGCAGCCTGTGTCCCAGCAGGGCTCTCCAGTAATGCCCTTCCCCTGGGACAAGGACAGCTGACACCACCAGAGCTTGGGGACCTGCACCTTGCAGCACAAGCACGTGGGATGCAGAGTCAAGCCAAGACTCACAAACCTGAGAGAACCAAGGATAAATGTAGGGGTTCTGTCCTGCTAAAGAACTGGAGGGCAGCTGCAGCACCAGCATCTTAACACTGCTGTCCTGCAGCAGCTCTTCATGGGAGTTGAGGCAAAGGTCCAGTGTCACTTGTTCTGTGGTCTTCTTTAACATCAACACAAAATAGACCTTTTTTTTTTTTAATTACCTACATACCAAAATTCTGCAAGTATGAACAGACAATGTTCATAAGCCTTCAGTGAGAAGATCTGGGAGGAGGAAGACAAAAGGACAAATTGAAGACAGAAGAAAACTCAGAGTGGCATTAACCTCCTTGACATTCTTCCCTCTCTCCATTGTACCCGGCTGCTAAATTTAAAGTGTTCATGATTTTCTGAGAATCTTCTTGTTCAAGCATTTGCTCTCTAGGATCTTCCTGCTGGGGTGCAAGGCAGCATAAGGCTATGATGGTTTTCTCCCTGTTTATCAGTATTACTGCTCACAGTCACAAAACCAGTCTCATCTTAGAGATGTAATTTATGGGGGTGTGTGCCCCTCCACACTTAGAAAGTTCCAAAAGGAGGGGAAAAGTGTCCTTACAGGAATAATAAGCTTTCTATAACTCTTAATCACATAAATCAGACCAAACTCCCTGTGAAATAAAAATGAAAGCTTGGCTCCACTGGAAGAAAACAAACCTCTGATTTCAAGGTGGACAGGATTTCACATAAACCTAGAAGAGAAAGGAGCAGTAATGCCCGGTTTATTTCAGTGCAGGGGAAACATCCCCAGCAGAGTACCAGGCTACTTGAGCTCTTCAAGCCTTTTACAAGGAACATAAAAGCCAGAGATCTTGTGCCAAATCCCCTGCTTGGCTCTCTCCAAAATGAGGAGTAATTCTTACATACCAGGGAGGATTTCAGCACGTGCTCAAAAGCAAATACCTGGATTTGCTTCACCCAAAGCAAAACAGTGCCTGCAGGTGTGCAGCGTGCTGCAGTGCCCTTCTGCCCCTACATACTCTGCAAAGCTGAGCTGGCCTGGAAACATGGACAACCACAGTCCCAGGGCAGTCCACCTCAGTGCAGGAGCATGATTCACAGCAGCCATCTCTGATTATCAGTGTAACAACTGCAAGCTGGATCACCTATAGCCCAAATCACCCCTTCACAGAGAAGCAAAGGCAGGCTTGCCAAGCTGCCCTTCCCTGCTGCTTTGTCCCCCAGAACAGGCAACATTAAAGACATTTTGGCTATGGTTTTGTTTTTCCAGCAATTTCTGTTTGATATGTAAACCAAAGCATATTAAATGCATGTATATGTGTACATATTCATATGCAGTCCACATATTTCAGCCCATTTCTTACAGCAGTCTGCACTAATAGATTGTATCCATCACAGTCCTCAGGTTCCTTCTGTTTCCCAGCAGAGGACCTGGGAAGGCAGCTCAAGGGGAAGGGCTGCTGCTCTTTAAACACTGCATCCCCCCTTCATGAAATGCTGGTCGCAGGAGGAGGCAGAGCCCGGCTTGCAGCAGAAGAGTAATTGCCTTCTGGGAGTGAGCTGCAGCACTCAGAGCATCTCTGCCTTCAAAATGCAGTTTTCAGTCCCCATCTGCAGGCAGGATGGAGCAGGGCAGCTCAGCACCCCAGCTAGGCTGGGGGCATTAGGCTGAGCTGGGGCTGGGCTGGGGGACGCTGAGCTGAGCTGGGTAAGGCGTGGCAGTGCAGGGGAGGATGAAGAACAGCCATTCTGCCCAAATCAGGGCAGGGATCTACTGATAAAATTTTGTCTACTCTTCTTCACTTAATCACCAGCCAGAGCCTTAAGGGTCTGGTCTGCACAAGTGGTTGGAAAGGGGCAGTGGTGTGCAGCTCTGCCAGGGTCAGGCTGGGGGAGGTACAGTGTGCAGTGTGTACACACACACACTTCTGATGACATGACAGAAATGTGGGAGCAAGCTACAGGCAGACACATCTGTGTGCGCAGCTGGGGCAGGGCAGGTACATGCCTGCCAGTGCCTCATGCTTTGGGGAACACCAGGGATGCAGAGAAGAGCAGCACAAACCCCGCAGAAATGGGGGGTGTGCATCCAGTGCTCAGGGTGGTGCCTTGCTCTGGTGACCCAAAGCAGCCCCAAACCACAGCAGCTTCCCAAGCCTCACAGCAGGCTAGGATTTCATGACAGCTGAAAGAAGAAAAACAGCTACCCTCTCAGACAGCAACACATAGATCAATTACATGAGCAAAACCAAATCAATTCCCAGATTTCCAGCTCGAGGAAATGGCTATAGACATGACAAATTTAGGGAGAGGGCTGTGTTCAGGAGAGGGCACAGTTCAGCTGAACTGTGAGCTCCACAGCACCTGTGTGGTGGCTCACTGCTTCCTCAAACACCAAAAACCATCAAACTCCTGCTTATACCAAAGATTTTGTCTGCTTGGTAAGTTGATTCCCAAACCCTAAGGCAGTAAAATCCTAATGGCAAATTTTCCTTAGTCCCCACACTGGAAAGCAAAGATTAAGAACAACATATTGAGCTTCAGCCCAAGGCAAAAGAAAAGAGCAACTTAATCAATGCTTTCAGGTGAGATACTCTTCCCTTTAGCTGAGGAAGCATGAGGAAGGTTTTGATTAAAGTCCTTGCAGCCCTTTCCCATTTTAGGAGGTTTCACCATTATCTAAGCACTCTCCTTCACATGCTCACAGACAGCTTGCTACTCAATAGCAGCAATACTTGCTCAAATTTGTCAAAAGTAGTTTAAAGTCCCATCAACATCAGAAAACTGTAAAGGGTGATATTAACCCCTAAGTCCAGCAAGTCAAGATCTGCACTTCCTCTAGTTTCTAATGAAAATTACTCTGTAGTAAGTTTGTCTTCATTTTCTGTTGTGACACAGTCCTCTAATTAATACATTTTTACAACCAAAGTAATAAGTTTTCTATATTATAGCTGTCTAATAATGTATCTTCCAAGAAAAATGAGATTAATGGTTATTTTAAAACACTGGCTTTATGGGGTTTTTATTTCATTTATGAGATCTGCACAGATTAATCAAAAAAAACCACCAGTTTCCATCACCCTCCCAGAATGGGATTAATTTACCATAACAAAAATGGATGGGAGCATCAGAAGTGCTCACTCCAAATGCTCACAGTGACTAATACTATGAATATGAAAAACTATCTTAACCAATATCTAGGTTGCAGATAGATCTTGGCAGAAAGGAAGACAGAGGAAATGAATGTAATCACTGCAAAATATGTAAAAATGACAGAGAGAGGAAAGTCTAGACAATGTGAGATGATTGCCATGCTCTCCAGCTTGGAATGCAAAGCCTGTCTTGTGATTGTTCTGAGGTTTAAACTGCCGAACACACACTGCTCTTCAAACCCATATGGGCAAGCAATTTGCCATATGTTTTAGAACAAGGCACAAGTACCCAGAGATGCACTGCTGCTAATGCTGCAAACAGAAAAAAGAGAATGCCATCCCTGTGTCTCTGACACATTAACAAGGGAGTGGAGTGCTCCAGGCTTGCTTTCAAAGACAATACCAACCCTCTACATGATAACTTTTCCTTCTCCACGCTCGTACCCACGTGAGCTTGCCCTGGCTCCCAGAGCCCCAACACCAAAGAATTGATCTGTGGCTCTGGGTTGATGGTAAATTGTCAGCAGTGTGTCCAGGCAGCTGAAAGGGCCAGCTGTGTCCTGGGGTGCAGCAATCACAATCACAGACACAATGCTCCACACTGCCCTGGTATGCACTCTGTGCAGTTTTGGGCACCTCAGTGTAAGGAGGATACAGAGCTTTCAGAGAGCATCCTGAGGAAAGTGATGAAGGTGGTGAAATATCTCAAGGACAAAATTTACAAGGAGTGGCTGAAGTCACTTGGCTTGTTCAGTCTAGAGAAGGGAAGGCCGATGGGTGATATCATGGCAGCCTAAAACTTCTTCAAGGGGGGAAAAAAGAGGTGCTGATCTCTTTTCTCCAGTATCCAGTGACAGGACAATGGAACAAAGCTGCAGCAGGGGAAGTTTAGATCAGACATTAGAAAAGGTTTCTCACAGAGAGGTTGGTCATCACTGGAGCAGGCTCCTGGAGCAAGCAGTGATGGCACCAACCCCATAGGAGTTCAAAGAGCATCTGAATGATGTTCTTAGTCATATGGTTCAGTTTTGGGTTGCCCTGAAAGAAGCAGGGAGTTGGACTTGATGATCCTTATGGGGTCCCTTCCAACCTGAAATATTCTAAGATTCCAAACCATCCAGATCTGGCAGTGCGCTAGTAGCAATGGCAGTAGCCACCTAAGTCTTGTATGGAGAAAAGATCCAAGGACAACTGTGTCCACGTCCTCCCACCCCCTCTGAAGCACAGGAAAAAATCCTGGGCACCAGGACTTGAAGGAAATCACATGTGCTCCATTCAGCTTGACATCTTCCTCTCCTATCCCTTGGCCTCCCTACACCATGAGGAGGTTACATGGGCAAAACTGTGGTTTTGTGAAACTTGACTCCCAGTTTCTATCATTATTTTAAACATCAACATTCCATGCACTCAGCCTTAAACTAATGAGGCAATGCCATCTTTCTGTAGGGAAGATGTGTTCTCAGGATCCCAGCTGGTGATTCTTGGTCTTCTCCTGAGTCTTTCTTCTACCCCCATGCACACACTGCTCTCCTTCTCCATGTCTCAGTGATCCATTTGTCTGCTCCTCCCAACCACATACACATGAACAGAACACCACTCCATCATAAAAACATCTCCTGCAAATATTTAAAAGAAACTGTTAGCTAATGATGGCTCATTCAGAGGAGAGTATGCAAAATTCCTAAATATATTGAAAAAAAATCTCTTATTATTGAATGGAGCACCTAAACAGGCTGTACAACCTCATATACTCACCAGGGTTACATGTTGCTGGTACCCCATTCACCTGAACAGTTGTCAAAATTCAGGGCAGGCTGTGGGCACTTGCACATAGGTTATCTCTGGTCTTTTGAGTCTGGTTATAAGTACTTACAGATCATAGTTTTAGGGCACTAACAGTGTTTGCTTGTAGTTAAGCAGCCAGTAACTTGCTCCTGCTTAAGTGTGACATCTTAAGCCAAAAAGGTAGGACTTCAGTTTACCTTCAAATAAAAATTTGCAACCTGATTTCAATATTATGATTTCTTCCCTCTGCCATATCAATTAAAAACCAGATAATCCTGCTGCTGGTATGAAATAAAGTGCATTAGTAAGCACAGAAATAATAAAAATGGTAATATTCTTAGACAAATAATAAGAAGAAATGATACTCACAGCTGATAATTCTGTGGCTGCCCCAGTCAGAGGAGCATGCTGTCAGGGCTGATCCTCACAACTCTATCCCAAAGGCTTTGGAAATGTTTTCTTAAATAATAACTGCATTTAAGAAGGAGCATTGCAGGGAATTAACAGTCCTGCTGTCTTGCTTGTTGGGTTTTGTCTTTTGGTTTTGTGTTCTGATAAGATGAAAGCCTTTGCATTTTTAGAACACAGAACTGCACATGCAAGGAAATCTGTAGCTGATATTGGCAATTTGTACCCATTGCCCCTTGTGAAGAGAGAGCCTCCATTCTCCTTGCAGCTGTCCCTTAAGCCCTGCAATACTGTGATGAGGCACTCCTGAGCCTTCTCTGCTCCAGGGAGGAGACCTAACTGCTTTAGGCTTTCCTCATAGGGCAGGTGCAGGTGGTGGCTTGATCCTCTCCAGCCTGTCTGCTTCTCCATCTAAGGTCAGTAGGTGCTCTTCAGTGTTTGATACCACAACCACTACTCAAGCTGTCTAATATACATTATTTCCTTGTACTGCAGTTACAACTCTAAGTTTTATGGAGCTGGGCTGGTGTCTTGATGAGTTGAAGTCACAGCTGCTGTTAGAAGGAGCTGATTCAAAGGCTGAGATCTGGAGAAAAGACTATTGGTGTTCTCAGTATATTTCCCACCTGTGAGCTCCAGGTATAATACTGATAATATCTGTATTATCAGTAGTAACTTCAACAAAGCACCAACCTAATCTTTGGTGAGACCCCCACTTATCTTCATGGGTGGGTTTAAATGTTATTTTTAAACATTAATAAATCTATTTTGCCTTTTATTTCAAGTGGCCCAGTTGAGAGAATTAGGAAGAAACAAAATATAAAGGTAGTGGCAAAAGCTGCTCCACTAGTCCCAGTAGTGCATTCCTTGGCTGTGCATTATTACACCAACACAAAGAACATTTCTAGGAATACCATTATGCTGTTCCATAGAGAAAAATGCTTCTGATTAGCATGTACTCGATATGCTTGGAAAATTAGTTCTCCTTCAGAGAATTCCAGCAACAAGTGAAACATCTGTTGTTTCCTCCAAGTTATAACAATTATTTTACAATTACTCTTTTGCATACTTTGAATTTCTAATTTTTAATTTTTATCTAGAAAGCCAGGATTTGTGGTGCAATTGGAATTCACAATGTGCACATGTGCGTGGGAAAGAAGAATAGGAAATAATGGCAGTCTCTAACTGCAGTGTTATGTCACCCCAAGGCTAAAATTGTTGGCCATCTACATTATTTGCATTCACTGTATTAATTCCCCTCTGTACACAATGGGAATTAATCCCATTTCAATAAATTCAATGGCTCCTATTTATTCCAAGGTTGATGGCAGTGATCCCTATTGTTTGCAACCACACAATATGCTTTCTGCAGCCAAAAATCCAGCTCCCACCCCCTTCCCACAGCACACTGCTCGTGCAGCTGTGGCAGTACCAACGCTCAGGGTACAAACAACACTGAAACAAATGGTGGTGTTAAAAGAAAATCCTAAGTGGGTTGGAGTAGCAACAGCATGGCAGCAGAAATGTGCAGAGGCGCTCAGGAGAGGCCGGAATTGCTTCAGCCAGTTTCACAAGTGGCAAAAACAAGTCATAGCATGGGCAAAAAGAGCTGTGAAGAGTCAGACCCCTGGACAGCACAGAAGTCAAAAGACTGGTGATATTCACATCTATAACACTAGAGATGGACTCACCTTATTATGTTCAGTGCAGTTTATCTGCTCTGAAGAGCTATTGCTCCAAAAGGTGATGCACAAAGGAGAGGTGAGAAATGCAGGTTAAATACGGTGCCTTGCTCTTCCTGCTGTGTTTGCCTGCACAATGACAGCACAAGTGCCGTGGGCAATGGCCTGTTTCCAGCATCGGCCTCCGAGGGTCATTGCGAGTTATTTCTGTCATCCACACAGGCTGGATGAATAAATAACTCACCAAATACACTAAGAAACAGTCTAACTTAGCATGAGTTTACAAAAGACTGGAACCAGAACACCTTGCTGAAGGACAGGGGTAAATAACTGTGGCTCCCCCTCTGCAAGCCAGAGAATTTTTTTATCCACCCTGCAAATTTTCAGACCAGCCAGCAAAGGCCTTTGAGGAGTATCTTTGACTCAGCTGCAAATCTACAGCCTGAAGATAACATAGGAGACATATGGCAAAGCCTTGTCTCTGCCAGCCCTACTCCCTTTGAGCAGAGAGTATCCTTGATTCCAGCTGCTGGGAGGACACACATCACAGAGAGATCTCTGATCTGCACAGAGGTCTTGGCCAAGCAGGGAAGGCTCTCTGCTTCTACATGAGTTTTACACCTCAAGGTATCACCTTTACACCTGGCAGCAGCATTGCCATAAGGGATTTCCAGTGTAAGAAAGAACAAGAACATAACCCCTGCAACTCTGCCAAAACAGGAGCAGCGTTTTCCCACGTGTGAAGTCAAGGTCAGCGCCAACCTTACCAATCTTTCAAAGTTACTCAAGTTAGTAATAAAGACACAGATCTCTCCAGGTACACCCTGTGTCACCCAGGTCCAGGCTGTGCCTGTTTTGGGGGCTGCTGCTGTGCCTGCACAGTGCTCCCTGCAGGCTGCAGAGCTGCAGCTGTACAGATGTGGCAGCTCTGTACAGATGTGGCAGCAGGTACAGCTACTCTACCACAGTGCAGGGAGAGATCCCAGTGCTGGGATAAGACTACAGAATTCATGTTTGGAAATCTTTTCTACGAGAAAACTAAAAAAATTTAAAAAGTAAAGAAGAAAACAAATGTCTTCCTTTCCAATGGCAGCCAAACAAATTACACAGCTGCAAACACTGTTAAAGTTTCACTCCAGAACAAAACAGTAAAGTTGGATTATCTGCTCTAATTGAAGTGGCTTGAAGTTTTGCATCTGGTTCTAAATTACCCAAACACTTTTCCTTTTACACTCAAGAGAGATATCCCAGAGGATCACTAAAATGAGGGTCAAAGATCAACTGAATGAATTCCCCACTAAAGGTAAATGTGACTTTTTAATGGTTGCCAAGGAAGCCCTGGGTCATTTGGCATCTAAAATGTAGACATCTCAGGACAAAGAACCCTACACAAAGTAGAAGACCACAGCCCTGGGTACAGTAAGCAGAGCATGCAGAGCTGTTGGAGAGTGACTTTTTATCGAGGTCAAACCTTTATTCCCTAGGCTGGTTGTGTTTGACCCCAATCAGCACTATTGTAGAGGTGGTTTAATGAAATAATGGAGTGCTCCAAACAACTGTTTCACCAAAACTCACTGGTTTAGTGACAACTTCCACTTAGGTTCCATTTGTTTAACTGCAATTTTCAATTAGTCAAGTAATTCACTTCCCATTTACTTACATGAGACAGAGCAAAACCAAAAGATTTCATTTGATTCATAATCACATACCCAGAGACTCAGGCTTGGATTGTGATATGGGCAGAAGGCAGCCAGCTAATTCCTGACGTATTTAATTACCAATAAGGCCATGCTGAAGAAGCAGGAGTTGTTTATGAGGGCTAGAAGTGAAAAGTTGGTGGGTGTTTAGGAATGCAAGTGTGCCTAAATGTAAAGTACTGTGTTATTCTTAAACAAAAGACTGAAGTAATAAATTAAATTAGTAAGAAATTGAATATTTTTGGGAGCTTGTCCCTAAAGTGCATGTGCTTTCCCTTCCTTGAAATGATTAATCAAACATAGAGGAAAAAAAGAAATAAAATGGACAAATCTTTCTGCAGCATGACCTTATTTCCTACTCTGGGTCGTGAACTTATACAAGCTTGTATTGGAAAAATTGAATCTGACCAGCCATCAGTGCTATTTATTTTATCAGAGGTGCTTATGTCAATACTGAATGTTGTAGCTTCATCTCTGAAGAGCCAGAAAGGAAATCTCTCTTGATTTCTCTCTCCAGAGAATTCTGTTACTGACAGCAGGAGACATGGCATTGCTTACAGCCCAGAGAATTGACTTCTTATCACAAAACCAAATCTGCAGCAATTTCAGATTTCTGAAAGTTTGTTTAAGGATGGCAAAGTGTCCATGAAAGTGTAAAACGATTAAAGAGTGGGAAGAAATTGGGAAGAAACAGGTAAAAATATAAACTTTTAAAAAATATTTTATCTTATTTAATAACACTTTTGGAAAGTTATTTGTAACATATTGAAGTATATACTGACTCTCCAGTGCTTGATCTAAACTAACTGATCTGAAGTAATGCTCTACAGATAATTTACACTTGTGTAATTCAGACATTCCATAAGGACCTGCATGCACCAAAGGTACCTGGGGGAAGCTCTCAAAAGGCAGCCTGATAGACAATCCAGATGGCATCAACCAGACAGGTTGCTTTCCCATTTATTCCTATACCCACACTGCTTTCCCTGATGAAACCAAGATGGGACTTAAAAATTGACCTGAGCTTCTATGTTAACATTCTGTGTTAACTTCTATGTTAACATCCAATCAAAATCCAAGGTCTTACATACCTGCCTATAGTTAAAACTCCAGTGTGTCTTTGCATGACAGCACTAAAACAAAATCTGCTGAGACCTCTTTGCCAGCAAGCCCAACCTGCCTCAAATGTGACCCAGCACCAGCTGAAGTGCTGCCCAGCTGCTGTGGCAGTAGCCACGTGCTCCAACACCAGCCCCAAGCACAGCCTGCTGCAAGGCACTGCTCCTGGCTGGAGAAGCAGATCCAACTCCTGGTACAGCAGACTGGAAAATGCTCCACATGAACCAAACACCTCAGACTGAGCAATGCAGCATCCTTGAGAATACTGCAGCTGCCCATGTGTATTAAACTGCACGGGGTGCAGCATTTGAGGATCAAGAGGAGCAGAGGACAGACACCTACCTGATGGCAGCAGCTGATCAGCTTTGAGACACAGGACACAGGGATTCTCTACATTTAGAACCAGTCTCTCCACATGCTTTAACCTCCCCAGGATGATTTGGGCAAGCTGCAGTGACCTACAGCCACAGGCTGACAAAGCCTTCAGCCTGCAGTACGACCATCCCCAGCAAGACCAAGTAACAAGGGACAAAACTCACAGCTGCAGCCTCCCCTGATCTCTGTTATTGTCCCTAAACTTCTGTCCTGTCCCAGTCCTAATCAGGGGAAGTAGCAGCACACTGTGGGGAAGATCTTGGTGTCCCTTTCCACGAAGGCCTCACATGAAGGCCCCTCTCAAGGCTCCCTGTGTCTAAAAAACCTACATGACATGCCAGACTCCAGCAGTGATCGACTGCTTGAGACAGTAAAGAGGAAATCTTATCTCCCCCCAGCCCCAGGCAATGCTGGGCTCAGGGGTTGTATTTCACAACGCAGATACCCAACTCTGACAGCAGAACTGTCACCACAAGTGGGCCATCAGTTCCAGGTATCAGAGGTACCACACTCCCTTTCTTTCTGGAGTTACCCCTCTCACAAACTGTCCACAGCAGCCTTGGACATTTCCCCCTTCTCGAGACAGCTGCTTGGCTGCTGCCACCAGTGGGGTCTATTTGCTCAGTCAGGAAGGCAATAGGCAAAGGAGCAGATGAAATGAGCAGAGCTGACAGGTATTAACACAAACACCTCTATCAGCCTGGTCAGGAACGGGCAATGCAGGGATCCCCTGGTGTTCTGTGGTCAGACAAGATCACCTTCTGTCTGAACATGCCACATCCAGGGACTTCAAAGGACATTTGCAGGCTCTGCCCATCGCCAATGACAAGATGATGCTGATTTTCAGGACAAGGAAGTGTCAAAAAAGCAGGATCCTAACAAGCCAGCTGAGACTCACTACTTTTCCTAAGACTGACAAAGTACAAAGGCAGCATTCATGAGGAAAGCCACAGTAAAGTGGTGTACTGTGTGAACTGAAGACTGTTGTGGGGGCTTTTTAACAAAACAAACAACATGGGCACCTTCTCAAGATGACTTTCTCTGCTGTCTTGCAAGAATGGCACTGGAAAAGATGACTGCTTTCTCCATTGGAGAAGATTACTTTGTCAGATGCTATTTATTTCTAAAAGATTTGCTTCCTCAGCTGCTGCACCAATACAGATCTATTTTGTACAGTCATGCAATAAAAACATGATTGCTTTACGGACTGAGAACAAAGCCATGCATTCCTCCTCAGAAGTCTTCTCTCACATTCCTACTGAGGGAAATTCACTACTGAGAAACTCGCAACAGAAGTCCACCTAAGGAGGCAGCAGTGGGCAGATCAACAACACCAACAACCTTTTTCCTCCTTTTTCCCCGACAGACAAGTTGGATGCCTTGGGGTTTTAAGTATCCAGTGAAGACAACAGCAGCAGCCCACTGCCACCATCTGTAAAAAACATAATTCTCTCTATCATTTTCTGCCAAATATGGACCTTTGAAATCTGAACCAGTAATATCCTTAAGCATTACCTGGAACGAAATAAGCTTGCAATCCAGAGAAGTTTTTGGAAGCTACTAAATTTGGTAGCTACCCAAAGGGTTTTAGATGTCCCACTCCTAGGAGATAACATGGAAAACAAATCAAATTATTAAAGTTATCTTTCTGCATTTCACTTGTACTTTAACGTGGGCTGTTCTACATGATATTCCATATCATTTGCATTCTGTGTGTAGGTTTCTTTCCCAAATGTGCTTTAATTTAAATAGAATATATGGATTTAAATCAAAACAGGCAAAGAAATATGCTGGACATTACTAAAAAACATATCTCACTGCATTTTTTTTTCTCTTTTACTATCAGCCATAGAAAGCTTTATTCCAAGCCTGATCACACTTTCAGTTACAAAACACGTGGCAAAAAATAACAGTTAACACGCAAGATCTGCCATATTTCTACTTGCCTCTATTCTTATACTGGACTTTCCACACTGAAGGATGGAGAATAAACCTCTCTCATTTTTAACGTATTAAATATACCTAAGGGTAGCAAATAAAGGTTTTTATTATTTTTAATTTCATTTCACAAATGTTTTACTTTCCCCAAGCCGCCATTTGTTAGTGCAACAAACCGCACAGTGCTAGTTGCTGAGGTATACATGGTTAAACTAATTTCACCTTCAACCCAAACCCCAACATTTTCTCTCACCTTTTTTTTTTTTAAGTAATGAAAGCCATATAGTCACTATTTCACGTTCCTAAAAATAATTCCACTCTAGAGTAAAGAATGGTTTTGTAATAATGACAGGCTGTAAAAATCAACAGCCTTATTTTTTATCACCCATAGAACTCCTGCTGTTCTTTTTTTTTAAATATATTTTGTGCAAAATTAAGTTCTGTGTAGGTCTGTACCATAATTTGGAAAAAACTGTGTATAAAATGTACTTAATTTTTAAAAACAATCCCAACATCAAACAACAGAGAAAGGAGAAACAGATCAGAGGCAGCTGAAGTTTTCACATGAGAAACTAAATATAGTATGTTCTTAAAGCTCCAGTAATACATTCTTCCAAAAACCAGAATGCACTTTGGTCATTATTAAACATTAGTACAGAGGCAAATAAAATACAAAATGCTTGTTTGTGTTGCTTTATATATAAAAATAGTTTTATACCACATAAGTTTAAGACTCAATACTTCCAATCTTTCAAGATTCTCAAGATTAGCAAACATAGGGCAATATCCAGATTTTTATCAACAATTACTTGTCATTTTTCAGTTTGAAGCCAGTATTTTAGAAACATAAAATATACGAATACTTGTGCCTGGTGGTATTAATCCTCCCAAAATAATTTGTAGAAGAAAAGTTTGTTACAAGTTACTGAATTCCACAGGGATGGACACATTATTTTTGTCACACTGAAGAACCACGAGTCAGTATGACTGGTCCTTGTGGGAGGCAGAGGGAGAGGTGTTAGAAACCCCAGCAGGAAGCACAAGGGAATGACACCTGCTGGGGAGGAATGGAGTTATTTCAAGACACCAACCTGCCAAGTATCAGGCTTTTTTAGCTCTGCTGCTCACCAGAGCAACTTGTTCTTTGTGTTTAATTGTTCTTAAACTTCAATGTGGTATGAATGGCATATACTATAGTGTACAAGAGGAGAGCATCTACCTATCTTTTGCTCAGTCATTCAAAGCATTCCTTTCACCAGTAAATAATTTGCTTGTTTAAATATTCAACTTCAACATGTAATACATACTGCTCCATAGTTCACCATAATATATCCCAATTAATATACATTTATATGTATAAAGTTTCTCATTAAAAGTAACAATAAAAAGTGCACATGCACAGTCAGAGCTGCGCAGAACAGCCCAGTATTTCAAATAAATACAATATTTAATTTTTATCAAAATATCATACAGCATGGTAACCATTTACAATTATTGCTCTAATAAGTGTGTTATCAAAGAACACTTGTTGACTTCTTATATAATACCTTCTTAATATCCCAGGATATTTAAACTGCAGCCTATATGAGTTTAGATCCTGGAATTATTCAAAATATTAGAAATTCCCACTTGTTTCTAATAGTAATACAAAACATTTTTGCTACCTGTCATACTGTATTGTCAGTATTTTATTTTTTGAGTATGTCTCACTTTTCTATTGCAACCAAGCATCTTTTGACATTGTCCTCATGAATGACTGGTGCAAATGAAATATTCCAAGCAATTTTACCACACTAACAAAAATCAAATGACTTCGATATAGTGTTACTGGTAACTAAAAATGTTCAGCATTGGCTTAGCTTTAACAACAGACAGAGCAATTTAGTGTAACGGAATTTCAGGATTTCAAACTCTCAGACACACAGTTTTTGACCCTTCTTAAATCTGACCCTTTCCAAAATGAAGCAAGTAATTTGAAAATAAAACATAAATGTCAACTAAAACAAATATAAACCAGTGAGAAGATGAAATAAATACAAAGATTGCACAAGACAGATGTAAACACTTCCGTTTTCCAAATTACTTCCTTGAAGAGGTTGTAGCTTCTGAAACACAGATTCAGTGGCCGCTGTGAGGCAGTTTTGTCCATCAATGACCTTTTCCATAACACTGTGTTATTTCATCTTCTTTCTATACTGTCAAGATTTGATCTTCCAGAGCTGGAAAAATCAGAGCAGTACATCAACTCATTCCTCAAATTATTTCTGTTTACAAGAACTGCAATACTACCACTTTTTTTCTTACTGCCTTTTCTACATATTCTAATGACACACAGAATACATTTTACATCCATTTACTTCTAACAAGAAAAAGACAGTAGATGTAAGCAAACTTAATGGCCAATAACAGGCTTTGTTACAACTACAAGCTTGTGCCTCATAACCCGAATCCTGAAATAGTTTCCAGAGTTTGCAGTTCAGGGTGGGCCAGAGAGAAGGATCTAAGGGACAGTCCTTCAGCAATGACAAACCAACACTGCAGGACAGGTCACAGCAGTACCATTCCTACTGCAATACTTCACTGCAGTGCAAGACAAGGATAGCCTGCTCTGTCTGCCTCCCTTAAAGAGCTACAGAGTCAACAGTGAGGAATTAAAACAGAGAAATCAAATCTGGGATATGAAGAAAAGTTAAGGAGGGTCTTGTATTTATGTGTACAAATGTCTCTGTATTTATGCCTAAGAATTCTTGTAATTAAGTGTCCTAAATAAAATTACAAAGCCACAAAATGAAAAAAAAAAAGTTTAAAGGGCTGCTCTGACAAATACACCATTATTCTTTTGATATAGATTTAATTTAATAATTTCATAACAGTTTGCAAACAATAAATCTTCTAGTTAGCCTGGTTAAGAATTAACTATACTTCAATGTGTGTTCCATCTATAACAAAATGGTGAAAAAAAGGATGCTTCTCAAGTATTTACCTTTAGATTAAACCCAAGCAAGTCACTGATGACACCAGAAACAGCTGACAGGATGACAACTTGGGTGATGTTATAAAGCAGTGGATTCATTGTAAGCCCATATAACCTAAAAGGACTGTCCAGTTCCTAGTAAGACAAAACAACAGCATCATTAAAAACCAAAACTTACACAAAGGGGGTTTTGTTCACAAATATATTGGCCAATATCAGATACTTTAGGAAGTCTTCAAGTCCCAGTGGAGTAAAACATTCTCCAATTATTCTGCATATCAAACAATGTGCAGGAAAATATCCATCACAGTTCCTGACCATTTACTGCTGTTGTCTAAATAATTCTTCAAAAAATTGGAGGCTACCCGTGTACCAAGAAAATAAAGAGCTAGGTGCCACCATCTCTGAATTCCTTACAATTTTTCAGAAATCACCTTCAGCGTTAAAAGAACTGACAGGCAGCAGAACCACAAAAAAATAAGAAAAGAGATTTTTCATAATGACAGAAGACTATCTCACAACTATGAAAATTAACAAAAATGTCTTTCCTATTGCAATTTCCTTCCTTTTCCATTAGTTTTGAAACTAACAACTGATCAATACAGCCAGAAAACGATGATAAAGGGAAAAAAATACTAACAATCATTAGACTTCCAATATTTTACTTTTTTTAATTGAAAGGAACAAAAAATTAGCCCAAATTAATCTGCAAAAAAACTTGAACAAAGAAGCTATTTCACCTATTTTCAATTATTCGTGTGTGAATACAGTCACCAAAACCTTTCTGGCCTAGAAATATGTCAAATAAAGGAAGGGAAAAGGAGTTTTAAAATCTAAGAGTGGATTATATAAAAGTCTGCCAACTATCACTGCTTTGGTCATTTATATTTTCGAGCTTGAAATTCATGTTCATCCCTCTCCCGCATTACATCCTGGGCCTTGGAAAAGGCCCTATAAACCCTTTCTTAAAAATGAAGAATTTCAAAGATATGATTCTTCTTTCAAAAAGGTGAAGTAAGAATGAAAACCTTTTCATTTAGATGTAATGTTGTAAAAAACTCTGCTGCAAATACGAAAGATACAAAAGACATGGTTCTGAGAAGGACAGGAGAGAAATTCTGTAAGGAAAAAGTTTTTAGATTCTGGATTCATCTTATCAATTTTGTGAGTAAGAAAACAGTAAGAGTATTCAACAGAATCTAGCCTTTATGAAAGTTTAAAGACCAAAACCACCCAAAATCAAATTAAAAAAACCCTGAGCCCATTTAGCTACTGACCATGAAGTATGTAACTGCGCTGATCACTAACTACCAAAAATTTATTTAAAGCTCATAGTAGATGGCTTGTAAATCTCACTTTTCAGTATCTTCTCACAGGAACTAACTGATGGCCTGGGTCTGGGGTTTGTGCCACAAAAACTAAGTTCCCCATTGGAAAAGGCTGTGAGTTGATACACTTCTGGCAAGAGGATAACATGAACGCTTTTTTTGAAACACCAAGAAGAACATGGAAAAAAATTGAAGCAATTTAGACCAAGAGTTAATCAGCATCCAACCTACCACATTCTCACAGCACACAAACACTTCAGCTCATGAAATTATATCCTTAACCTGTTGGGCTTTGTCTGTTCTTGTCCAGTCTCTCCTTGAATCCAGATAACCCTTCTGCATGCACAGTGTCCTTTGACACCTGACACACTGAGAATACTTCCTTTCATTTGCTCCACAACAAGGTCCCAAAAGCCTTGCAGTCCTTTATTCTTACACCAGGAATCAGTCACTGATTTAGTCAGACTCCTTGCTGCTGCAGCACAACTCTCAAGCAGTTGCTTTGTCAGCTCTAAGTCCTTGGCTGACTCCACCAGTCCTGTGATGGAAAGTGCTGTGTATCTTTTTAGAGAGGAAGGGACCAACACACACCTTGCTTGAGGTGTGCTGGTGGGAGGAATTACTCATCTAAATAGAAGAAATACTCTGATCTCAGCTACTGACTGCCTAAATTAAACAGTTTGGACTGCATTTTACAGGCTGCTCCCTGGGACATGGGAACCAACAGGCTAAGGGACCCAAACGCAGTGGGTGGTAGAGTGAGGCCACAAGGTCTTAAATCACCACTGTATTGACACTCAAAACAGACAATAAAATTTCATCATTTATTTCTCAAGTATTCATCATCCTGACCACCCTGAAGTACCTTCTCTCACACTGCTAATATACAGCTAAAGAATAAAACTGGATATAATAATAATTTGCAATCCACAAGGATAGCAACATAACAGACTGCAGCGTATGAAAAAGCAGCATCCCTGTCAAAGAGGTACAGGGGCAAATTTAAACCAAAGCACACCCTACTGCCTGCAGAAGTCACACAAGTGACTCTTCAAGCAATCTATTCTACTTCTTTTTTATAATATAGGAACATAATTTAAATTCTTACCTTCAATAACTTAGTAGCAAGTTTTAAAACATTGTTCACTAGTGTCAGTTCCTCCTTCTTATTAGGCTTTTTCTCCATTTTCAAGTACAAGTTTATCTGATTTAAAACAAAAACACAAGTATCATCACCTACTCAGAATTTAAAGGAATTAATTTTGAACTATTTAATATTTCAACAATGTGACTGCTCAGCAGCCATATGACAAAACTGCAATGAATTTCTGCAATTGAGCAAACTTTTTGTTTCCTCTTTAATATTCAAGAACAAGTACTGGCTCAGCACCATAGGAAAATACAATGCTTTATGCTATAACAAAATTACATTTGACATTATTATAGCACCAACTTTAAGGTTTAGTTTGATCTATAAATTAGGCACAAAAAACCACCAACATAGGTAGGGTTTACATAATTTCTTTTCCTCATTCAAGGGTTGTCTGAGGTTTGAGAATTCATCCCCAGAAGGTTTTTATACTAGTGGGCAGACTTTACAAGACTTAACATTCTCAAAAGTTATTGAACAGAATGAAATGTTAAACTATAACTCTGCTGAAGTGTAATTTCTTTTAAAAGATTCTAGGGTAATTTAGTACTTCATAAGCACCTTGAGTGCAGAAAAATCAATCTTTCCAGTGCCTTGAAATATTTGAAAAATTATTAAACTCTTCATTACTGTAGAACATTTCAATACTTCTGTGATGTAGACTTTTTAGGTCATTATTTCTGAGAAAGTTAAGAGTTCAAATTAGCTCTCTTTTGTCCTTTTATCCATTTTGAAACATCAGCTTTCATTCTCAAACAACCTATCTTTGACATCCTAGATCAGACAAAGGCATTAAAAAAAAGCATAAAAAAGTACCATTGCATAAAAAAGGCAAATCAAAGGAAAAAATGTCTTGAAAAACCACTCACTTTTTATTTTAGGATGACAACCTTCAAAATAAAAAATGAACAATTTAGCAACGTGCTGAAGTAGTCCTTTGGATGACACTTACCTGACTACAGAAAGGAAGTGATGTATGATGCTATGATATATTTAACCACCTTGTTTTATGGTGGTTATTGAAATAAGGGCCACAGACATCTAAAACAAGTAACTGATTATCAGATCTCCCTAAAAAGCCCACTGTAAGTTTCTTACACAGGTTAAAAACCAAAATTTATGCCTAATATATTCCACAGCATATTAAGCTCCTGAACTATTATTATTGCATTTTAAACTAAAATTATGCTTTCAGAGCCAAAGAGATTCCAATCTTTAAAGATGAAACTACTGATTTCAACAAGGCAAGATTTATAAGCAGGACTAAAATAAGGGCTCTACTTAGCAACTCTGAAAACCCTAGGAAGATTCAAAGATCTCTTTTAAGAGCTATTATGATTTCTTTAATTTCAATAACAAACTTGGCATCAGGAGGAGTGTGTCTGCACAGCCATTTCCCACACCTACTGAGATACAAAACTGGTGAAATGACAACTATGGTCAGGCCATACATTCTGTTTCGCTTAGGGATTTACAAGACCAATTAAAAACACTTTCAGAAGGACCTGAAAAATTACAATCAAACAGCATAAAATCAAAAAAATCCCTTTTAGTTTCTCATAATGACTCCTAATCATGAAATTCATAGGTTGAATATAAAGCTCAAAGAAGTGCCTGGAACTTGGCTGGCAAAAGTAGAATTTTCAATTTCATCTTACCTGTGGAGCATTTAAATTGCATCTGAGAGTGGAGATCATTTACCTTTTTTTTTATTATTGCTGTTGTACTTTCCTGTTTGTGTTTTCAGCTTTATTCTCTTCTCAGTAAGCCTAATAACTGTAATGTGCCATTTTCCAGGACACTGGATCAGATGTGCTTTTTTAGATAAAGTGAGTGTCAGTCAATTTTTTGGGCTTGACCTTTCTTGAAAAGCCAGAATGTTAAGACTTTCATGAGTCTGTCTCAAGAACACTGTAAATATGCTGTAGTACCCAGCTCAAGCAAATGAAACCACTCTAATATGAGTCCTACCCAGGGTGAAGTGCATCCTTTTAGTCTTCTGAGAAACAATTGTGAATTCTATTTTGGTTTTCATTTTATAAAGCGCTCAGGCATTTTTGAGGAAAAAGACTTGTAACAGGATAAGCTGCATTCAATGCAAAGATAAGTGTCTGATGACATAACACTTCTTTAAGTTCTGAGGACATGCAGCAAGCATTTCTTTCAATATCCCTGCTAAATTGAAATGTTCAAACATTGACTCCCAGGAACAGCATAGTATAGAAACCTATGAAAGCAAAATGAAGGCTTGACAATCTCTCTTCCCCTTGCTCTTTGCATTTTTTTCCAATCCTTATCCCAAACACTTCCCTCCATTTTCATTCCAGAAACGGCAGACAAACTTCACTGGGACATTCAGCCTGAGGATCAACAGAGCAATGGAAAACTCTCCAGGCTCAGGAACTCTGAGACTTTTCAGACTGGAGCAAAAATATCTCATTCAGGACAAGGCAGAGGGGCAGTAAGCTTTCTCAGTGTCCAACCTTATCTTTAGTAAAGGCAGAATGAGTCATTTATATCATCTGTCACAGGCCCTCACTTTGGGCCACACAGCGTGGAAGATTTTATTCTCCTACTTTAACACATTTCCTGTAGGAAACTTGTGAAGGTTTCTGGAACTGCCTACTCATCTTGCCCTGAAAGGGCTGATTTGTACCAGTATGAAACTTCAGAAGAAAGATTTCTTTCTAACCTAACTGAACATGCTTAGCTTGGAAAACTATCAGCAGTGCCAGGCAGAGCAGAGGGAAGTTTCAAGTACAAACACCAACCAGAACATTCCTGAGAAGAAACACACACAGACCTAAAGCCAAGCTTGAAAAATGACTGAAAAAAGAGATTTCCAAGGAGTCTAGAAGAGGGTATATGTAATCCATGAAACCTAGCAGTCCTAAGCTTTTGGACTGGAAAGAGCAACTCACTTCATGGAGTGTTAAGTTTGTCTTCAGATCTTTTACACACCCATCCAACACTGAGATTCCAGAGGGTTTTTTTAAATTTAAAAACTATTTTTTGTGTTTGTGTTCTGTTAGAAGTTAAATTATGTCAAAGGAGATGGTACCTCTAAGCCCACAGACTTAAACAGAAGTTGGGATTAAGTCAAACATTTATCTCAGAAACTGAACTTTGGGTTGCAAAGTTGCTTCACTTTCCCATAATTAACTCCATAATCCAAACTATTTTAATAAATCCAAAGGCCTGAGACCTACCAGATGAATGAGTTGTTTAGATATAAAAATATAAGTCTGTACAAATTCTCACCTGCTCAGTAAGTAATATTGAGGTATTGCTGTACTTTTTACTTGTTTCAGATCCAAGAGTAACAAATCTTAAGAGAAAAAGAGTTAGAGAAATGCACCAAATTACAAGTTCCCAGTTGTAGTGACAATCAAGGAAAATCTCATGCATGTGAAGTAGCTGAAAAAAAGCAAGAGAAAATAAATCAAAATTTATTTTGAAATAACAATTACATTACAAGAAAATAGTTACGTATCTCCACAGCTTCAAGAAACATATCCCAGTAATAAATATATGGAAGGTTTTTAGGCCTATAAAATTTGACTCAATTTTAAATCAACACTGTATCAGAGATATGAGGTCTGGGAAAAGATAAATACAAAAAATACACTCTAAGACAATTTTTAACTCCTGTTCAAACTTGCAAAGGCACTACATGGGATAAAAAAAATACACCCTCACATGTACTAAATTTTATGTAAATTACATTCTTAATAAAATACTTACAGTTAGCTAGCAGGCAAACACAATAGAGTTAATTAGAAATTGTAAAGAAAACACAACATGAAGCCATTCAGAAGATCCCCTATATTTTGAAACAGAAGTTCAAAGACAAATCTTAAGCAACATAAATCTTCTTTAAACATAGATTTGCTTACTAAAAGATTTTCCACTAGAGGGCAGGCAAATATAGCCAACAAGCCTGTTTCTCACAAAAAGCATCAACCAAGGTCAGCATCACCTCTCTTTGCAGAAGTGTCTTTTGATGCAAAATGAAGGAAAAAAAAAAGTTCCAAAAATCACAATGTAAAATGAAGGAGGATACAGATTTAAAATATACCCGTGATGTCACAGAATATCCTGAGTTGGCAGGGATAGACAAGGATCACTGATCGAGCCAACTCCTGGTCCTGCACAGGACACCCCCAAGAATCACATTGTCCCAGGTGCAGAATCCACCACTTGCCCTCAGTGGACTCCACACCATTGGTGATTGTCTAGCCCTCTAATTTGTTGCAACAGAGTCTTTTGCTATTATACAAAAATATTCTAAAGTAGATGAAATACAAAATGGAGCTCTATTCCAAAAAGCTCTAGCAGCTACTACTGGTTTGTCACTGGGTCTGTTACCTTACTGGACATCACCATGCAAAAGGCACTCAGAACTGTTTTAAAAACTATTTAAGTCATGGCTATTTCTCTACAAGTAACGTTTCCTCACCTGTGCACAACAGATAAACACAACTGAGATAGTCAGCAGGAAGGCAGATGACACTATGACATCCACTGAGCGCTGAGGACCTCGACGCTGAAAACACAGGACATGCACATGTGAGTGAAACCCCACCCAGTCAGCACTGGGATTCAGCATAACTACTTAGAATCACACTGCTCTTCACTGGTTATTTCTCAGTTGAATCAGTTCCTTACACACCTCCCTCTGACCACTTTTTTGTTAGCCACATGATTATACACATGTTCTCAGTGGCACTGGAGAAGGTGGAATATACAAGTTTGCTTGCAAGGAAAGAAGGGAAGACATTCCACAACAGTGCTACTGTATGCAGAAATTTTGAACACCCAAACTACATTCTATTATCCAAGAGAAGTTATCCTCCTTTCACCCCACCAGCACCACGCTAAATTTTGTTTGCTTATAGTTCCTGCTTTCCACACTCTCTAGCCTCCACAATAATTCCCTAATCTTTTTATGCTTGTAAAAACTAGTCATAGGAGATTTCAGTGATCAGAATATGTTACAGATAATACTTGGGCATAATTTCTAGATTCACCTGGTACCCATACGCTCACAGCACAAATACACAAGAACTGTCTTGCTTTATAAATTCCTTGTGTTAATGACACCAACTGATGAGACTGTTAAAATAAGATATTGTCAGTATTAGACTACGTGTGGTCACTTTTTACCTAACATATTCACACAACTTTTCAGCTGGCATTACTAAGACAAGACTCCAACTCTGAACACACTCAGGCTTTAACCCAAGGTGAAAACCACACATTAACTTTCTCAAAATCTGTCTGCCTGCAGGCACTGCTGGCCCAGAGTCACAAAAGTGAAGCATATATGGGACATATGTACCAAAAGTAAGTGTACAGGAGGAAACAGTCCACTGGAACTGAGTCATCTCCTGAACACCAACCTTCCATCAGCAGCATAGGAGATATTTTATGTTAGAACATAAACATACATTATTTTAAGACATTTAAAATTTATTGTGCTAAAATCTTACCAAAGCAAAAATACACATTATTTTACCTTTAGATAGGACCTGAGAGAAAGCCACATTTTTATATTCTGCACTTTCTTCAAGCGGAAGTGAGGTACCTCCGATTTTCTTGCCCTTCTGGCAGATGTTAGATGACCAAAAAGTTTAGCAAAAAGTAGCCTCTGCACAGAAGAAAGAAAAATTACCTTAGCTGTTAAATGATTTTGAGAGGTACTAAAAAAATAAGAGAAAAGGCTTCACTAAGTATGTCAATGTAATGTACAACATACCAATGTAAATTTAAATATGCTAATATAAACCAGAATTAACGGCAGCATATTAAAGAGAGGAAATACACTAAAACATTTTAAAAGTCTCCACATTCTAATGATTAACAAAATTTAGCTACACTTGGAGTTCATTTCTTAAAATTTTAGACAGCAGATCTGCTATGCTCTTAAAATTTGGGAAAAAAAAACCCCAACCTGCCAATCATTTGCACTAGAGAGCACCTTTAACACAGAAGTTCCTCTCAATAGAAATCATTATTAGAAGCAGGCTAATTCTACTCTATAGTATTACATCACATATTTTGACTATAATTTGAGAACAGAAAGTATAAAAATGTTTCTTTTGCAGACCAGTAAGTATTTACATGCTGCAGCTAGTAAGGTTGCTCTCTGAAGTTTCAATTGCAAGAATAAGCAACAGAGTAGTACTTCAGAGAGCAGGCAAGGCAGGCAGGGCCTTGGCCAGTGATGGACAGAACCATTTTGAATGTCCCAGCCCTGGAAGTGTTAAAGGCCAGGCTGGACAGGGCTCTGAGCAACTTGGTCTAGTGGAAGGTGTCCCTGCACATGGCAGGGGGGTTGGAACTGGAGGATCTTTAAGGTCCCTTCCAACCCAAACCATTCTATGATTCTATGAATTAAATTGAAGGTTTTGATAGAAACACACTGGAAATTTATAGAGCTCTTTTCCTGAAAGTACTTCTCCTTGTGGAAATCTGAAACAAACTGGGACATGGCTAAGCACTGGGTTAATGCATTGAGCCAGTTTTCCCCTAGAAATTCTCTCCAGGAAAAAAAAACACCAACAAAAAACACCTTTTAGCTTCAGAGACTTCAGTCCACTGGAACTGAGTCATCTCCTGAACTGCAAACCCACTGAAGTGTTTGTCACCACTGATCTATGACTCATAGCATGCTGAAGAAAACAAGTTGAAAATATCCACAAAGTCAAAAAATGCAAACTTTAAACCTTGGTTTGCTTTAGATGGTCTCTTGGTTTCCTGTTCATACCTGTTTGTATGTTCTCTCTGCTACACAGAGCAGAAAAAAGAAAATCCACACTAGAGACACCCGGACCACAAAACTTATAATAACCATTGAGAGAACCAGAACATCTCCATCTGATCCAAATGCAGTCATGCAAAGCTCAGTGGCAGAATGTGCAGCTAGTTGTTCTAAATCTTTAGCTTGGGAAAGTCGAAAAACAAAGGGCATTAAACCCAAGATTAAAGAGATGACATTTCCAAAAATCTGATAGCCAATTCCTGGTATATAGCTGTTCACCTAAAAACAAAAGAAGACAAGGTATATATTTAATTTTGGAATGATTTTGTCATTAAATCAATAAACAAAATATTAATGTTTTTATTTTATCACAAGGAACACTTTATAATCTGGTAAATTGTATGAAAACTTCAACCAATCATCTTCCCATTTTATTATTTAAAAACCAGGAAATCCTCAAAGAGCACTTAATGCACAGGAACCAAATAATTCAAAAACCCAACAATAAAACACTGCAGTTAAACGCTAGTGCATATTCCTGCATTAAAAATGCACTGAATGCTGAGCTGAATCAGTGGGCCAATCAGACTGGGCTGCTTAGATGCTGTGTGTTTCTCCTATTTCTGTTTGGTTTAGGTTCTATCATTTCTAGTGGAATCAAAGAGTTCCTGCTGCAGACAGGACTGGAGTTCTGTTGTGCTGGTTATGGATTGCTGAGTTTCTCTCTCCTGTATCTTGCATCCAAACCTGTAAAGTCTCTGAGTCAGGCAGAGATCAGAACTAGGTTTGTAAATAAGCTGCTTTTAACAAGTTGGAGAGAATGAGTATCAACTTGTCAGAACTAGTGACAATTTTCTTCTGCTATGCTTGGATTTTATGAGCAACTCTACAAAATACCCACATTGTCTATTTTGAAAAAGAGCACATCAATTAAATGCATTTCCAACTGTTTCCCAAAGAGGAGTACGAGGAAAAAGGAGGGAGGACTAGTGATAACATCCCACTCATCCTCTTAGAGGTTTGCTTCCTAAAGAGGAAAGCTTTCTTTTCCAATCCTAACTTGAGCATCCAGATACTCAGATCTGTATATTCCTAACCCAATAATTTATTTGTTCATTAAAATCAAGGAGATAAACTCGAATATTCACGGCATGTACCAATGTAAAACTGAGGTTGGCTATGTGAGCAAGCACCTAACAATGCAAACACCTTTTATTGTCCCAACACTGAACATCTGGTAGCTCTTTAATCTAGTAGTAACAAGTAAATCAGAGTGATGTAAGCCACTGAATAATAATGTGAATAATAGATACTTAAACAATTACATTAACAATAAAACAAATTAAAAAACCCACAACCAACCAAAACCAAAGAACAAACAAACAAACAAAAAAACCCCAAACACCAACAGAAAAAACCCAATTATAAACCAAGCTTGGTAGTGCTTACACTTCCAAATATAATATTTGCATAAAGTAAAACAAATACTCACTCTGTTCATTATCATACCACTGATTTCAAGCACAGACATATCTGCTTTCTTGCAGTCATTACCCTCCCATACAATTGCACTTATTTTTTCTAGTCCTGGATTCAAACTGTGGATCCAAGGCAAATGACTCTGGGAAAGACAAATAATATCTTCCATCAGAAATAAAAATCAATTTTCATGTCAATATGCCTTTGTCAGCAACATACTAACAAACCCCCTCCCTGCAAAAAAACCAACCAACCAAAAAAAACACCCAAACAAAAACCAGCAACAAAAAAATAATCACACCAACAAAAAAAAAAAAAAAACAAACAAACAAAACCACCAAAAAATGAAATCAAAACACTTTAGACTGACACAAATATTGGTAGATAGCATTTACTTCTACTAAACGTTAACTTCATTCCTCAAAATCATCCCCTTCTTTTTTAAGAAATAGCTGTGAGAACAGAAATCTCTCCTCTCTAGGAAAACTCCATTTTCTAATAGGGATGAATTAATGGGATTAAGGATTTATTGGCTTCTTTTTGATTCAAACATATCAAAGAGAAATATGAAAACAAAGTTCTACTTATGAGTAATTTTTAATTCTGACACATTTAATTAATTTATTTTACTTATTTACCCCTAACATTCTGAAAAAACATACTTCTCAGGTTAAGCCTAAGGAAAACAGGGTATTTTATTTGCTCTTAATGATATTTATACACTTCATAATCCTTGTTATGCATAAAGACCCCCCTGTGCACACAGTGGGGGCCAGACTCAGAGAGCAGTAGGTATCTAATCAATACAGGCAGCTCCTAGAGCCAAGTAATTCCAGGTTAATCTTCTGAATGCACTTAGGGCTCAGGGACCTTTCTTTCAAACCACAGAGCCAAGTGAGAACTAAAGGATATGGAAAAAATGCTGAGGTGCCAACTACTGCTGTGGCCATTTCTTGATTTTCCTTAGCCCTGTCTCCCTCCTTTCCCATTCAGGAGATGAAAACTGCTTTCAGCTTTAGTCAGCTGGCACTATGTGCATCACACTGCTGGAAGTGGTGGTGATGGCAGGGCAAGGGCATGCTATTATCTCTAGATTTTAATTATCATTGGTTCCAAGTAAAGGTTATTTTCATTTTATTGCTTGCTTTGTAAGTATTGATCTGAAATATCTGTAATCTGATGAGTACTCAATTATCTCCCTTATTTCCACTGGATGGAGAAGAAATTATTTATAATATTAAAACAGCACAAATATTTGGTTTTTCTTAACCACAGTCTTCCAAGCTCTCCCTCTAGAGGGAGTATCAACACCAGAAGCTGAAACTCAAAAATTTACCATCTGCAATCAAACAGAAAAAGTCTCAACTGGTCAAATCAATATAAATCCTTAAGTCAACATATATACTGTAATTCAACTCACTACTCCAAGGTTTAGTGTTTTATGAAATGCAAGGAGGAAGAACTTAAAAAAAAAAGAAAACACTGCGTGAAATAACCCAAATTGCTATCATTAACTTTAAGGTAAAAAAATTATAAACAAATAGAATTTAGATCTGTATAATACACCCATGATATCATATATATACACATATACATACAGCATATGTTATCCTTTTGTTTGCTTTTCTTATATGTACATTTCCAAATAAGCAAACAGAAAGATGTCTGATAAGTGCTTATAAAAAGGAATTCTACTAGAGAAAAACAAAAGGAGGGGAAAACCCACCAAAACCCAAACAAAAAATTAAACAAAACAAACAAAAAACGGAAACAAACCCCAAAACAGAAAAATAAACAACCAAACAGAACCACCTATCCCAGAGGAAACTTAAATCAATCAGTACTTGCCCTGATTGATTTAAGTTCTAATTCTTAATTAGAATTGAGATTCAAACAGTCAAATATTCTATAGCCTATTTTGATATATTATAATACCCTCTTCTTTTGAAAAATTAATGACTGAGTAGCAGAAATCAAGTTTTACTTGTTTTAATTCTATCAAATCACTTTGGTTTTGTTACTTCCATCTAATACAGGTCTTTCTCCCAGGCTTTCTGTGACGTGTGATAGCTGACACTGAACTTGTGTGTAGTGTAAAAAACCAAAATTGGTGGATACCAACCTGATGAAAGGGGTCATCTCTGAATTCTTTCTTCACACAGGGATTCACTTGCGGGCTTTCCACGTCTGTCTCGCTGGTACAGGACGAGTGGCACTCAGCACAGTGTAAGAGGTCCTCCCACAGCACATCTTCTGTTTCTGACTCCGGCCTTGCGCTCTCAGAGTCTTGTCTGGAGCTTGAGCACCGAGAACTGCAGCTAGTACCTGATTTAGGTGTATCCTGAAACCCAAATATCCACTGGAATTAATGCCACTGTCTTACTCTACATCGTTTCCTGGCAGAGATGTTATAAAGCTCAGATTAGCGAATCCATGTTTATCTGAACTTTTAGGTTCTCATCCATTATCTTTGTCATCAGAACAATTTGCATGTTTATTGCAAGTGTGTCTAAGAGGTTGCATATTTTAAGACACTGTACCAAAAAGCAATAGTTCATGGCCCTTGCTTTTTAGGGAGGGGGTCACGTAACACCAGGTTTATTTCTTTCTATTGATTTCTTTTGAGAACACACAATTTTTTACACTGAAAAAAAATTAAGCACTGTTTCAGCAGACAAACTAACTTACTGTGATTCATAGTCCATTACTAGGTGAAGAAATGTTCCTCATTCTTTCTGAAAACCATGCTTAATGTATTTTATGCAAACCATTTTGATCATTTTGTAAAGAAATGTTGAGAAAAAATTTGTTCTGAAATATTTCTGCACCTTTTACAGAGAGGGATAACATCAATGCAGAAAGAGTCTGAAGTAGGTTTTTTTTAAAGCAAAAAAAAGTATCTATAGAAGGCAGTCACTACTGGGTACCACTGAGGCTGAGAATTAATAAAGTAAGAACATGAAAAACAGCTTGCTCAAACAACAATTAAGTAGACACAAAGATGAAGATAAAAGAAAATGCAGGACAGAATTTGAGAGTATATCCACTGACTTCACTAATTATTTTTTTAAATACAAAGAAAGCTTTCACTGATTTGAAAACTACTGTTTCATTTCCTTTGTAATGGTGTGGGGGAGGCAAGTAGGGAGCAAGAAAGAAAAGCTTCCTCTTTCATTGCATCAGTCAGATCAGTGAACAAGGAATAAGTGTAAAACAGTACTGCCACAGTTAAACATGGATTACATTTTGTCTCTAGTTTCTGAAGGCAGCCACAAAGTCTTCCCTAGGAAGCACTTTATGCAAGAGAAAATACACCTAAGCTGAAAAACAAAAGAAATCAACTGTAATGGTGTCTTTTGCTTCCTCCTGTGAAGCACTAGGGCTGCACAAGCACACTGTGAAGGGACATCTTCTGTAACATGAAACAAACAGTGCCATTATCCCACGCAAAAGGCATTAAATTGAGATCAATTAACATTCTGGATCTTTCTAACCAAAGTCTGTGAGAAATTAGTGAAAGAATAGCTTACTTAATAATGGTTTTTATGCAAAGCATCAACTTCAAGGCTTTGCAGTTGTGACCAGAGCAAGCAATGCCTGAACCCTACCAATACACTTTTCCTGTATGAAGTAGAGAGTTTACTTATGACACTGCCTATCAAGCCCATCTGCCAGTAGACTTTTGTCAGTGCTAATTTTACTTTGCTTTCTTTGCTCAGCCTTAGAGAAAAAATAGCAATACAGCCTTTAAAAAGTGTTCTATATGTGAAGTTGCATACCATTAGCAAAACAGCATAGTGTTTTAAAATAATGAATAAATAAACAAAACCATAATAAGATATCCCATTCTCTTTCAATGTCTGAGTCCTTACAATTAAGGATTCTGCTCATATGGAATCTGTGAAATCCCTTCTTATAAGCTGTAATGTCATCAAGTCTCTTAAAATTCCAGTATTTTTTATACATTAACAATTTTGTGAAAATTTCATGACAAGATTTTATATTATTGTTTCAATGAACACAAGGAAATGAAAACTCAGAGTCAATCAGACTTCTTCGCAAGAAAGCGAGTGAACCCAAAATACTAAACTGAGAGAAACAGGAGCAGTATCATGCTGAAAATTTGCATATTCCCAATTACTTCTGTTTCTGTAACAAAGCAAATTTCCAGAGGAGATAACTGGTGTCACGAGGCAGCAACAGTGTTACCATAACCTGATGCAAAATCTACCAAACGTATTTTATTCTCCTTATAACAAATTGAAAAATAGGATGACGCTCAAAAAAACTAGATTGCAACCTTTTAATTTCAAAACACTGTCATTAAACAAAAGCAAAGAAAAAAAATTATGTTCCTCACTGTCACCAAAGGGTACAGGGGACAGAGAAGGTGACAACAGACTCCATGATTCAGAAGGAATAAAAGGCATTTATTAATAGAAATTCACACTTCTTATAGAGACAAGTGTGAACCTAAGACCTGACTGGTCTTTAGGAACACTTCTCACACCACTGGTCAATTGGAACAACTCCTTCTTTTCAATATCTTTCACAAACACCAGGTGCAGAGATTAAGACAAGAATTGTTTTAATTTTTCTCTGAACTTTCCCAGGATGAGCCTGGGAGAACATCTTCTCTCTTTGACTGAGACTGTGAGAATACCACACCTCACTAGCATGACTTCCAATTTACAGGCTTCTAAAGTCCAATACAGGAAAAAAAACCACAACATTTGTGGAAATGTCATAGTTTAACTCCAGCCAGCAACCAAGTACATGCAAGCTGCTCAATATACCTTACTCAATAAGAAGTCAAGCTGTTTTAAGAATTTACAGGCAAAAAGCAACAGAAATGAGCATACCTCCAGAGGGTAGTGTTTTTTGTAATGGTGAGGTTTCCTGTTTCGAAGTGTGCAGTCGCTAGAAGTGCGTTCTACAGTGCGGCGCAATGAATAGCCAGTGTCAGGCCCTTCCTCACTAGAAACTTCATCTGATACATTTGTCACAGTCCTGTGAGTATCCTAGTGCAAGAAATACAGTATTTGTAAGACACACAGTCATATTTACTCAGTCTTGTTCTCAACTAGTGAAATCAAATTTCTTTCTACAACTTTGTTATCTATGTCACTTAAACCAGATACTAATCATTTTTAAGACTCAAAAGTAATTGGCAGAGCAGGAATTATGGAATGGAAATTGTAACATCAAAACATTTTTTCAAAGGAAGGCCTAGCTCACATTAGCATCAAGAAAGATTATGATGCTCTTATTTCAAATGTGATTTTTCATAAACTGAACATGCCAAGATAGGCTTAGAGAAAATGTATCCTCATCTGAAAAGAGAACAAACCAAACCAAAAAATCTAAACCAACCAACCAATCAAAAGTAACAGTATAACATTGAATTATTCACATATTCAGTACAAAGTTAACATTTACCACCCCTTACAAGGATGAAGTGCTTAGAGGATGTATGGTGAATATTAAGGTCACTAATGTGTGTTACTTTGAATACAGGTTATCCAGGAGATAGTAAGACCCAGACAAATTAAAGGTTCTGCTTTCTTCCACGATGATTCTGTAATGATTCTATAATTCCCTCTCATTCCTATTCCTCACTATACAGAGTCCTGCCTATTTCACTTGGAGGGAAATCCTGCTTTCCTCATATTTCACACAGATCAATTTAAAATTAAAAAAAAAAGGGAAAAGGAAGACAATTCACAGGCAAATAAATGCAGACACATCATAGATACCCAGACTCTCAGAGAAGGTACAGAATGTTTACCTGGTCAGGAAATACCCATAGATAAAGCACAGAACACATATTTGTGTTTTGAAATAAAGAATACCAAAGAATGTTTAAACACCATTAAGGTTCCTCCTACAAGAAAAAGGAAGGGCCAGGAATATGATGAAGCAAGACAACTCTCACTATCATTTTTGGCTCCACGACCCTAAGCCTAATTTCTTTATTCTTAAAAATATTTTAAAAATGTAGATAAAAACACATCAAAGGCATCATAAAAAGCAACAAACACACTTACTTTGTGGTGAATGTGGTTGCTCAAGGCATCTCTCACTATGGAAGGGCTCCATCCTGTCTCTTCTGGCCTTATCACTTCACAGCGACGTTCATGGCCCTGCACACATTCTTCACTGCCTTTACCTGGCTTTTTCCCATCCAGGGACACATAGCCATTATCAGTTTCAGTGGATTTATCTATTGAGTTTTTTGCTTTCTTAGATCTATATTTAAAACAAATACATATATTAAATTAATTATTCTCTTAATTATTTCCCAGTCTAAATCCTGCTTCTTCCTATCAACCAATGTTTTAGCTTTACTAAGATGTCCACAAACCAACAATATTAACATTTTATTTTGATGCCATATTTTAAACTACTTAATCTTCTAAATAACACCCATTACCCTCGCCTAAAATTGTTATAAAATAAACTGACAGTGTGTGAAAGAAATGCCTATCAGGAGCTACTGAAAGTAAAGGAAACCTGTTTTAAAAATAAAACTTCACAGCAGCTTTGGCAATAGAAGAACCACAAGCCTCAAAAGTGAAAGAGAAACCCTTCTATTCTATCTTAATAAATAAAAGAGGTATGCTAGAAGTTGCTTTAATAATTATTAATTCAAAGCAAGCATGCAATTTCCTGAAGCTGCAAACAAACATGCTGTTTAGTACTCTGTACACTGATATTTGGTGTTGTTTTCAGTATACTCTGCTTACTGACAACCCTACTAAACAGAAGGGGATCTACTCTTTTCTCTATTACCCAGTAACACCCCAGGCAACATTTTTGATATCTCTTACAAACATACCAATTAAGCTGTTTTTTAAAAGAAAAAAATCTCAAGACCACTTATACTGAACAGTGTCCCGTAACATTCCCTAGAATCAAGGCCCTTTCCTAGACAATCTATGTACCAGCAAGACTTCCTAATGGAAGAAGGCTCTCTCAAAGTAAACACTTGGATGATTATACTCCCAAACTAGAAAGTGCAGTGGATGAAGGGATGAAAAGGAATAGCAACTTGCTACCTTACTGACAGGGACTTTTAGTCTTCTCTTAAGCTTCTGTATTATCAAAGTAAATTAAATTTTGTTTTTTTAGATTCTCAGAACGCTTGGTGGGAAAAGGGGGAAGAAAGAAAATAAGAGGAAAGTATATATAAAAAAGTATATATAAAAGAAAGTATAAATAAGTCTTCTGAATTTTTTTATTTTTATTTCAAGTAGGACACTGAGCACAGGTCAGGGAACTATCAAGAATGAGTTCAATTGATCTTGTGCTCCTGTGAGGGAATATGCACTGCCTTTCTATTTAAGGACTGAGGCATTCTGTGAGGGCTTGGATTACACAGCAGAAGATTAAATTCCTCTTTAATATGTACATCAAACAAATTGGGAGAATTTGGAGAGTCACCTCACATTCCTTCCAAGATAAGGTATCCAACATATAAAGGGGAGTCCTGAACACAAAAAATGGCTAGGGACAGCTGGATAAAATAGGAAAAAAAATTTTAAAACCAAGTCAGCTCACAAAATAATGGCATGCAGAAAAAATATTAAGGTATGCAGACAAAATGATCAAGAGAAGAGACAATGTTACTAAGGTGTTTAATCCTCCTTTTCCAACTTTCATTTCATTTTGTCACCCTAACCAGGAAAAAAGTTAACATTTCTATTTCTTTTAAAGCATTTAAAGGGATTGCCTTTCAATGGCAACTCACTGCAAAATAGTAAGTAAGGTCAGTTGTGAGTGCTGAGGAAATAGCATTAAAATTAAATTATCTGCAATAAGGAGGAATCTAGATAACCCACTCTGGAATTCATTAAATACTCCTCCAGCACTTCTTAAAAATTTCTTTCAAACAGTGCAGAAGTAAATGCAGCTCTCATCACACACACACATCCAGTCAGAAACTCTTCCTCCACAAGTTACTCAACTGTATGAGCAGATTAATGAGACAACTCTTCCAAGTTGGACTTGAGAAGTTTTTATAGATTTTATACAAAACTTTAAAGCTAGAAGAAGTAGCCTCAAACAGTTGACTAGGAAAGGTAAGAGAAAGAAGTAACACATGCATGCATGCACAGCTTTTTCAGATGGGATTTCACTACTCAAGCAATGTTTGAGAGCCAAAATCGCAAGACCAAAGATACTTGTCTGATATCAATTAAGGCTCATTCTAAATATCAGGGAGCTTGACTGAAGTCTTTATTTGCTTCTAACAGAGAAACCGAAGTTATTTTTTTGTAAGACTCCCTAAATTGAAGTATAAGCCTCAAGCCAGAAAAGCATATATTTGGGCTTAAAGTCAGGCTTTTGTGCACATATTTAAAAGAAAAACAAAACAAAAAACCCCACAGTAACAAACACAAACTAAATCTCCCTAGCTGACAAAAATGTATCGTTTTCTAGAATTTCTATATATACATACATCCTTAATCAACTTTTACAACTTTAGGCTATAACTAAAAGTATTTAAACAAAGAACACCAGGAATAAAAACAATGTCTTAAAAGGCTTAAATATATGCAAAAGCTAAATCAAGAATGACTTTCAGTCTTATTCATATATTATCCAGAGACAATACTATGGAAAAGTTAAATAAAGTGTCTGGAAGAGTGTGGATTTGCACTCTCAAGTATTCTTTCAATGTATTTTCATTGGGGTTGATGAGAAAAACTCTCCTCTCTGTTCCCACTGCAAAACTTTTAGAGAAGTTACAAGATTTACACTCGAGTAAGGACACATGCAGAGCAAATTCCCAAATCAGTACTACATTCTGAACAAATCACCTGCTTGGACACTGCCCTCTTTTCAAGTAAAACTTATCAATAGTATTTTCTAAATTGCCCCTGTGCTGGATTAAAGTTTAGAATTATAATTTTTAAGTCAGACTGAGTTCTGCCAATTAAAAGGGTATTTATTGAATACACAGTTCTAGTTTACCAATGATCTGAGCACAGGAAAATGCTGTAGGTACACAGGGTCCTGCCCTAACACAGAGAACGTGATTTCTGAGGTTAATTTGAAATCATGTGTTTATGACCTATACTTAAAATTCCAGAAAACAGTATGTCAAAGATTTGTGTAAGTGAAAAACTGCTGAAAATAAATGAGACATTCTACATAATGAGGCATTCTAATGTGCTTAACTAAAGAGCTTCAAAGTATGTCTTAAGAAACAGGACAGGTGTAGCTGTGAAGCTTCCTTGCACTGAGATTTCATAACCTTTTCTTTAAGCAACGTCACCAAGTAGTCAATATACTCCAGACTGTGCTCTTGCTTCCTCATTCCCAGCCCCACTCCCATTGTGCTGACAAAACTGTTTGCATTACCATAAAAAAAAAATACATGAAGAAACTGAACAGCATGTTCCCCTGCAAAAAAAAGGTTATTTTTCATCTGGACAAGTTTGTATGGCTTTAGACATACAAACAACTGTGCCTCTGCAACTGAAGGGGTAACAAAGGACTAAGGGCTGTTTACAGCATTCTCAGTCACTCTGTTCTTTTTCCTTTGAAGATACTGTATATACTAAGTAGTCATCATGGAGGCTTAACTATATATAAACACACACTACCTCTCATTAAATGACTTAAACAAGTCTTTAGGATAAGTTCCACATAACCCTTCTCAACTGAAAATACTCTCAGCCCAACACCAGGGAAGGCAAGGATAAAAAAAATCTTCCAACACCCTTCTTACTACAGAACAGTATCTTCAGTGAAGGGAAAACAAAACATTAAAAAGTTTACAAGATTACACGTGAAACATAGCAAGAGAGTAATGCCCACAGACCCAAAGAACAGCCCTGGTGCCTATCACTATGACCCACAGCTTATCAAAGAGAGTTTAACCCACACAGGAAAAAGTCAAATGAACTCTCTTCTTACAACACTTTTAAACATTTTTAAAACTCGTCCAAGGTTTCAAGTAGATACTCCCAGAAAGTAAGAGAAGTTTTACCAGTGGTGAAGAGCACAGATCACAGGTATGACAGACATGTTAGTGTTGCTGTATTTACAATGCTGCATGCACAACAAAACATCAATGTAATAACCTGCATTATCCCTTTTCTTAATTTAATACTTTATTGAGTCTATTTTCACTTATTAATAAATGCTCATACATAGCACTCAAAATGCTGCGTGCATAGCATCTCTCACACAGAGCTACAGAATGGGTTTTTTAAAAACTTTTAATAGCCCAATCAGTGTTTATTTGAATACTGAAGAAAAAGCATGTCATTTGATGACAGTGACAGAGTTGAATAAGCATTCTCTGGGAGTAAAAAGGAGATAATGTAATAAAGTAAAATTAAATTTAATTTTTGTCTTTGGATTAAAACTGAGAAATTAAGTTGGGTTTTTTCCTGATAGCTTACACAGTGTAATAAAGCAACAAAATATAATTTAACTAAACGTTAATTCTGTACTCTGCTCTCACGAGATCCCACCTGGAGCAAGGTGCTAAGCTCTGGGGCCCCCAGCATGAGAAGGACATGGGACTATGGGAACAAGTCCAGAGGAGGGACAAGAGGGATGAAGCATCTCTCCTGTGAAGACAGCTGAGAGAATTGGGGTTGTTCAGCCTGGAGAAGAGGTTCCAGGGAGACCTTTGAGCACCTTCCAGAGCTGGAGAGTGGCATTTTCCAAGAGAATGTAGTGACAGGACAAGGGGCAATGGTTTCAAATGGAAAAAAGGTAGGTTTAGTTATCAGTATTAGAAAGAAATTATTAGCTCTGGGGGTGGTGAGAGTAGAACAGGTTGCCCAGAGAAGCTGTGGCTGCCCCATCCCTGGAAGTGTTCAAGGCCACACTGGATGGGGTGCTGAGCAACATGGTCTAGTGGAAGTTGCCTGTGCTATGCCAAGGGGGGGAGAATTACATGATCTTCAAGGTCCTTTCCAACCCGAATTATTCTATGACAATTCAGTATTTTTTCTAAATTACTGCATCAGCATTTGCACAAGTCAAGAAACAACACATTAGTCCATTTTCAAATACTCAGATGAGTTTGCTATTAAGAGCAAAAACTAGATCAACAGTAGTTTAATCATTACATCAATATTTACTTAATTAGAAAAGGGATAGTGCATCTCTAACACATATGTAGCCTTGAATAAATACAAACCCTGATAAAAAGAAAGCAGCATGCCAGATATCTCTGAAGACAGCGCCAATAGTGCAAGAGGTGCTTGTACCGTAGCTCTGCACTGTTCCCTCCTGTGTGTTATCTGTGGTACTAGAGCCATCTCCTTCCCTATGTACTTCCAAATGTGCTGCTTTCCTTAATTTCCTTTGTCAGAAGAGATTAAAATGGGAAGGTAGTTTTGTAAGTGCAATCTGCTAGTTCTGTAATGTGTTCAGCAATTTAAGCATGCAAAAACAAGCAAGATTTCAAAGTATTCTGCTAAAGCTTTGTCATATCAATTTAATAAACTCCATTTAATAAAAAAGCATGATACATTCATTATTATAAGACTTAAACAGAAAACACATTTCATTTCATCAACAGAAGCTTAGACCTACAAAATTCCCTGCTGCAGTGTTTCCCATTTTAATGGGACAGTTCACTGTAGCAAACCACAGTCAGTGGAGTGCTTGGAAGACTTCAACTCTACATTTCCAAGAGCATCTCTCTTCACATATACTTTCCACAGATTATTAGCCAGATTTATAAAACTAAATTTGCAGTAAGATAAACACTGCTACTCCGCCACTATTCAGATAACTGTTTTGAGACAAAATGTCAGATTTAATGCATTAAAATTTAAATAAAACTATGCCTAAAGTAATAAATGCATAAAAGTTAAAGAGCACCAATTAAGCACCATTTTGAAGTTTCAAATAAAAACAGATCACCAATTCCTCATCTCTAGCAAAGCACAGACTGTAAATCCCTACTTTTTTTTTCATGCACATTCTCTACAGTAGTTTAACAATCCTAAATGATAAAGTACTTTAACACAGACTATACCTTCTTCTTTTACCCCCTGTGCTGGGAGGTGGCTTAGGAGTTCGTGTTGAAACAATCTGACAGTGCACAGTTCCAAGCAGCAACATGAGCCATATTGGCCCAATGACTTCGGTCAGAGGTATATTATGTGGGCTTTGGGCTGTACAGAATAGCACTACAGCAGCAACTGGAAAAGAAGGGAAATCAAGTTGAGTTTAACGTCTGAAATGGCCAACTCACACAGCTTTTGTCAAAAACAAACCAGTCAGATGCAGACCTTTACCTGCATTTTAAGCCAACTCATATAATTGAGTGAATGAAATTATTATTTTGCTGAAAAACAGCAGCATTAGGGTCTAAACAGTTGAATACTGTCTTAGTACCCATCTTTTCCTTCATACTTGCGATATTATAGGTATTGCTCAAGAAAAAGTGGCTGAATGAAATAAACTCGGAAAAACATTTGGAAACAGGGAAAAACATTTGTATCTGTCATGAAACCACTTCAACTATGGTGAAACATCAGTAGGAGACAAAACCAAAAAGTAAGTATCATCCTTAAAGAAGCCCAAATAAATTTAATTCTGTATCATGTGTTATGACAAAGCATAATCCAGTGAGTTTGATGAGACTTGAGACTAGAAACTCCTTACACAGCAGAATGCATTTTAAACTCCATGTCCCAGCCAAGGGACAAAACTGCCCATATGGACAGGCAGCCATGCATAAGTACAACCCTATAATCCTTCTATATAAACTTGTGTGCATATTTTGTAGCAGTGAGGAAAGATCAAAAGACAAACCATGTTAACTATGGGGTAGTCCAGCTAAAGTGACCAGGGCTCCAACTAGCACTTGTGGTTGGAAAAAGGGCCAGCTTCAAATTCCATGGATAACTGTTAGTTTTGTAACCCTATAACCATCTTTCATATACAGCCGACAACCAGGCTCCTGTACCCAGAGCCCCAACACTCAGAAACATCTTTACAGGCTCCAGGTCAACCTGAGCACATCCACCAGGCATGAAGCAGGTGGAAAAGGCAACCCCTCTCCTCCCTGCTTACTCTATGTCCTTGTTGCTCTGGCTTGAAGGGCTGTGATGTATAGCACAGATAAGAGAAGCTATCAAGGAAAAAAAAACCAAAAAAACAATAACACCCACAAACTCCAAGAAACAAGTCAAAAACAGAACCGGGAAATAATTCTCTGCCGAACATCTGAACATCCACACATCCCATGAGAACTTGGTTTTGTCTGTGCACTACTGAAAAGTGAAAGTCCTATAATTTAGACCTATTTCTAGCACAAGAAACACAAGTTCAACAGCTGCCACCAGTTCTCTACTGAAACTGACTGAAAAAAATGCAGCCACATAAAAAGCCATGTGCCACATTCAAACATCTAAAATAAATCCCATGAAGCAACACCTAACACAGCAGATACCTGGATGTGATTTTCTCCACTTTGATGTGAGGTTTGATGTGTTTTTCACTTTTTCACTTTGAGGTTTGATGTGTTTTTTCATTAACTAATCTTTAGCAAGGTATTAGAAAAATATAGAACATACAAAACAACAATTATTTTTGATTGTGGACAAACTATTTCTAATTTCTTCTCTGTATTTTTCCTAAATTAAAGCACAAAAGTTTTGCATGGCAAAACTTTATTACAGTAACTAATCCTTTATTACAGTAAGTGAACCACATTTCTGCAGTATAAGGCTTCTCAAAGACCACATGCATCAATGAAAAATCCAACTTAGTAAAAATCAATAAAAATAGGCACAGATAGCAAAAGATCATGTTATCTCTTTCTAAATGAGCTTATCTGAGTTCCTCACACATACAATTAGCTCCATGAGGTATAAAATGTAAAGAAGGAGCTGATTTTGGCTCCTATCATGCAATTTGGATAAACACATACTTCTGAGAAGACAGATGCACAGATCCATGTGAAATTATTTGCAAGAGTAGGCCTACACAAAATAATTTTAAAATTCGCTACTGCTACATAAAAAACACTGAGTAAAGCAGAGCTGTCTAGAAAAAATCATCTTCCAGAAGACAAAAATAAGCAGATTGCAGATTCCTACCACAATGTTTCACACAGATTTAGAAAAATATTACCAATCTCCTGAGCTTTTTAAAATACGATAGGAGGGAAACCCAAGTATTTATTTCTGCACAGTGTGACAATACATTCTAGTTCAGGTTATCCAAGAATTGCTCCTACCAACAGCTAGGTAGAATTGGTCGGAACAGGATTTCTTACAGCACTTTAAATTATTTCTTTATATATTTACAGTATTTTGACCTCAATTTTTCTAAAACACAGTGGCTTATTTTGTAAAACAGACACAAATGAAATAATATCACATTGAACAAAAAGCTGCCTCAGAGAAAGCAACTTTACATTTCAAAGACCAACAAGCATTTATTTTAAAAGCTAGAAAATATTTTTTATACCAAATTTAAAAATGCATACGTACATATTTATATATCTCACCACAACAAACAACCATTACATCACTATTAAAGTTTCTTGCTTTATACTTAAGAAATACACAATAAACATTAAGTTTGCACTTCATTTTCCCATTAGAATATAAAAACATTTTAAGTTAAAAATGAGGTATTACTATATACTTGATAGATAAGGAAACAGAAGAAAAAGGTTTTACTTCTTTCTTAAGTCACTGGCCTGTTCCATGACCTTGAGCATGAAACATTTTCCGTAGTTCTCTTACCACACATTGTGCTAATCACTTTACGCTAAAGGAAACCAATGCAAATAAAACCTGGAGTTTAAATCTACAGCCTATGAAAAGGTTTTTTCTGTAGATTTACATAAATGCTAGCAAGTATCATGGTAAAGCTAATCAAATTTAAAGCAATAATTCCAAGTAATGCAATTCATAAATCTATAGAAAATACTTTAGGTAAATTATTTAATTTAATTATGAACACATATAAATGAAATATAGTCAGACCATTTTACAACAATGACAGTGAGAATCTATCATGATGACAGAAAGTCCAAACTACAATACAAAATCCAGATTCAGGGCAGAAATATGGCCACTGGAATTTGAGGTGTTTCATTGTTAAGCTCCCATCATGGATTCTTGACATTTTGGTGCTGCCTTACCAATCCTGGACAAAATTAATAACTGAGCACACTGAGTAAAATAAAAGCAAAACTTCTCTATAAGTGCTTGGAGAGGGGTTGTTTTGAATAGTTCCCAGTAAGTAAATATGTCCATTTAATTCCACTTACATGTTTATTTATTAAGTCTTTTAATTTATTCCAAAAATTGTCAAAAAATCTGCAGCTAATTGTGCACAGCTTCAATATCAAGTATTTCAAATAGTTGGATTATAATGTAATATGGAATACTATTCATCTACTATTTGTTAACTCACAACCACAGAAATACTCTGCCACATTACAGACCATATGGATTAGGGAAATGATGCATTCCACCCACAACATAGTAAACCAGAGACCCTAAGAAATCTGAGAGGAAAAAGGCTAGCTATAAAAAAGCTCTGTAATTAATGTCCTAAAATCTTGCTTGCACTCGAAGTCTGCATTGTCTCACTATTTTTCTACTTGTAGGGTCTTATGGAGGCACCACAAATTTGACACAAGTATATTTTTTAAAAAATAAATTTACAAATAGGAA
Organism: Dicaeum eximium; assembly: GCA_013396995.1. Taxonomy (NCBI): domain Eukaryota; kingdom Metazoa; phylum Chordata; class Aves; order Passeriformes; family Dicaeidae; genus Dicaeum; species Dicaeum eximium. The sequence goes on from VWZP01010151.1 coordinate 984,699, forward strand.
CATAAAAAAATTACTGCAATGTAATGGTGTTTCTCAGAAAAAGACAACCTTGAGCATGGTAACCGAGCAACCACAACTCATGTATTTTACTACCAATATTACTGTAAACAAGATTACATTACCATAGCACAAACTAATTAGGAATCTATCACAGAAATGGGGATAAGAAAAACTTTTGATAGAAGACCACATGAGTATTTGTCAGTACTGCAGGTCCTGGGGCACTGGCATGGTGAGATGAATTTTATACCTGCAAATAACATCACCACATAAAAGGTACTGCCTTTTTTTTTTAACTCCATATATTGTTCTAATTAAAATTTCCAAATGATGCAATGATTCACAAATGAGACGACAGATGGTGAATTTGAAATAGTAATATTGCATGTTAATTGGATTTCAGTAGAAAATTCATTAGTCATTTAGTTTCTCAGGATACTTATATTTGCTCCCAACTTTCATTACCTTCTGTTCCATATCAGTTGTACAAACTCCTAAAACACTTATTTTTTGGTGACTTTCATACTGATAGATACTGACTCACTCAGCTACATTTTTCCCTTTCTAATTTTCCTCTAAAGTATCACATGTAATTAAGAGACTCACAAAGTCAGATTGCTCAAACTCAATACTGAATATCCCAAAAGCTGTGAACTGACTTCTGTTTGTTAACAGTTGTCCTGAACTGAATCAGATAGTCCTGAAAACCTGAATTATATTCAGATGTGACAAACTAACGTGTGCCAAATGCTAAAGAAAGCCTCTGAGGAGAGTGGAAATTTTTCATTATGCATCCTTCATATATGTAAAAGAAATGTTAACCAAGACAAATGCTTGGGACTGTGTCATTCCAGTATTTTCTGAAAATACTGGAATAGACCTTAACAGCATGAAGTAAACCAAGCAGCACACTGCAGCTTCCATATGGTTAAAAAAAGGCATTCAGTTGAAGCTGATGCTGTAATCCAACTCTACCTTGGAGAAGGTAAAGAACAAGCAGCCAGAAAAAAATGACCCTTGATGTCACTTGGAGCCACCACCTGTAGAAGAATGGAAAGAAAACAACTCTCACGATTCCTTTGCGGGTCAAAGATGTCCAAGGACTTTCAGGTTTTGCTTTAGCAAAAGCAGATCCTTTAAAAAAAAAGAAAAGAAATTTGAATTTATTTCATCATTATGGCTAACAGAAACCTCAGTTGTTCAGTAGCAGAGTAGTTAAGACAGTGAAATGGTGGAAGTACAAGATTTATTCAGGAATTGTGTTTAATAATCGCTCCTTTAAATAACTATCTCCTCAATCCAAATATGGCATTAATTGTTGATGTCCTCTTGACTGCCATTATCAGGAACTTCTACAAATACCTGTATTTCAGAACGTCTGAATAACAAAACATTGCCATGTCAAAATTGTTCTAAAACGAATTATTAAAAATTGTTCTGTTTCAGAGAGGTATCAGAAACTTGATATGAAGCAACAAGTCTCATGAAAACTCTACATGCCTGTGCAGGCACAGTAGAGTCGTTTCCCAACACAGAAAAGGGATCTAAAATACCAGCATCTGTAAACTGCACCAGCCATGTCATTCAGGAAAACTGAATGAGGTTGAGAAGTACTGAAGTGAATCTGTCCAACTGAGGACTAGCCCCAGGAGCAGGGAAGCCACCCAAAGAATAATTTATCTTTCTGTCTCCTTCTATACCATTTATCTTTGTGTCTCCTTCTATACCATTTTTCATCTCTCTCATTCAAATGTCCTTTCTCTCCCATATCGCTCCATTTCTTTGTCTTCCCAGCCAGAAAACTGTGTAAAATTTACTTAATAAGGATGTGACTTAAATTATGCAAAGTTATTGACTGAAAGGGTATATACTACTACTGTATGCTGCTACCCCATGCCCATCTCATTTACAAGCAGCGCTGGCATTAGTGAGCTCTGTGTGCACAGGTAGAACACTGCCAGCTCTGCAACTACTTTAATGCCAACTTAGACATCCATGCAGTCATTTACACGCTATTCATGTACATCACTGCACTGAGTTCAAATGTTATTTGATTTTGTTTCTTTCTCCCACATTCCAATTTTTAAACAATTAAACCATTAGGTGATGTGAGAAAAGAAATCTGCACAACCACAGAGTAGTTTGAAGAGAAGTCTGGAGGCGGGGGGAGCCCAAATAATACTTTGCAGGGTCCTTCCAGGGTTCTCCTCATAGACCCATCACTGGAACCATCAGCCCAGCCCAGGCCCATGAGGCCAGAGCAGGACAGAGGCAGAAAAGCAGGTGGGAATCCAAACCATGGAAGGAACATCATGAGCAGGCCCCACCAGGGCTGTCCCAGAAGAGCCACTGACCCCAGTGTCCAGAAGTGAACCCCACCATGCACTGCTGGGAGCAGCTCTCCAAGTCATCTTTCAGAGGAAAAGGGATGCTGCCTGAGGGGTGGGACTCACTGCGGGATGCCAGGGAAAAGGAGCTCAGATGGCAGAGCACTTACAGGGCATTCAGGGAAGAATCCAGGCATGGAAGAAAGGAAGTTTGGGTAATTTAGGGAGGAACAAGTGCTGTGAAATGGAGGGGTAAGGGGATAAAAAGGACTGGTGACATAAACAGCCACTGCCCCGAGCGCTGTTTGTCCGGGCATGCCACAGGGCGGCTCAGCTCAGCCTGGACTGACTTTGCCCTAAACTCCTTGGACTTTTGTGGGCCAGGGGCCATCTGCTGTGTCCAAGGACACTGACAGGGGCTGAGACGTGGGGCTGAGCAGCAGCATCAGCAGTCAGCACCAGAGCCTGGGGGAATGGTGTGGCCATGGTGTGGCCGTGGTGCCGGCAGCCCCAGCGAGTTCCGCAAGGACAGAGCTCCCATCAGGGAGAAGGGGGCTGAGGCTCCAGGGAGAGAAGGGGGCTGAGGCTCCAGGGAGAGAAGGGGCTGAGGCGCCAGGGAGAGAAAGGGGCTGAGGCTCCAGGGACAGAACGGGGCCGAGGATCCAGGGACAGAAGGGGCTGAGGCTCCAGGGACAGAAGGAGGCCGAGGATCCAGGGACAGAAGGAGGCCGAGGATCCAGGGACAGAAGGGGCTGAGGCTCCAGGGACAGAAGGGGGCCGAGGATCCAGGGACAGAAGGGGCTGAGGCCCCAGGGCCAAAGGGGCTGAGCAGGCCTGTGCAGGCCAAGGCTGGGTGTGAGGGTGCCCCAAGCGCTCTCACGACCTTCCTGGAATGGATGCAGGAGATGGTGCTGGCTGCTGGCTCATGGGTAAAAACACTAAATAATCTTTTCCCTAGCCTTCACAAGACATGAAGGAAATTACATACAGATAAGAATAAATTAAGACTAAATAAAGACTTTTCTAAAAGTCTCCTATCATCTGACCTTCTGTTGCCATTTTGTTATTTAAAACAGGCAAGAAACAATCAAGGCCTATACATTTTTACCCTCCAGAAACTTCAACATAACATTACCTCCAGATGTCAGAAGACTTAGAAGAAGTCTACATGCATAGAAGAAGGAGACACTTATAATTTTAGAGTTACTAGTTTAAAAGACAGTGCACAAGTTTCATTCTTTTTTTTTTTTTTCAAAAGCCAGACCTATACAACAAAATTTAAATTAAATTCTTAACCTTTCAATTTAATCTTAATATTATTATTTAACAGTATTTTCTATCTATCTGCTTTGGGGAAGAGTTATGTAGGGTTAGCTGTGTTTTGTTTCATTTGGGGTTATTTTAAACCTACTAATCCACTTTTGTTATAAGACATAGGATGGCTGTTATTTTAATACTGAGAAATTCAGCTTCTTCTAGCTCAGAACCTACCTCTTACAAGATCAACATCTATGAGGTCTGGTTTCACATGTCCTGTTTTCTTTGGTTTGTTTCTCAAACCCTGCAATAGATAAATACTATCAAAATACTTTCATGCAGATGACAGACGTTACAAAAGACAAAAATGTCTATGTGGTCAGTAATTGTATTTAACCTATACTGCTACTGAAAATTCAGACAAACATGTCAACTTCATAGATTTAAAGTACTACAAATTAAGCATTCCAAATAATGCACAATGGATGCCTTTTACACACTTTACAATCTACATAAAACCCAATCCATTACTGACCCACCAGGCTATTTTTTCAAACAGGCACTGAGCACTCACAGCTTTGCATTATGCAGACAATGTATGCACACACTTGCAAGAATTAGTAATACATGTCTATTAGCTTTTCAGAATTTTTGCAACAACTTACATTATTGAATCTCTTTTCTCCTTAGATGTCTAACTCAAGTTCACAAAACACTTACATTGCAACCCCTTAATTCCAAACCCAGATAGCAAATCACATTGCAACACAGGAGCTACTAATCAGCAAGCTCTCAAAAATCCAAATTCTATAAAGGTATTGAATTTTTCCTCAGTACTGAATATAGATTAGCCAATTAAAGGAAGGGGGAAATCCCACATAACAGAAATGCAGCTGAAAGAAATGCAAGCTTATTTTGTCTTTTAGAAGCAGCATCTTCCATCACAGAAGAACCAAACTCTCTGGCAAAGGTTTCAAGTTTGTTTTTAATGCTAAAATGTGAGGCTGTACTCTCAAGTCTCAGAGACAGCTGTGAGTTTATCCTGCTCCCCTTAGCCAAGATTCTTGGTCACATTAGACAGTAAGGAAATCACAGCATAGAATTCATACAGAATAAAATAAAATATTTCAAAAAATATTTAGGATACAAATCGAATTATTATGGAAGTAATTTAACGGTTCTCATTCAAAAAGCATTGAAATTGGTGAACTGCATATTTCTACCATTGTCATGACTTATCCACATGTAAAAATACTAGTAAAATGTAAACATTAAGTATAAATGAAAGCATATAAATTAAATTATTGTCAATAAGAGATACACCAGTGAAATCTGGTATTTTTAATTTTTGTAGGAATATCAAGCAAAATGTTCAACTGAATGCAGCTCAAAATATTTCTCACATCTAAATTAAACTGCATTTATTCTTCATGCAGAAATAAGATTTAAAAAATCAAACTGAAACAAGCTAGATATGTAGTCATTACCTAAGTGCCTATTAGAAAAATGAGTTTGCTTTAAACAAAAAAAAACTAATACACAGAACTGAAACATGAATAGGGCAAAATGTGCTCTGAGGATGACAGAGACAACCAGTTGTATTTTAAATGTAAGTACTACAAAAATCTTATAATGCAAGATTTTTACAGAACTGTAGTCCTAAAACTGCAGTAATTTTATGTGGAATGAGAAAAGAAGCTCATAATTAGGATTGGAAATTACCATAATTCTAGAATCAGCTACAGATTCTTGTGAATCTTGTATAAGTGAGCCATTCCATTTCATAAAGAAAACTGAAGATTAAAAAGAAAATTCTGAATATAATATAATAATTTTCAAATGTATTAGTGCTTATGGGCCACAAGAGCTCTCTTGAAAGTCTAAATAAAGATGTGCCTCTTGGAACAAATCATCTCCTAGAAACACATGCTCAATCCTAGGAAAAATTTACCACTGTGGCTCAAATTATGTTTTCATGTTCAAGAAAACTGAAAAAACTAAGTCAAGAGTACAACTTGATGTGACCTTCAGCGGAACAGAAATGGTGACTCATTCTTTAAAAATTCCATTGGTCAAACAGTTCTTTCAGCATCCATGGGCTTCACTGAGCTGGCTCCTGAACTGTTTGCCACACACAGGAGAAGCATTCCATTTATTCAAATGCAATTTCTACACTTTCTTAACACGTCACAAATCTCTAACATACGGGGAAAACAGCAGTGTTTTAGACTAGGGTTATTTAAAAAAAAAAAATTCAGTGTTTTATAATGTTCAGACCCATCTAGTTAGTTCATACAATTTCTATTCAGCACCAAACACTTTTCAGGTAAGTATTAGCAAAAGAAGGTTTAAATAAGAACGCTTAAAAGTAATTGTTATTATTGTAAAATCTCTTTCACATAAATTTTAAAATTCATCTTAATAGATGATATTACAGTTCTAACTAAATTATAAATTTGTAGTAAGAGAAATGTATTTTCTACTAAAATATAAGAATTTTTCAGATTTTTAGTGAAGTTAATTAGTCATTACATAATTATTTATAAATTTATCATGTCAAAGCGCTGTAGGAGATTTGAGATTAAAGCACTAATGTGCAATACCTGAACTTAGTCATGCGCCTTTGTGTTACCCAAATTGCACTTCATTCAGTCAACCCAAACTCAGACACCACCAGTTATTTGTTAGTTATTGGACTCCTGAGCCAAACAAGACCCTATTTCCAGTCAGCACAGGGCACTGCTTGCAGTAACTATTTGAATACCATGCTATTACTCAGCAGTTAATGAACTCCTCTCCTGGCTGTGACAAGGTTTCATGGCCATGGGAAGGACCCATCAGGCAACCCCAGGCTCAGCTGTGCTGCTGAAATACCACGGGGTTCTACTTAATGTGTGTATTTCTGTACAACAACTCTGTAGCTCAGGTCAGTAACAGTTCCCACAGAAGGCAAGCAAGCCCCCACACACAGTTCTGTTTAAGTACTGCACAGTGAAAAAACCCATCCTCAAAGAAACTGAAGCAATGTACATTTTACTGATGTTAAGTAATAGCAACACCCTGAAACTCACACAAAAATAGCACAATACTTCCATGCAGTGTTGGAGGGGAAAAAAAAGGTTAATTACAAGAAAATGTTCACTAAATTAACATCATGGGTATGTCACATACAACCCACAGAAGTAGTGCCTGTAGGACTGGTTCCTTTCTCTCCAAAGCGATTTAGCAATGTGGCAGACACTGATGGTACTGTTAGTTAAACCAAAATGCACAGAACGCTGTTAAACTGCTTGTTCAGAGAAACAAAGCCTGAGGTACTTACCAGTCTAATAAACTGTACAAAACAATGACAGCATCATAAAGGAGGGAAAGTAAACTGCAGGTATAAGGTAACTAACTGAAAGCAAAGAGAGCTCAGATAACTGACATTAGAATTCATCACAAAGAAAAGTGAAAGACAGAGGTATTAATACAAGTAAGCCCTGTCTTAAGATAAGTGAAAAGAAAGAAAAGTACTGAGATACAGAAAGATGCATCACACTGAATGCTGCCGAGTTATTAATTATGTAAAATAAATAGAGCATAGTACACTGGTTACATTTGGTTACACTCTAGAAGTCTCGTTTTACTTTACCAGTATTAAATACCACCACATACAATGTAAATTACTTCAGCATACACAACCACAAAAAAAAAAAAAACTGCATTATTACCTTTATTTCTCTTTGCTCTACTGATTTTTCCCATATTTGTTGATCATATGCTCCGATCTAAAAAGAAAAAATCTACATTAGGATTTAAAAGATATTGATCAAACAAAATCAAATCAACCTTCAAAAAGAGAAGCATGAAGCCAGCAAGTTATTTCCTTGAGGAATTTGCAAAGAAATTCTTATCTTAGCTGGACAGGATCAGGCTACTCTGTAATTAACTGTGACAGAGGGGAGAGCTGAGCCTCACACAGCCCCAGCCTCACCCCAGGACTTGTGCAAGCTCAAGCACTGGCAAGACCACACTCCCCCCCAGCCCAGGTCAGGATTGCAGCCTCCATATGACAGAGAGCAGAACTATGGCAGCTATACTGACACGGTCTTTCAGATAACTTTAAAAGAAATATGCACATCTAGTTGAACCCATAGCTTCACTTTATTTTTTGTTTAAACCATCTATAATTCCCATTCCATTCCACCCACTTTTAAAGCCAGACAGTCTTTAGCTTTATCTCTTAGCAGTGCACAGCAACCAGATATATGGCCTGGTAATTAAGCAGCTTATAGGCCAGGGGGAACCCAAAGAATATAAAAAAATAGCAATTTTCCCCATTAACTGTCAGATATTTAGAGGAAGAGAAACCTTAAGCTTCAGGATTTAAGATGGTGACAAAAACAAGTCAATATATGAGACAACATATCCAAGTCCTGTACCAAGTTATCAAATATTATCCGATTGCTTTGAACTCTACACAAAAAGTATTTCTAGGTACTAATCAGTAACAATCTCTTTTCCTATAGCAATTTTAAAGCCTTGCCATCCCAGCTGTTCTACTTAGACACAAATTGTGTGTATCTGGGGATCGATTCAGACCACAAACTGTGAGCAGTTAAGTGCAAGATCACTTTTAGGTCACAAGAGAGAGACAGATGCAGTTTCTGAGACTCAAAGGTCTTTTTCCAGCCTGAGGAGGTGACAATCAGCTCAGTCAGACACCTGACAGAGAGCAGAGAGGAACAACTCCCATCATCTGAGCAAACCTGCATAAATTCCATCTTACTGCAAGTGTGACTCCTCCTTCCAGTTCACAACTGCAGCAGAGATAAGAGACCCAAGCACAAGTGCACACACCTTGTACCAGAAAACATGGCTCTCGTTTTTCTTTTAGTATTTCAGCCTTCAGCATTAATTTAGATGTTATAAAAGGAAGAAATAAAAACTCATTCTTAATTAAAAAGGATCTTTTGACCAAGGATCCAACATAAATGCAAAAAAATACTCAGGGAAACTAACACACAAACACCCACATAAAGAAATATAAAGGCATCTTCTGTGCCTCCAAACCTAAGCAATTAGTAGAAAACAAATAACATTTAAAAAAACCTAATTTAGAATAGTAAATTCCAAAGTATATCTAAGACTGAAAGTGAGAACAGCAAACTGAATTACTGAACTACTCTTTCCTAAATTTAAATAATATTTCCCACTCATAAGAGCTAAACAATTTCTATAGTTTGCTACTTTAAAACTTTGCAAAGGAAACAATCTACTGGCTTTTTGATAATAATAAATACTTTACACCTCACATTTGGGAGAAAAAAGGAACTGTGGAAAAGAACTAGGAAGTCAGGCACAGTAGTGGGCAGAATTAAGCACTTACTACAATTACAGTAATTAAACCAAAGGAAGTTTAACAGCTAACTCCACCTGGATAACAGCCAGCAATTAAAAAGTCAATATATTGAATAACCACTCCACCCAGGCATTTATAGCTAATTGTTCTGGCTTTTTCTCTAAATACATTTCAAATGAAATTTTGGGCCTTTCTGGTTTTCATTAAACTTGCTAAGAAGAGGCCTGACTGAAATTTTCATGCTGCATAATATTGTGTCCTCCCCTCCCCACTTTCGAAAGAATTTCTTTCCCCAAGAACAGAAAGGGGGATGCAAGTCTGTGTCCCTCTCTGTTATGCCAGAACCAAATGCAGAAGGAAGCCTTTGTGCCAATAAAGCTGCAAAGCAAACTCCATTCATAATTCCATTCATAGCTGAAACTGGTACAGAGTTGAAAGTCTTGAAAACAGTGTTCTTCTTTTAGACAAATTACAAACCATTTACTAAAGGAATTCTGGGAAACAGATCCCAGAAGATATCTGACGCAAGGAAGTCGACTGATTTAAAATCTTAATTATACTTTCCTACAAATATCTCTTTTCCCTTTGTAAGCAGCAGCTTCCATCTCCACAAAAAGACAAGAAGCAGGGATTTTGCCATTCACATTTCTCTTTTAATACTGCCCTATAAAGCAATTCTGCCATCCAAAGGTAAAACAAGAGAGCCAGAACTACTTCAAAGGACAGGGTGCTTTACAAGTGTTTTACTGGAGAAGTGGACCTGTCCAACCACCTCTGATCAACTTCAGCTATGGACATCTGAGCACAGGACTATTCAGTAAGGCATGCTGGAGTGAACTGAAAGGAGTGGAAGAGAGAATTACAGACAGTGATACATACAGTCTCTCACATGGTTTTTGTTGTTGTTTGGGGTTTCTTTTTTAATCTGCCTGGTATCACCTCTTTATGTTTTAACGAAGTTTAAGGAGCACTTCAGGGAGCAGGCGTGTGTGCCACTCAGCACATCAAATTCCAACCTGATACTCAACTTCCCTTCTCACCATCTGCATAAGCATCCCTCTACACTTCTCTGTCAAATCTATCAGAAGAAAACACATTAAAACGAAGGCAACATTATAAAGTAGCACACTGGATACTGGCACACCTCATTTCCCACATTAAACAAAAATAGGAAGAACTAGTGTTACTCAAGGCAAGTAAAAAACAGAGGCATTCTTTTTTTTCTCTCCTTTACGTCAGGAAAGCAGACCTAGACTTTGTGAAATGTGTCTTGCAAAATTCATTGAAAGGTACATTTTCATTTACAACAAACTAAATTATAACATATAATGATTACCAGAGATGCTAGACACGTGTATGAATTAGAATCAAGACCACAATTTGTGAATGAATTGAACAATGTAAGTTAACACTAGCAAACCTTCCTAGTTTTTAATTATTGAGTGCACCAGCAAGTTCCAGCTTCAAGGAGTTTGGATTTACAAGTATTTGCATTTGAACTGTGTTTTATCTTAAATCTAATGTAAATCTAAAACAAATATAGGCTCTTGGCTATTAATGTATTTCCTTACAACTGTACATACCTGCAGGACACAAAAAAGAAGCCTAGCACTTAGTCTAGCACGAAAGAAATTAAGCTCTAAAGGCAAGGGAAAGGAAGGAATAACCTTCCAGAGATAAGACCAGGTTGGAACCTGAATAATTTAAATCTACACAAAACTTGATCAAAGCAAGGTCTCCCTCAATATGCAGCTGTCCCAGGGCTCCTCCAGGCCAGGCGTTCCAGCTCTCTTGGCTGGAGCTGTTCTGGAAACAGGAATGCCCTGACCAACTCCAGTACCCATTTACTACCCACCCACTGTGCCTGGGGTCTCATCCCTGCAAGTTCTGCACCATCCTTCAGAGAAAATTTAAAATACAAAACAAAGGAGTCAAAAAAAGGTCTCATTTTTAAGGGCACAACTGTAAGAAATGCTTCTAAAATCTCTTCAAAACCTAGCACAAGACTCTTCGTGTTACAGCTCATCACTGATACTTTCAATACATCAGTCCAGCCTACAACTGGCAATAAACTTTTCTTAAAGCAAACTATAAAACACAATATCCCATTTTTAAATTGACGTCACATAGAATTATTCTAATTTATGAAATATCTAATCCAAAGTTGTATTCTATAGCATTTTTTATTTGTTATGACTTGGCAGAAAATAAATTAACAAAAAGTTAGATAACAAGTCTATTGCCTCATTTTGAAATGTAACTTTTATCACCAAGCATCAACACAACCTTGTTATAGGCAACTTGTCACTAATATGCTACAGATATTAAAAATCGTGGTATAACCTACCTGTAGCTGAAGTAGATACAGTAGTAGATATTATTTTATACACAGTTTAAATCATGCACCCCAGGCCTCCTCAATGCCAAGATTTTATCCAGTCTATCCAACTCAGTTACCTCTCAAACATTCAGTTCTGAAGATACCACACCTCAATAAATACCAGGAAGATGAAAGGGATTCTGTTTGTTTATGTGTTTGCAGAATTAGCAACCATTCTTCAAGCACTATAAAAATTTTCAGAGTATAAGGGATTAAATGCAACTGAAAACTACAGCCACTTTTTCACAATAGAGAAGCAAGTGTTTAACATCCTAAATTAACAGGGTATAATAAACTTTCAAATAGGTTTTCTTGAAAAAATATTTCTTCACAAGTAATCATTTTAAAAAAAAAAAATCTAACTTGTATGTGACTTGGCATGGGAAATTACAATTCCACATTTGCTCAACTCGATAAAGCTAGCTCTTTACTGAAAGATTAAATAAATTTGAGATCCATTTTAAGTGCGGACTCCTCATAACATTTTCTGGGTTTAAGAGATGTGCATCTCTTGCAATTATTTAAAATAACTGCACTTACTATTTCTCAATCAAATACGTCACGAAGCATTTGATCAAATTTTTTCCTACATCTGAAATTTGGCACCTGTCCAGTTTGGTTCTATAACAGCAACAGCAATTAGTTGAAGTAAATAGCTAAGCTATTGAAAAGACAGCAATATTTAGTTCAAAGCACAGTGGAAAGGGCTTTAGCACTGCCCAGTGTTTCTTCCCAGTGCCTTTCTCATAACAAGCCACGTGTGCATCAAGATTGAATTTGAGCTTTGTGAATGACACTGATATTCACTTTAAGCTAATGTAGTGATGGTATCAACCTGTAGCCCAATACTCGCAAGGCCCTTCTGATTCTAATGGAATTGATCAATATTTCAAGAGGCATTTATAATTTATGACCATGCAGACTAGCAAAGATTATAATCCTAAGAATACTTAGTATTTCCTCTTGGACCTTAAAACTTTCGTGTTTATCAATAATGAAACTTGTGTGCTAAACTTTGTTCTTTAAAACCTCTAAACACTTTTACAAGCCACATCACAATAGTATATTACTAATCCAAAATATGTAAGATCTAGAGTTCTGTAAATAAATAATAAAGTTGCTTCCTTGGACTGTCTGACACCTTATTAAAATATTTAGTGCTAAAATATTAGCTAATAGGCTTTATTTACTTCTACAGTCCAACATAACTAAAATAACTGATTTTCTGTATCAATTTTAGTATTAAGATATCCATCTATAAATTTTCACAATGTCTCATTTTCTCAAAAGTTAAAACAGTTATTTTAGAAGTTATTTTAAACTCCAGTTTATTTCTTGCATTAACTGATCCCTGATACAGTAAAGGCAATACTCTAGTAGCTCAGCAGTATAATTTTCCCTGTTGGAGTAGATTTCTACTCTTGGGATGGGGTTTATTCTGGATATTTTTCCTTTTCCAGGGTGGTAGGTTTTTTTCAATTTTGTTTATGGTGGATATGTGGACTGGACAAGCTAAATTAAGACAAACTTAGCTGATAAACCATAGATAGAAATCACGACGTGACAGTTGTACACTGCCTGTTAACAGCAAAGAGTTTAGTAACTTTTAGTCAAATGGAGGAGGACACTGAAGGGATTAATGTTCTATATCCTAAGGTACAGAGCTTTGAATTTATAACTGCTGAATTGTTAATTCTGATTTTAAAATATCCCAATATCCCTCCCGTCTTCCTGTTTGGTGCCAGAGGCAGAGCTGAAACCACCTATTCAGAGTAAAACTAAGCAAGCAACTCAAAACTTTACTAAGAGTTAATAATAAATAACTATTTGAATTGCCAACTTATGGCCCACTTAAATTCTGCCAATAACTGCAACAGCTGTATTTACAGCCATTTCACAGAACAATAATTTTATTCAGGCTTACTTTAGAGATACCATCCAACTACATACTAATGTTTTTTTCTGAATTATTCTTTACAGATTAATTCTTCTTAAGATCTGGCAGCCATACTTATTTATTGCCCTGAGTAATGGTTTACAAATTTTAAGCTATCTAAAAAAACCCACAAAATATCTCTTTTCATCACACAATTTAATAAACTATATACAGAAGAACAGCTAGAAACCATTTGCAGGTTAAACTAAATGAGAGTACAGGAATAACCAAAGCTAGGCACAGGACCCAAGGTGCTGTCTGAGCTGAGCTGGGCAAGAGCCATCCCCTTCCTAGGTCCATGGCTACTGCTAGCAACACCCAGCTACTCTCCAAGTGTTAAGGATTTAAGACCTCTGAAACTTTTTTTTTTAATAATACTAATGTAGTTGCACAAAACAAAATAGCCTCAAGATGTAACTGGGAAAAGAAAACCACTCTGACAGGCTCATTATTCAGTATAATTCCCTGAAGACCTCTGAAAATCCGGCAGCTTTACTGGTGTTGCAACTCGGATTTTAGAATAGCATTGCCCTTATGTCCCTCATCATTTCCACTTCCCATTGCGTGCTTTCCTTGTTGCCCCTGCATTTGTCTGGGTGGCTAAAAGATCAGATCACACAGGAAGAGAAAAGGAAATGTTAAGCTATAATTTCACAAGACCTAATTAAACAATTTAAGAATCAGAGAACCCTTCTCAGGAGAGAGGGATTTCATCTCGTCGTTCCCCTGCCATTAGATAGGTTCATCTCCTTATAGACTCACAGTCTTAGTTTTAGCTGGATGAGTTTCCTCATCCAGTGACCAGATTCACTTAATAAATGTATGAAAGTTTGTGGGAAAGCAAAGCAGGCATGGGAGCCTACAGGCAGGCAAAATGCAAGCCTGCTTTGTTCAGCCACAGCCCTGCTGGAGTGATCTTTTGCACCAGATTCAGAACCCAGAGTTTTGCCTCACCAAACAAGGCACTGAAGGTAAATCCCTGCTAGGTCAGGGGACTACTTGAGTACCAAATGTGGAAGGAAACTCTATCTGAACATACATTTTCTTCCTCCGTGCTCTGACAAATGCCAGCTCCAACACTTGTCAAGTTTCAGCACTTGAAGTCAGATGTTTTTAAATCGATGCAGTTTCAGCATCCAAAGTTTTAGGTAAAACAGCCATAGAGCCTGTCCATTTGGCAAAAACTGCCTTTGGTGTCAGGGTGAATAATGCATCATGTGAATTCAGTGCCAAAAAGGAAATCAGGTGGTTTCCAGGTAGGATATTTTTTGTTTAATTCCTCCTTCATTAACTTAATACAGGAACCAGGTTAGGAAAGTTAAAGCACTGATAGAGTTAAACGTGGGCAGGGACCTCAAGGGCAACACAAACAAGTCTCTACAGGTTTGCTGATGACAGAAAGAATGCTAGGAAAAATGTGGGCCCTCTGTGGAAAGAAACAGGAGAGCCAGTTGCCAGGGACATGGAGAGGTTTGAGGTACTCAGACATTTTTGCCTCAGCCTTCACTAGCAAGTGCTCCAAGCTGCAACCTGCTCTAGTGGAAGATGTCCCTGCCCATGGTTGGGAGGGTGGAAAATGATGAATTTTCAGGTCCCTTCCAACCCAGGCCATTCTATAAATCTCAATAGGCAAGTATAATCTTGGACTGATGAGCTGTAAAACACTCAATATTAAGCTCTTAAAGCAATGGCATTAGAACTCTAATTTTGCCCTTTAAAGCCATGAGAGAGAAAACATCTCATTTGTTTTATTGTGCCCTTTAACAGCTGTACCCAAGGGACACCCAAAGCAGCAGAAAGCTGCATTGGCAAAATTAAATTATATGCAATCAGGTGCAGAATTCAGCCTCAATTCAGTAAGTTTCATTCTGCCTTCCCCTACAACCATCCCCAAGAGAAGGAGCAACATAATTGTACAAATTTGTTGGTAATATTGCAGGAGAAGGAGTTTCCCATTTTAGCAGCAAGGCTTCTGTAAGGATTGAAGATCAGGAAGTCATTAAGGTAAATTTGCATATCTTCTCCAAACTGGAAACCAGACCAAAAATTCCCTCTGTTATTATCTGTAAAACTTGAAAGTACTATAAGCAATGAATGCAAAAAGTTACAAGCAATAGAAGCAGTATTTTAAATTATTCATAACTTTATTATTCTTAACATCAGTTACTATTACGCAGGCAATACTTCAAGTACATATATAGTATCAGTATCATACAAAAGTTATGCCAACAGATGCTGAAATTGTTTTCAATAGATGTGGGGTGTCGGATTTTCTTAACAGGAAACACTATGATGGCTTTCTCCATAAAATTAATCAATTACCAAGCTGAAGCAATTTCAGCATTGTGGTACATACACATAATCCTAAGGATATTAACCAAGTGGTGCATCTCAGTGAGTGGTAGCTCAGTAGCTGTCTGGAACCCTTCCAGAGAGCGATGCAGTCACTCCTGCCACTCCCTTTTATTGCAAGGAGCAGAGCAGCTCCAAGGGCTGAAAACAAGCCAGACAAACCCTTTGTCACACATATCTCAGCACTGTACTCCCCAGTCCATCAAGAAACACAGCCGAGGTTTCCTTTATTTGAATTTCTACAGAGTCAACCTGTATCTAGCAGATTTCATGCCTTGAAAAAGCATTTCTACTGGCTGGGAAATAAAGGAATCACTGGAAACACTAAAACTCTGTCCTTGCAACCTTTTATCTCAAATAACAAGCTGCTGTAAAACCACTCTGAAATCTTACAATCCAACTGAAAATAATTCAGATTTGATTACTATATTTTTTGAGACAGTAATCAGGAGCTTCAGTGCATTAAAAGCAGAGTAAATCTATTGTCAAAACAGAAAAACACGTTTACATAATAAGAGGTCTGACCTTTTAGACAATTAAGGGTATTACTAAATCATCCTGGTGTAAGGAGCTCAATTTCAGACAATAGTATGAGTCACGAGTAAACTTGCTGTTTGCAAAACTTGACTAAAGTAGGGTTGGAAGAGCTCAATTGCTTAACTCTTTCCATTGAAGAGATATAAAAATGTCTCTTGTTCAAGGAATCAACAGACCTTTGAAACTCAGTAGAAAGACACATGAAATAAATATATTAAAAAACACATCAAAGTTGAGAACTAAGAAAGAGAAGGAGCAAGTTATCTGCTCCTTATTTCTTACACAGCCCAAACCTATTCAAATGCTTCTTAGTCATGTATAACTAGAAATACCAGAAGTTAACTTTCTTTTTCAAGGCATTCAAACACTGATTCATTAATCTGAAAACACCTTCCCAAAACTACAGCTAATTTTTCTCATTTCATCACAGAGCTAAATAATACCAATTTGATCAACACTGACTGCGACCCTGGTTCTCTCTTGCCCCAGAAACAAACTTCTACTGCCAGAATGTGCTACCTTTTGGTCCCTCCCCACTTTTGATTCCAGTTACAGCTGTGATGAGTCAGTAGATCTAATCAGTGAGACAAATCTGACAACTATAATAAAACCTAAGAATAAAATTTAAAACTGGAAGCAAATAACAGGTCATAAATTTCAGTATCTAGGCATTATAATCAAGGACAAAAAAAAAAGTCTGGTATCAACTGAACACTAGCACCACACTTTCTGTTCCCCAAATTGAAGTCTTTGGTTTAAACAACAAATCCATGGGTAAAAAATACCGTGCCATGTAACAGATTTAAACAAATAAATAAATATGCAAAATCAAGGGCATAGGTGAAAGAGTCTAGATACTCCCAGGAACAGATCACACACACCACTCTAGAGAGTTAGAAAACTCTTCAGGGTTACCAGCCACATCCAGGAGAACCCTCAATTTGTGGTACCTAAGAAATTACAGTCTAATTTACATGAACATCTGCAACTTTTCTGCAATACAGCCATTTGTCTGAAAACATTACACTTCCTCATACTAAAGCAACATAACTTGCTCATTTGGCAGATCCCAGTCCACATGTGAATTGCAATTAAATTTTGTTCACACCAGGGAGAAGACCAACATCTGGTTTATAAATGATCTTATCCCTCCTGAAGACAGCTCAGTCCTTCCAGAAATAACAAAAGTCACCTCACCATAAAGGCACTGTGCAATTCCTGGCTAAGCAGACTTCTGTAAAAGCCTACAGAGATTCACCATAGAAATGCTGGATCTATGATGAACAAAAAAAATGGAAACCTGTGTGAAATCACTGGAAAAAAATGACAGAACAAGGGTTAAAAGAATGACCTGATAACAATGAACTAATATAAAGAATGTACTGATAACAGGTAATCCTGTTATGAGCAATGTCCTGGGAAAAGTAAAATTGAGGAATGGGTTGTTTGTATCAAGACCAGAAGGCCTGCCCTCTGTAAAGTCACAGCAGTGACTCATCCTGCCTTCCTAACATCAGGAGGATGGAAAGTTGGAGCTTATCAAATGTGTTATTCCTTTTGCTCTATGACCATATGAAAACAGACATGTAGTTGGAAAAAAAAAACCACAAACCCACAAAACCAACCAGAAAACAAACATGAACTTCACTTAAGATTTACAGGGACTGCAGGCTCTTCCTCGCATCGAAGGACCATCTATATGTAACGCTGAATATCATGAAAGATCTGTCCAAAGGATAGTGCATCATCACCAAAATAAACAACCTCAGAGACATGATGAGGAGCTGACACCCAGCATCTCTTGCACTACACAAAGGGATGCTGGCCAGACCAAACACAAACACAGCTTGGTGTTTGGATATCAGTATTCTGAGACCACTACACAGTGAGTGAATTAAGTTATGAGAGAATGAGTGGAAGCAGGTAAAACCAACATCACTTTCCCCTTCCATGAGATCCTGCACCGAATTTCAGTACATTAGATCTCTTAGTCATCTTCCAAATCAGAGTAAAGGGTTAAAAAAAAAACAAACAAAAAATTCATCATTAAACTGTGAATTATTTTCAAGTTTTTAATATATAATTGAATGATTGGTATAAAATCAGTCAGCAAAATTAATTTTTTGCTCTCTCAACTGTACATTGAATTCACTGTTGTAAAGACCTCAACAAAGCAGACCACTATTATTTTTAGAAAGTAACTGTTGCTTTGCTAGAAGCTAACCAGAATTTCTGTTTTGAAGACCACTGCCATGATTTGCTTAAGGGCAAGATGTACCCTCTCCAAAAGACAGCTACAGACCCAAGGAAAACACTAACTCACAGAAACTTATTAAACCACAGAGAGCCAAGACTCTCTTTTGGGGTACATATTATACAGGGTTTTTGTTACTGATAGAAAATTTGTTCCAGTTCTTACTTTCTACTTAAATACAAGGATTCTTTTCTGTGCTATAAAAACAACATTCTCCTGTACATTAACTAACACTCTACTGAGAATGCGAAAATTTGGTTTTTTTTGAAAGCACAGGTAACCAAGGGAGTAAGGAGTTTTCAGCATAGACCAAAAGCTATTTCATATCACTAAATACAGTCACTAAATACTTATTTACCTGTAGAAGGAAAGTTTCAAGCTACTCACTCTCATACAATGCTAACAAGTAATGCATAAGTATTTTATATTTGTTATAGTAACACATAAACACAATAGGCCACCATAAAAACAAATAGAAATCTTACCTTTTTCTGGTACCAAACTATAGCATCAGTTACTTTGGACGCCATTTATTCCACTGATTTCACAGAGTCATTTTAGGCTGTTAACAGAAAGAGACAGAACTTTACTTCCACTTCCCTAAGAAGGCCAAATAGGGAATGCAGAAACACTCCCGTTACCTGCAAACCACTGAACAGCTGTATTTACTTTACACATTGCCTATTTTACTGAGAGTTTGGGCTTTCTCCTCTAGGCAAACAAAAAACTACAAATCTGATGCTACAGGACATCAAAAGCCCCAGTTATGTCCTTCCTTCCCAGTAAAACACATAGGCTGCACAGAGATGATCTGTCCTTGTCTCACAGGAACCTCACAAATGTTATATTACATGCAGTTTTTTTTGTTCCTGATAAATTAAGCAACCTGTAGTTATTAGCCAAACACTACTCTGAAGTCCAGCAATAATTATGTTATAAAATGCAAGAAAAATTCATACAGACTATTAGATATACTTGGAGAAGAAAACAATATCAGTGCTACAACTTCACTAATCATAATTAATACCCTCATGAAAACAGTAGACCAAAACTAAGTCAAAAAGAGAAAACCAAGAAAGGATGGTATGGTTCTTTTAATGGTAACTAATAGCATTAGTTAATCTTTGATGCGACTGTAATCAGTTTCCAGCATGAAAAAAGACCAAAACCCAAACTTTCAGCTTATGTAAAATATTTGTATCTTGAAACTAATTTTTACAGTCCTCCTTCATGTAATCAGTCAGCCAGAGTTCATTACAAGAGGGAAAAAAAAAAAAAAAAAAGGAAGAAAAGCATTAAAAGCCTTCAGGTCTATCTGTGCCTCTCTTGTACTGGGAAGCCCAGAACTGGCCCCAGCAGCCCAGGTGTGGCCTTACTGATGGCAAGGACATGGTTAAGGATGTCATAAGGATGGCAGTGACTTAGTCCCCAAAGACCAAGTATACATCAAGCATTTTCCAAGATCCATCTTGAGCAAAAATATCACACTTAAGATTGTCAGTATCAACAATAATATTACACCTTATAATTCTTAATTAAAAGGGAGCAAGAACCATTAACCTGTAGGAAGTTTTTATAGTAAAAGATTATTTGGGATCTACCTCTTCATTTGAAGACATTTTTTTACAGCTTTTACACAGGTAAGAAAGGCAAAGAAAAAGGCAACATTCAACAAATGGTATGAAAACCAAAACTGTACAATAGATTAAAATTAGTGTCTAAGCATTAGAGTAACTCAATGATACTTCATTGTACATTATTCATCACCAAAAAAATCAGGGTTTGGGTTGTTTTCTTTTTAAAGCAGGTATTAACCATATGAAGTTCAACAAGGGAAAGAGCCACATTCTGCACCTGGGACAACCCTGGTTGTGTGCAAAGACTGGAGTACAGGCAGCTGGAGAAAAGCTGCAGAAATAGACTGAGAGTCCTGGTTCATGGAAAGCTAAACATGAGCCAGCAGTGCCCTGGCAGCCAGGAGGGCCAACCCTGTGCTGGTGACATCGGGCACAGCATCACCAGCCGGGCAAGGGAGGGGATTGTCCCACTCTGCTCTGCACTGGCGTGGCCTCACTTCAGAGTGCTGGGGGCAGCTCTGGGTACCACAACCCAAAAAAGACATTAAGCTATAAAACAGCATCCAATGGAGGGCCACATAGAATGGGGCTGTCCTGTGCAAGGCCAGGGAGATGGACTTGATGATCCTTATGGCTCCCTGCCAACTCAATGTGATTCTATTTATTTAAAAACTGACCCTCCAAAAGACCCAGTTCTGCACTGACATTTGTTTGTTCGTTCTCCTCTGACTTGTGCATGGACATACTTCTATTTTCTACAGTGGATTACTTAAAAGATACAAATAATACTGCCTTTAGTTTGGACATGCACCATGTACACTACAGTACAAGCCTTCAACAAATGGATTGGTATTACATCCCTGCCTGAGGATTTCTAAGAAACATAATGCCATACATGTTCATGTTTCCCAAACAAACCTATTTTTTACATTTCTAACAGTGCAATTCCAGTATCTTCTATACAACTCCATAATGAAACTACAACTCAAGAGAAAGAAATGTCTCAGAGAGCTTAGACAGTCACTGAAAATTCCAGAAATATCAGAACACTGACAATTGGTGCAAATGAGCAAGCAAACAATTTTTCCACTGTTGAAAATATAATGTAAGTCACATCAGGTCAGTTAAAGCTGGCAGCCATGACTCTGTCAACATCTGAGATTGTTTCTGATCTATTTGCTTTTGATAACAGAGTCTGTTTTTCTAAGAGCAACTAGCAATTATTAAGAACCCATTGGCACAACAAATATAAGAATACTATCACATAACGGAAGGAGTCCAAGAGAGATTGATATAACCTGACATATCACATAGACTGGTCACCTTTCTTTCTCACCCATACAAAGCTTACAATAGGACTTGCTTTCTTATTGGAAAACCTCTCCAATTAAACTTGACTTTACAAATGCTTTGCTACATTGGACTCAAAAGTGACATAAAACCCCTCCCCACACACACATGGCCTGCACACACACCACCTACATCTCACAGTCACAGTGACAGCAGTGCACTGCTACAGAGGTGCCAGTGCAGGGAGGGGCCACGCAGATACTGATCACATTTTCACCCTCGCCTTCCCGGCCTTCATGACTTCATCTTGGAGGACCTTGAACTCCTTTTCATTTCTCCTTAATAATACACTCTACTTCCTACCAGCCTAAAAGGTTGGAACAACTCATTATCAGTAGTAAAGAACTGCTGAACCTGGACAGAAACCCTTCTCTCAACTGCTACATTAACTTGATGTCTTTCTCCAAGGTCAATTATTTTTCAGGAGACCAAACATTAACTCATGAATTTAAGACTTCGAACTGTGTCAAATATGGCTAAAAACAGATCAGCCATTTTAAAGGCAGTAACTTTTGTTTGCAGTAGCTTTTCAATTCACTCAAAAATCCCTTACCTCAAGAAAAAAATGACCTCACAAAACTACAAACCAAATATGAAGAAATAGCTTTATTTGATTTCTATCAACAAACCTGTTATTTAGATTATCCATGGCTTTCATATTTTTAAGAAACTCTCTGCATTAAATCTTCCACAGAATCTATTTTGGTGGCATTTAAAGCTTATTTACATATACATTTGCATAGCCAAATGCAAAGATTATGCTTACAAAAGTAAATATGACAAAATCATGGGATGGATGTCTCAAAACAGAGCTTGGTGTGCAAAGTAAAAATATCTCTACTAGGAAACATCACATGCTTTCTTCAAGAGCTGCACAACCATATCTGAGACAGCACAGTTATGAAAGGTGAAAAGGTTTATTTAATTATTTCTGTAGAGTGTTTCTACTTGCAGAACCTGGGGTTTGTCGTGGTTTGGTTTTTAGTTTGTCTTTAGGTTTTGGTGGGTTTAATGAGGTGAGACATTATGAGTTTAACAGACTCAGCCTGAAGCTAGCTTATCTGGGTGAGGGATGGATGGAAACAATTCAAGGCACTTCAGCCCTGGCTCTGACTATCTGCCCAAGCTCACTGAACACCTCGGACTAGAGACTAAGTATTTCAGCAATTTCAGAACTCTGCATGTCCATCCCTGCTTACCCTGCCATTCATGTTTCCAGCTGACACTGATCCTGAGGCAAAAGCCTGGCTCTAAAGCACATCAGTATCAACTGGGTAAAGTGGACATGTGAGAACAGCTCATGGACAAATACAAGCAGCAGTGCCTGTTCTTCTGCCTGGCTCTCCCCTCATCCTCTCTGGACGCAGCCTTCTGTTCCACGTTCTGTGTCAAATACCTGCACCTAGGCTAGGGACAGCTTTAGCACTCTGCTGTACAGCAGAGTGACTACAGCAAGATTAACTTAATCTTAACTAGCTAAAGACTTCAGAGCAACACAAAAAGTACTCCCAACTTCAGAGATTAGACAGAGCATCCAAATATAAAAGCTTGATCACAACATCTCAGTAACATTCAACAGAGCTTTTGTTACACTTCCATCAAACTTACAGTTAATGCTACGAACGACTAGCAATATTTTTAATCAAAATTTCATTACTTTCTTAAAGCTTAATAGAGAAGACTGCCTAGTTTTGGTGATCCCTATTGAAAGGTGGGGTTTCTTAGCTATTTCCCAGTTCAGGGCATAATCATATTATACAATACACTTTGCAATCAAAGTAACAGTTTCTCAAAAGCCACAGAAATTTATATTTAGATGTCTTTAGGTAGCTAAGAGCTCATGCAAGCTCCCAGTACTGCAGTGCTTATTGAGTAAGACAGGATTTAAATAAATTCAAAGTATATTTAGAAATTTTACTCATACCCACAGGGCTTTGGCGACCCTAGTTAGACATAAATGTATATATTTCTAAAAGATGGTCTAAAGCAATCTGAACTGACAGAAGTTAAGAATAAAACTGAGCTCTTCCATAGTGACAAAGAAAAAAAATAGGTTTTTTAAGAACATACAAATCTAAGCAGTGTCAACTAGCCAAAGGACATAATGAAAAATACAACACAAGCAAGGACACATAGGCAAATAGTTGCTTTCCTTGCCTGTAAACACTGCGAATCATTAAGTATTTCAAGGAACCTGTTCCCTTTATAGCAATCCCAACCTGAATGGTCAGGATACCATCCAGCTGTTGAGTCAAGACCTGAGTGTCCTTCTGAACTCATTATGATCACAGACTAATGAAGCAATGAAGTTGCATGTTCACTATACATCATCAGAATCAAAATTTCAAAACTTAGGTTGCTTTTGTCTCAAATGTTTAAGAAGTCATTGATTTTTAGTACCTTCAGGAAATTAAAGGCAGTTTTAAAAAGGTTATCATATAAAGCCATGAGAACACTACAACCTGGTTTCAACTGCTTTCCAAGATAGAACTGTTTTACCATTATGTTAAATCCTCCATACTGCAGTTTCACAATCACAGGTATAACTTCACTAAGATTCCCTGGCATGTAGAGTAAGAAAAGACAATGAATCAGAACAGTAAAGACTATGGCCTAAACTACTAATTTTATAGCAACATTCGTATGACACAAACTCTCTTAAAGCATTACACTTGTTCATGCACAGCTAGAAAACGACTTTAATGAAGGAAAAAACCCCTCACTTTCTAGGCTCAACATCAAAATACAAGTTAACATTATCATCAAGTTGCTGACAAGTTTCAATGAGCCCAACAAACAGCTTAGTCACACTTGGCATCCGCTGTTGACTGAAAAGCTACTTCTTCCATGACATACCAAACCAAGGGAGCTATCCCTGTAATGCACATACAGCACTAAACTTACCAGCAGTCATCCTTCCTCCACTTAGACCCAGGGGAGTTCCGCCACTGCCACAAAAAGCAGGATGAAAGCCTTAAAGCAATGCTCCAAAATAATCATTGCTTTTCATGTGCATTACACGTAAAACCATTAAACCTACATATCCTTTTTAAAAGGGAACATCAAATACTAAGCAATGCACTCACTGGTTTTTTAAAGTACTTTATCTATGCATCACTGTTCTCTAAACAGCGTTTCAGAATTGCAAATTGTATACAAGCAAATGAGAAACTTGTCACTCGCAGGTTCACACCTCAGTGGAGGTTTTATCATGTTCCTTCCAGCTACACCTAAGAAAACCTGTAGCAGTCAAAACTGAAGGAAAAAAGTCAAATGAAGAAAACCTCAGACACTGCTAACCTTAGGACGATATTCAGCAACCAGCATGAAAAGTCCTCTTCCTGCCATGCCTGTCGAGCCCCACAAGTTGTATTGCAACTCAAGGTCATAACAGTTTGTAAATAAAAAGGAACTAACATACTTGCTTTCCCCAAGGAGGACCAAAAGCTCTGCTAAAACTGGATACCAGCATTTCTAGGATGCTGCTCATGAGAGTTAATTTTCAAACTCTGCCCTTTACTCCATCTCAAAAAAACCCCAAAACCCCATAAAAAATCTGAAAACCCAAAATTCAACCACCCCCAAATAACCAATTAAAAAAAAATTAATATTCTTAAATGCCTATTTAGGGAGGTTTTTGTTTGTTTGAGAAGGCCTCTTTCATCAGACCAACAGCAGCAACAATATCAGACCCCATGCTGGCTGCTGTGTATCAAACCCTGCTCTTGATGAACAGAGATGCACCAAACATGTCATACATGGTGACAGACACCTGGCAGCACGTCCAGGCCTGCCTGTGCCTCCAGGAAGATGTCAGATGCTGAAAAGCTGATACCTTCTCAGGCCTCGGTATTCTGCCCACAAACCACCACATCTGATCCTATTTCTGCTACTGCATATTTCCTTATAAGCTCATGCCCTTTATCACTCACCAGCCAAGCAGGAAGAGATCACAGACACAGCACAGAGCATGTAGTGAGAACCAGCTTTTCAAACCTCATTGGAAGTAGACTCAACGTAGCAATCTTTACTTGCACAGCAAACCCACCAATATTTGAAGCAAAGAAGTGCCACACAAATAAATGCTACCCAAGGAATACTTGTTTTGCCACTGTTACACAACTGTATGAAAGAGCAACAAAATGTTGGCTATCAGGATTTCTGAGATTTATTTCAGGTTCTGGTAAAAGAACATTGCGTGCAGTTGTTGCAACTGCTGCAGCCATTTCTGGAATCTCTGCCCTCAGCCTTAAGATCTGTGCAAGTTTCCTAATTTTGTAACATAACTGGTTCATGGCTCCATTTGAAGCAACATGAAACAATCTCATAGATATCTTACTCATAAAAATAGGGAGGAAGGACTCTGAACTGGGAAGTCCAAGATTCTACCCCTCCTATAATTTACTTTTGAGCCTGTTGCAGTATTTATCAATCAGCAAAAAGCTTCCAATATTTAAATATATTCTGTTTAATGAAGTAGAAAAATCAAAGCCCTAAAAGAGAACTATACCCCAGTTAATTTTGCTTCTTATCTACTACAGTTTCAAAACTCTCACCAAATACAGTAATTGCTGTTAGTACACTGGATCTACAAGCCATTTCTGAAAATGCTGTATCCTTTTCAAAAAAATTAAATAAAAACCAGCACATGATAGATCTCAAGTTCATTCTATTCCTGTTTTTTGTACTGAATACTACATATCACGCACATACATATCCCTTTAAGCATTTGCAACGTTACACTGAGAAATCTCTGAAACACTGCATGTATACATCTGCTCTTACAACTGTAACAACTTTATTAAGGAACAGAATTTCTATAAACATCAAGTTTTTGACTTATATATATAGCTGCCTTAAAGAGAACTTGAAAAAAAAAACCTCCAAGCAAACAAATATAGTCACCACCTTGAAATAAAATGCCATGCTCCTTTTTTCTTTCTTGAGGTTCTTAACGCAATAATAAATCCTGCTCACTGGAAATACTGACTTGTGTTTAGGAAGACATGTTTATCTGTCACCAGACACTGCACAGCAGAGTTGTGGCTTCTTGATGACTACAGTCAGGAAGCTGAAAACCACTCCTAAATCACCAAGTTTGCATCATGTTCTACAAATAGTTATCCAGCAAGTTTTTGAAGCAGCTGAGGCATGAAGTGGCTGAGCTGTCGGAAAAAGCTGCTGTCTCTTTTAACAGCCACTGCTCTGTAGGAACATAGTTCAAAATGCTGAGTTTCTATTCTTTTAAAAAAGAAAAAAAAAATCTCTGGAGTGATCCAAGCAAGGAATTGCAGAGTAACAAGCCTTACATGTGTATCTGGCAAGGTCCTCAAAACAATCATTAAAAATGGAACACCATTATACCAGAAAGACCATCTGATAGGGTCTAATCAGCAGTTTCTACACAGGAAGATCATGTCTCAGTCTATCAGTATTTCTGGACATGTCAAACTAACTGATAGACAAGAGCAAGTGATAGAACATGTGTGGACTTTCAAAGAACCTTTGGAAAGCTGTCAAAGACTTCCAAATAGTCTGCTGTCTGAAAAGCAAACATTGTCACAGATCAAACCAGCCAAAACAACAAACAAAATGTGGAATCAACATTTTTCGCTGCAATCAGCTAATTGGATAATGAAGATTAACAGCAGCATCCAGTCTGCACAGAGCAGGCACCTGATCCTGGTGCCCAGAACCTCCTTGGACCACAGAGCACTGGCCTGCAGCTCTTCCATTCAGTGCCAGTCCCAGGCAAAGTGCACTCAAATCCCCATTCTCCTTCATGCAGAACCATCCTAATCCTGAAAACAAACAGACTAAATTGTTCTAGTCTGGTCTCTCTATGTTCCACTAGCTTTCACAGCACACAGTAGTGACAGAGGCAGACACTCAGGGCCTCATCCAGGATACATGTGCCTGGTGACTACGTTGTTAAAGGATGAGAGCACCCAGAAATGGCAAATCCCAAGTAAGTATTCCTACCATCAGACTTTTACTAGCAAGATGAACACAGACACCATGGAATTGCTCATGACAGGCCCTGACAGGTAAGGGTAGCTTACAAATAGAGATGCCCCACATTCCTGCTGGCTCCCAGAGGTCTAAAGAGGGAACTTCAAGCAGACGCAATCTCCCAAAAGACACGTCCACAAACCGATGGCGAAGGTCAGGGTGGCCCTGTGAGGCTGCACAAGGGTTTAACCACTCTAAACCAGTATCACCACAGGACTGAACACTCTGGATCTCTCCCCTAAGCCTCCCCAAGCACCATCAACACAGAAATCTCGACTAATTAGGGCTATTTCCCCTCTCCTCCTCCTCTCTAACAGACTAGAGTTTTTATGAAGTACTGCCTAAATTAAGGTCTGAAATAGAGTGGACTGAACCCTGTCCTATTATTCCAAATTTTAAGCTTTTGTAAAAAGGTCCAGCAGTGCTCACTATATTTATCTTTTATACTGCAAAGAAGAAAAGAAAACCTGAAGCAGTAACATTTCTAGATGGCAATCTTAAACTAGCAAAGCTTAAGAATATGTATGAACTTTAACAAGGAAAAGGGAAAATAAATGGAATTCAGTATCAACCATGTCAATGTTATCTGTAAGGGAAGGCAGAGGGAGCAAACTACAAACACCACTCAAAGCCTTAAGAACCAATATCTCAAAACCAGAAAGGAACTTTAGCAGCTCAGGGACCTCTGCCACCCAATGTAATACAGTTAGAAGAGCAGGAAATAAAAGGGGGATGACAAGGAAAACACTGCAGTACAGCTCTGTTCATCAGCTGTGCAATCTGATTTGAAATACACCTACTTCATTGAGAGAAGAATATTAAAATATTGGGGGAGGGGTTCTGAGAAGGGCTATGAATTGCCAACAACTTGAAAGACTCTCCTATTGAAACAGGCAACCATGAACAGAAAAATAAGGCATTATAATAAATTAAATGAGACTTCAAGAAAAAAACAGAAAATAGAGTCAAGAAAACAACAGCTTACCAATAATACAGGCAACTTCATTTATTAACTAAGCTGAGACGATAGCAAAGCCAAATCTTTAACAGAGAAATGTTATATTACAACACATAACCAGGCTGTTAAACCCACTGCCACAGGAAGTCACTGAAGCCAAGATTTTACTCCCATCTGAAAAGAAAGCAGCTATTTAAACACACAATAACAATAATAATACGGGAAAAAAAAATAAACACACCGCTGAGGGAATCTCAAGCTTCATAACCCAGGATGCAGGAAAGCATCCAAAGAGATCACTGGGCTGCATTCGGCCATCCAAACACTCCCCTGAACCCAACCCCACAACCACCAGAAGCCAACAGCAAGGAGAATATGAGCCACACAGAACAAACTGTCCCTTCGACAGATCAACACAAGAGTGTTTAGCTGCCAAGCCAGCATCTGCCAACCACCTAAACCCCAAAAGCATCTGGCACTGGCCAACTTCCAAAATGGAAGGCTCGCACGATTTCACATTTGACGGGATATTGCTTTAATTTCTTCTCCCACTCTACAGTTGTATTTTATTTTTTAAGAACAGAACCACAAATTATTTGCAAATAGAGGAGTCCAATGCTTGGACTCATACCAGAAGCCATCTAGGCTCTTTGGAGAACGTTTATCAAGACCACCACAAATTAGCAAAGAATTAAATACTGAACGTTACATGTATTACCAGCAGAAAAAAATTTGGAAAACATCTCTTTCACATGTATAAATTTAAAAATAATAGAATAGTTCTACGAACTCCATGATATCCTCCCCTTCAACTAAAAAAAAAAAAAAACCAAACAAAACAACCCACCATAAACATAAGCTGTATTTCTAAATTTCCTGACAACACAATGGCTATCTATATGTATACGTGTTTGCTCTGACTTTGAAGCTGCTCTGAGATGGGGCTGGACCAGACTGATGACTTCCAATGACCCTTTCCTAAATTATTTTATGATTACATGCAGAGCATACCCAAACATTACACAGCAATACATTATTGCTCTAATTAGTATTAACTTGTTTCCCCCGTGGCAATTTATTAAGCTCTTTGGGCTCTCCTTAAAAATTCAGATATAAGTTCTTCAAACAGTTAACCATTTCCTCCTCTGCACCCATCAAGAAGGACCTTTATAAATAACAGCACAGTAAACTCAAGGAAGAAAATGTGACATTGAAAGCTTTCCAAGTCTTACTTTTCACACCACCACATATCTTTGAGTAAGTGGTGGTCAACTGTCCTCAAACAGTAAGATGGAGCAGTACGTCTCATAGGTACTCCAAGAGTTCTGTTTTGTTTGCTTCATAAAACAAAAAACATTAGAGAAAAAACAGGCTTACCTTGCTCTGTGGGCAGAAGCAATTAAGTCTGCCTGCTTTTACCATTGTCCCACAG
The DNA here is from genome assembly GCA_013396995.1 of Dicaeum eximium. Classification (NCBI taxonomy): domain Eukaryota; kingdom Metazoa; phylum Chordata; class Aves; order Passeriformes; family Dicaeidae; genus Dicaeum; species Dicaeum eximium. The sequence goes on from VWZP01010151.1 coordinate 1,014,415, forward strand.
CTCCCTATTGTGCTGTTCCACCCCACCCATAATATTTTTCCTGCCCCCCACCCATCATAACAACCACCCCAAGCGCGTGGCTGGGCCAGTCAAAGTAGGCGAGTGCTGATGGCTCAGAGCTTCGCACAGACTGCCCAACAGTTGCTCACTTCTTGGAGAAGGGAGGGACTCAATTATGACCGCCTTTTTTGGGTAGGAATATTAATTTGGGTCACTACCTATCAAAAGTTTTATAAAAATTTGCCACAGTGTAGGTAGTTAATGTCTTTCAGTTGCCATTAACTTTGATTTCATCATCTGAGTAAGAAGTTACTCAAATGGTTTGAGAAGACAGACAAAGAAAGCAATTTTACAAGCTTTGCGCCCTTAGTAAGTCTCTCTAAAAATCCACTTAAACTGTCCAATGATGAATCCATAAACAACACTGTTTATTATGAAAAAACTTCCTCACAGACAAAGGAAAATCCAAACCCCAATCTTTGACTGTCATCATTCCCACTCACAGGGGTCCTGAGAAAAGAAAAAAAAAATTCTTCAACAATATTTCTACTAGAAATAAGTAATAATAGATATAGAAAAAGCCAAGGAAGACAGTAGATGTAACTTTGGAGAATTAGGAAAGAGATGAAGTCCACTGCTTTCCAGTGACCCCTGCCAGCTGTGACAGGAACCACATGGTTCAATTCCAAGAGCTCTCCACCCCTCACTGCCTGGTCAACTGCCTCAACCGAGGCTGACTGGAATTCTTTAACACACCTATGTGCCCTCTCTAAAACATACCAATACTGTTTCCTATTTCAAAACCTACAGGACTCTGAATAGTCCCAGAATTGACACCAATGCCCGGCAGCTATGGATACAGCTGGGATCAACTTTTGGAGACAAGCTGAGCTAACTCTGCTTCGGGAGAAATCCAGTACTACCAGAATATTTGACATGCACTCCATGGAGTTCCCAACAATTACTGACAACTTATATGTATGTCACATTCCACACACACAAGGGGAAAAAATGATAGTACAAACATTGAATTAAACCAACTAGATTTCCAAATTCTTTTTCTGGTGACTCAGGTTCATGATTTAATCTTTTGTAATATTTATATCCAGAATAAAAACACAGTAAAACATAGCAACAGAACCTTTAACTGCACAAACATTCCACTTCAAACCTGGATTGAGATCTTAGAAACACACTGCTCTCAACCTTCACCTTCAGAAATGAAAGTCATTTGCAAATACAGTACAATAGAGTCCATCAAGGTGAGGTGTGTACATACATTCATAAACACCTTACTGGAACAGAAATAAGACTTCTGAGAAAAGGATTATCCTTTCCAGGGAGTCACAAGCAAAGAGGCAAATCAAAGAAGATCACCAAAACTTCAGGGCTACAAAAATAGCCAAAGGCATACAGCTATTTATAACCCAGAGATTTATTCACAAAACACTTTCAGCCTCTTAACCTCAGGGAAACAAAGTCTGATGCCAAGCACTAATGTATGTAACAGAAATACATCCTTCTGCTGCTTACTGACCACTCCAAGTGCAGCTGAAGATATTAGGATTCACTTACTAGGATTAACAGGTTATTTCAAGTGATGCACTTCTCCCTAATAAAACAGATACCACCATCTGTTTAACATCATCAACAGCAAGATGTAAGCAGACAAATTGCTGGTGACACACCGTATGTAGTCTCACTCCTACTAGAGAACTCGTGTCTCCCAACTGTAAGACAAGCTGTATTTTCTGTAGGAACATTTCATCACAAAGAATTTCAGAACATTAATTAAAATACTTTCAACAAGTCAGGTTTTCCAATTAATTACTTTTTCCAGTTAATTATATGACAGATGGATAAGACACTGGCAAATTTGGAACAAAATGCAAGACTCGGCAGCATTACCTTTCAAGTGACCACTAACACGTAAAAGCAGTAAAAGCCAAAATACCAGGCACAGAGCTTAACACTATGGACTCAAAGTTTCACCGAATCTGATACACCTGAGTAACACATTCTCAGAGGCTAGGGTATGAGAAACAGAAGTAAAAGTAAAAAACACCTGCACAGTTCTAGTACTGTGGGATAGATTTTCCTCAGCTCCTTTGTTTCTCACAGAAAAGACAGCAAATAAAACACCAAGAAAATGAATGTGACAGCATAAATTTTGAATGATGAAAAGTTCACTGACATTTTGACTCCCAAACAGAAAACCAAGGGTAAGCTGTAGTCAGCTTGCCACTGATTCAGGGTGGAAAAGGGGAAAACAAAAGAAAGGGTAAAGAAAAAGAAAACATAAACACATGTAAAACACAAGAATACACGAGACGAGGTCACAGACGAACAAGAAGATGCTGAAATTCAGGACCTCTGAAGGGAAGCAGAAAAGACGTTCTATCACCTGACACAGGCACTGAGGCAGCTCACGGTACGTTCAAGCAGCTGAGGGGGGAGAAGGTGCCTAACAGCAGAGCCCCGAGCACGGGAAGGGCCCCGGACCGTACCTGCACCTCCGCCGCCCGCACCGACGCCGGCGGAGGTCACGGCAGCCCGGACACCGACGGCTCCGGGACGGCGCGGCCGCTGCCCGGCCGGACCCGATGCGGGTCCGCGGCGCTGCGGGCAGGGGCCGCTCGGAGCCGCGCTCGGACCCCCGCCCCGGCGGCGCCGGCACAGCGCCG